>JAYESA010000005.1:313258931-313817212 GCA_036927795.1 Iris macrosiphon | reverse complement strand
TTCGCAGTTTCTGTATGACAGTTCCACCTTTGCCAATAAGGCAACCAACTTGATTACTAGGAACTAAAATACGAGCAGTGACAGATTCATCAGGATCAGCCTTTTCATGAATTACCCCACCACGTAGATACTCATCAGCAGCAATCCTATCATGGACCTTCAAAAGAGCATCCTGAGCAGGACAATGTGGCCTCGTATTGTCAGATCCATTCTCAGGAAAATCATCATTCCCAGGATCCTCACAGTTGTCCGATTTATCTTCTTTTAGCGGGTAGTTAAAAATTATAATTACTCTTTCCTCCGCACCAGGAATAGCATCAGCGACCCTAATCTTTGCATGAGTCTCATCTCTGAGGGCATTAACAATGTCACCACCTTTGCCAAGAACACTACCAATTTTTTTGACAGGGCATAGGATTCGATACAGCGTGTCAATAACTTTAGTTGTCACAGAACTCTGATCATGGCTAGGATAAGGATTCCGCCGCTTCCTCTTTCCGTTGTCAAATTTGTCACGTGACCTTTTCTTGAAACTACCAGAGTTGCGCTTTTCGTAAGGAAATGACTTATCATCATCCATTGTTTGTACTGCTGCAGAAACAGGAATCACAATACTAACTTCAAAACAAATATGAAGCAACCTCCTAGTTATGCAGAATGACAATTATGCCAAATCTACAATTATGGAATAATGGAAGGTGATGCTTGGAACTAAATATAATAGATAAAGAACAATTTGCTTATATAAATAGTGTGTCGTGTTATAAACAAAATATGTACGAAGATGACGAAGAAAACTGATCAAATATCTTTCTTAACAAAAGTATGTATCTTTTTGCAGCACACTATTGTTTTCATATGAGTCCATTTTTGTTCATCCACCAAAACTATAGTGTATGTCCACCCTCCAATTACGTGTTGCCACGTGATATTTTTATGCAACCTAAAACCACTTTGAAAGTAGTTTTGTAAACATTAAAAGTGGTTTTGACTTTTATTTTGGCACGTGGCAACACCTGATTGGAGGGTGAACATACATCCTAGTTTTGATGGATGAACAAAAAAGGACTCGTTTTCATATATTAAAAGCGTTCAATTTTTCTGCAAAGAAGAGACGGGCAATTGTACTAGAAAGGGTAAAGAAAAAAGAAAAAAGAAAAAAGAAAAAAGAAAAAGGAAAAAATATTTTTTGATTTTGTTGTGCTCCACTACAGGCCCGGACATAATATGAGGCCCATGAGACAGTTGCCTCAGGCCCAAAAGTTTAGAGGACACAATTTTTTTAGTATATATAGTACACTGCACAAATGGCCCAGCTGAGTTCTATTAAACTGTATGTAAATAAAGTCCGCCCGGCAGCAGCAGATGACCCGACCGGATCCGCCAAGTTGTTTTAGGCAAGGAATATATTTTAGGTTTTTTTGGAGGGAGATAGGCTCAGCCGTTTGGACTTGGAGTTCTATTCTAAATTTTTGTTTTCTACTCTAATGTGTTAGAGAGACTCACGGCTCATGTAGTCATGTGACCGGGTCATGGAGTACTTTTTTTAAAGCAAGGAATCAGCCTCCCTTTCCTCCACAGGTGAATCTTTTGATTTTTTTATATATATAATAATATAAATTGTTGTCGAATGTATTTTTATATTTTATTTGTAAAAGATTTTTAATCTTCTCATATTAAAACTTATTTGTATGACATGACAAGTGTATAAATTGTAATAACTTAGGTCTTTGTATAATTGTTTCAATGATCTAATTATTGACTTATTTATTTAAAAGATGTGTTCTTGCTACTGCCTATAGTTATTCATGCCGAGTCGATCTAGTGGCCGGAGTCGAAGACCGCGAGTGAGTTTTGTTCATAAAAGACCTACTTGAATTCGTCCCTTTCCATTAGGTGAGCTTTATAATTTATTAATATTCTTTTTTTGTATAAATTGTTGTTGATTATCTTTATTTGTGATTGACTAATTTATTTATTTTTAAATATATTTTTTTTCATTTGATTGCATAGTTATTCCTATTGAGATTGAAATCAACTAATTGAGAAACTGAGCAAGAAATTTTGCTTATATTTATTATTGATTGTTTACTTGTCATCAATTATTATTATTTGTTGACAAATTATGATAATGTCATTTGATTGCATAGTGCTTGTATCTAGATTATCCATTTGAAATATAATGTGATATATTATCGTAATAAGTTTCATTTTTTCCTATGCAAAAGAAACAATAAGAACAAATCTCTTATCTCAAAATTAATAAAAAACAACAAATAATATATAAAATTGTCTAAATGTATTAAATATTTTTCCCCATTTTTAATATTATTTTGCGTTTAATGGCCTAAGTTTTTATTATTATTATTATTACCAT
Organism: Iris macrosiphon; assembly: GCA_036927795.1. Taxonomy (NCBI): domain Eukaryota; kingdom Viridiplantae; phylum Streptophyta; class Magnoliopsida; order Asparagales; family Iridaceae; genus Iris; species Iris macrosiphon. Next base: position 313,814,835 of record JAYESA010000005.1, on the reverse strand, counting down.
TATGAACTACCCCAAACATTGTTAGCTTTATTTTTTATTTATTTGTATGGAATATCAGTTTTAAACATCTTCAGTACTATTAGTATTTCATTATAACACATTATTTTGGATATTAAATTTTGTTTATTGTTTTATTTCTTGAATTTTTGGTTGAAATAGTATTGTATCATTATTGATGAAAAAAATAATATAATATGAACAATAAGTTTTGAGGGCACCATTTTTAGAATTCGTCTCAGGTCTCAAAATTTAAAGTCCGGCACTGATCCACTGGCAGATACCATAAGCCAGCTCATATATAAGTCTAAGAAAATAAAATAGAGATTCAAAAGTTAGAAAATATGATAAAAGAGTTACTGCACTTACCAACTGACCTCATTTAGTTGTTGATGCATTAAGTAAATTATAGTACTAGGGAAAACTGTATAGTAGGAAACTGGAAACTCAAACCCTCAGCACCCCCCCCCCCTTTTCCCCACAGACAAATATATCGTAGGCACTTATATTCTGTTTATCAACACAGGTTGAGACTTTAAACTTTTAAGTCAAATGTTGGGTATATATATATATATATATATATATATATATATATATATATATATATATATATTGAATATTCTAAAATCAAAATTAGAAATTAGCAATCACCATTTGCATTTTGACTTGTAAAGGGGCTATTTACACACAAACTGCCTGTCATGTCAGTTCAAATCTGTATAGGCACCCTAGCAACCAGTTATTTGCCAACCTAGATGCCAAGTTGCCATGTAGGAAGCAACCATAAAAGTGTTAGGCACCTGGAATGTGGGACACCTCATAAACCTAGATAATCCTACTTAGGCAAGTAACCATGATAACAGTGGTATTCAAACATTTCATGTGTCAAACTGTCGTAAACCAAAATGCCCAAACACTTACAGAAAAGAGATGTGTTCTCGTGTATCCGACATATAGCATAAAGCAGATTATTTGAAACTACCGTCACTGCCAAGCTGGGATACAACTCAATAAGAAACCACCATTCTGAAGAAGTAAAATATATGGACTGATAAAAAAGAATTTCCATGACAAGGTTAAAAGCAAATTTTGGTCCAAACATGCGAGCACTCCATAAACATGAAATTCAGCAATCAAGCCAGATTTCTTAGTTTCTAACACTTCAATTCTACCACAATAGCTATTATGCTAGCAGAGAGCAAGGTAGACGCAGCATGGATGCCTCCAAAGAGGTAGTGCAATTGGTAGACAGCAGATACCACACAATTGCCATCATCCGAATGTTTATGTCAGGCAATTGCTGTCAAATGCCAAACCAAAAGTAAAACTACTCCGACCTGGTACAGCTCGGTCCACAAACCATGATTCCCTCATCAATATAAACTGGTTTCCACTATGTTGGCCTAATTAAGAATATTCCAATCATCTCTCTTAAAAAGATCAAAGCAGATTACCCTTTCGGAGAATTTCCAAGGAAACAATACTAACTTCTATATTACAATGTGGGGATTGGAATAACCGCACCCACGAACGCACACATGACAACACTATAACATAAACACGACAATCTTGTGGCCAGCTAATTTAAAGAAATAAAGATCAAACCAAGCAGACTAGGATAAATTGTAAAACCCAAAATGGGAAAAAAAAAAACAGCGGGAGGGAGATCACTACGAAACAAGGTCTATACAGGATTACAAGATCTGATATAATTTTACTAAGCCTCCAACCCTAGAGAACATACAAGAGAGGTCCCAAGAAAGTCCCAGAGATTGAACCTGAGAAGTCCTAAGAATACCCAAGAAACCCGTCTCTCTTCTTGCCTCTCAATCTTTCTTTCTTCCTCTATTTTCTATACTGGTAATTATCAACACCCTATGAGCATAAGTTGTTATCTGGAATAAGCCTTAGTGTCTATTTATAGTGAAATAGGAACCCTAATCCTAGACAACCAATAATTCTTAAACATAAGCTTAATTAGTTATTTATGACAAAACCTAAGGTGTCAATTTATAGCCAAATAGAAATCCTAAATAACCATATAATTCTAAACCAAATCACAATTTGTTTACAATTAATTATGAGTTTGCATCAAAACTCCTAATAGATGTGTGGTGTAGTTAGACATAATAACAAATTCAAAAATTGTTCTTATCGGGTTAAGCTCGATTAAAGAGGAGCACTTGCAGGAGTTAAGTATACTCCTTCGAACAGTAGAAAAATATGGTTTTGACTATCAAGTACAAATAAGAAGAGCTTCATATCAAAAATAACAAAAAAACCTTATTGGGAAAACACAAGTTCTTGCTTGCAATCACTTGAGAAAAAATAGTATACTACAATGCCCAACTCTTAATAATACTTTTGACGCGGAACGTCCCTTATGACGACGACTTAATAATACTTTTGACGCGGAACGTCCCTTATGACAACCAATAAACAAAGCACAAGAAACCGAAAATAATAGCAAACACAAGAACACAACATATGGCGTGGTTTGGCCGAAGATTGGCCGACGTCCACGGGAAAGGGAATAATTACTTTATTGGATCAAGAAAAAACTTTACAAGAGTTCTTACAAGAATACCATATCGTATGAACCCTCACTTACGAGATCTCCATCAAGCCATCTTCCTTCTTCTCTCAATTCCCTTAGTTTTCTTAGGACTTCCTAGCACAATCACCAAGCAAGCCTCCTACTTCCTCAAGCCCACCTATTTTGGGTTAGGAACCCCCTCAAATAGGCTCTACTAATTTTCCCAAGTCGAGAGCAATCCGAACCATCGAAACACACCGTAAAATATGATCGGTTCACTCGAAATCTGCTCTAACCGGAATTCTGTAGAGGGGGCAACAGGCATGTTACCGGTATTCCAGTTCAGAGTGCACTAATGCGCACTTTGCTTCTAGAAAACCCAGTACACCAGTTTAGGGAACCAGTATGCCGATTGCTAGTGCGCACTAGGCTCTGGAAAGCCCGGTATTCCGGTTAGGAGCAACTGGAATACTGGTTGGTTAGTACTTTGGCTCTTTCGATCCCCGTCCTTGTGTTTCGACTACGAGTTGAAAAGGAGCCACCACTCCAACACCAACGGCACAGATGGTAACCGCAGCTCTTTCTCGCCTTAAAAATACCCATCAACTACTACACTTCCTGAATTTTTTCGCCAACGAGGCCACTTATACACAAATTCGAACCAGAAGGGCATAGCTACAAAAAATGGTCTAATAAATATCACAAATACCTAATTTTCACTCTCTCTCTTTTGCTTAATTGTTCTCGATTTTTAAAAGAAATCTAGCTTCCTCGAGCTAACCAATTGCAATGCAATGTCTTCCTCTTTTCTGCTGGGTGACAAATTTGTCAAATTATTCCTCCACAAATTTTAAAAACAAAAAAAAAATTCTATTTCCCACAAATTGAGATGCTTGCTATCTGCGTATTATACTAAAAACGAAACCCTAAAAAACCTCGATTCTTGATGAGCAAGCAATAGAAACAGAGAGAGAATGGCTGAAAACGAAACCCTATCGATAAGCAAGCAATAGAAACAGATAGAGAGAATGACTAAAAACGAAACCCTAAAAATTAGGGTTTTGGGTGCAAAAGGGACAATAAAATGAAAGGGGTTTTAAGTTAGAGAGAGAGAGAGAGAGAGAGAGAGAGAGAGAGGACTTGCCTTTGAATTTCTTCGGCGGAGAGACGGACGAGAGCGAGAGAGAGAGAGAGAGAGAGAGAGAGGAGGGGTCTACAGTGGGAGTGTTGGTTTGGTTTCGAGAGGGTTAGGTTACAGAGGATGGTAACCAAAGGCTCGCTGCTCGCATATCGGGCTCGATCCAGCCAACTTCACTTTTCAGAAAATTTTATAGCGAGGGCATTTCTGATATTTTAGAAGAATTGCATAGAAGGAAATAGAACCTCATGTCCATTTGTGTATTTCTGATTTTTCCAGAATAGGCGACGTTTTTTTTTTCTTTTTTAGAAAAAAAAAAATGCACTAGTAGAGAGAGCCTTTTTAGGGTTTTTTTTTAAGAATTTATTAATGTTGATATTTTAAAGTTTACTAACTTTTTTTCTTTTTTTATCTAATCTTTCATTGTTATCCCATTTTAATTCAAAAGGTACTTGCGATAGAGATGGTGAAATCTTTGAATCCAATGGTGACCTCAACGAGAAGCCTGCTAATGCTAGTGCTACTCCTAACAGCACTAATTCCTCCAACAGGTGATTCGTCGAAAAGACTAGCAGCATTTGTCCACTTCTCTGACTCGAGAAACATCATCTCTATTGAGAAACATCATAATATCAACAAAAATAATGTATCTTTTTTTTAATAAGAAGCATCATCTCTATTGACGCATTAAGGAAAACCAGAAATATGCCAAAAGAGATGACGCATTTTTCTTAGGATTTGTCATCTATGCACATTTCAGGTTTTTCCTCCTTTCTAATTCTTCTAAAATGTGTTCATGTGTCTAAAAAAAATTGTTGACTTTTATATCATCTTGTTCGTATGGTACACGGGTTAGGCTTAGGTTGAGCATGGTGACCGTTGTGGCCAAACTCGACCTGTTTATTGTCCACACCTCTCCATATGAGTTCCAACATAGTAGAGTTTTAACCAGTATGGGAGCTTGACTCAAATTTTTTGAGGGGACACGTTATATTTTTAGAGGAGCAAATTACATTTTTGGAGGGACCAAATTGCATTTTTGAATATGTTAAAATCTCAGATTTGAATTTTTATAAGAAAATAAAAAAATTGTTTGGGGGTGGGGGGTGTTCAAGTATATAAAAGGAAAAAATTGTGTTTACGATTCATCCATTTTAGAGAGTTGACTCAGTGTCATTTCTAAATTGGCCAAGATCGGGTTTAGTCTAAATGCGAACAAATTCATGTCGAGATTGAACGTGTAGACCTGATTTCTACTTGGCACAACTAAAACCCTAACTTAAAAAAGGAAAGTATGAGAATTTTGGCTTGTTGTGATTCCAATATGGACCCAAATATTTAAGTGATAACATATTAAGTCAGACGGATATATTCAGACATAATGGATTTAAATTATGTAAATGCTCTCAACTAATACATTGATCTAGATGATCGACGTAATTGAGAAAAAACTCACGTAAAATTTTAATTGTCGTCACATATCTTCAATATGGTGTAATGCACGTAAGGCTGCATATTATAGATACATGGCGACCTCACAAAATTGAATGGTAGAAGCATTTGATTCCTCCAACGATGTGGAACATGTATATTATTAGCTTGATCAATGTTGAAAGGAGCAAATGAGACTTCAATTGTTGATACTATTTGTTGAAACCTTTGGAAATCATATGAAAAATTATTTCTTCATGTTACAATGTTCTTTTGTCTTAGTCCCAAGGCACCAAGATTTGGTAATTGTTGAGATTAGTTTATTTTCACCTAAGTAGATTTAGCATTTATAAAATTAATTTTGTTACTTTTAGGTGTCATATGTCAATTTTTATAGTATTTTAAGGCATCGAGTTAAATAACTCTTATGCCACTGTGGGGCTGGCCCAATGGTCGTTCCCAGCGGTTCACTATGTGATGCTTGCGACTTGTTAACTCAGTTGAAACTGAGTATTGGAAAAACCTTTTGGCATAAACGATTACGGAAAAAATGCAATAAACTTTTTGAAGACATGGATTGGCTTCTATTGGAATGAGTCCAAGAGTTTTCGTTGGATGTTTTCGCTGTTTGATTTTGATGAATGTGTTTTCGTGTTGCTTTCGATGATTGGTTTTCATTGTTCGCTTCATCATTTTACACATTATTCTGAATTTTGAGAGAAAGAGATCGAATGATGCTAACTGTAATGTACCGCTCCGTACGGTGCATTACGCTGAGTCGGATTAAAACGAGACATCTGGGTTGGTTGCATAACATAAGTCGGAATAGAAATGAGGAATTGAGTTGCTTGTATTATGATAAGACGAATTCGGGAACAAGTATTGATTCGGGTTTTGGTTTCATCTGTAGTCTTTTATGCGGGACTTTCCGAGGTTCGATTTATCGTCTCGATACGGACATATGCAAGGAGTCAGTATCGTGCAACAAAATTAGTGGACTAGTTCAGAGTGAGGCAGAGATAATGTATATGTATATGTATATGTATATATATTTAATATGTATATACTAATATATGTATATGTATAAGTGTATTTAATAGTGTGTATGTATATGTATACATATAAATAATGTATATGTATATGTATATGTATATATATTTAATATGATTTATATATATATATACGTATTCTAGTATATGTGTTATTGGTACATGTATATATATATATATATTTTGTATATACTTAATATATTTTCTATATATAAAATTGGTATATATGTATATATATATTTTTAGTATATGTATGTAATTATTATTTGGTGTATATATATAAATATAAATATACATATTTATTTTGGTATATGTTTAATAAAAACGTATTTTAGTATATATGTATGTGTAGCATAATATACATATTTATTTTGGTATAAATATGTACATATATACGTATATGGTATATGTGTAATTTCACTTAGTATATATATATATATATATAGTACATCCTCAAAATTAGTATATATGTATATATACATTAATGTATATAGGTGTAATGTGTTATAGATGTCTGTCTACTAGATGACCCTAGTTGACCAGTATCATACCTGGCATAGCCCCTGAGTTCAATACACTTGTGTTGTATTAGTGTAGCATCTGATGCAAGGTTACATTTATTATATGTTTATAGGACTGTTGGATCCTCCAAACGATACTATGGGACAGGACATTGGTTTTACCAGCTAAGGACCCAAGGTGAGTACATTCTCTGATTAGCTTCTTGTTTATGATATCCCCTATGTTCATTGTATCTAGTGTAAATATCCATATTCTCGATACGCTGGTTACACGGATCGGTGTATACGAATCTCGTCATGAGATTTTATTCCTTGTTCATGGTGTAGCTTGTACAAGTCTTGTTTTATTGTTATCTTGTACATGTACAAACACTGATTTCCGGGAAGATTTGCTACCTCCCTAGGGAATCTCGTGCCATAACATACCATGATTGGATCTACTATACTAGTCGGGGATGGAGAGTATTTTAGTGTAGATATGTGATCATACCCAACTCTACATGCATCATAGCTCACCCCACATCTCACGTCGGGTGCGGCCTGACCATTTACATGCTTCATAGCTGTTACATGTGATTAGCCTGACCTCTACATGCATCATAGCTAATCAAATGGTTAGCCTGACCTTACATGAATTATAGCTAATCATATGTAACCAGCCTGATCAAGTTCCCAAGTCGATCACATGTTAAAGCTAGTACTCACACACTTAGTCATAGTATTCTTGCTCATTGACATATTGTTTTCTTTCCTGCATTTACTTACAGTATTTCCAGTATATCCTTTATTGTATATTTCTCGTACATATACATGCATCTTGTATATTTCCATCTATATACTGCTACATAGTTTATATTATTGATGTAGAACTACTATTAGAAATGTACTTTGCTCCTTCCTGACTGGAAAATATTTTCCAGACTATGCCTAGAGGACTGGTATCCGACACTTGTGGACCACTGGGTGAGTAGCTGCAGTCTTGGACTTAGTAGTTCAGTCGTGATTCCGGGAGGTCTAGCTGGAATCACTAGTTATCTAGTTAGTTTCTCAGTTGTCTATTTTGGTACCGGATTTGCCTCCGGCATTTTGTTGAGACTTGGATTTATTGTTGAGTTAGATTTATTTACTTTAGACTTGTGTTGTATTCTTATTTATTTCTTCGATTTCTTATCGTGCTATAGTTATGTGATTGAGTATGTTGTTTATTTATATTGTGTTATCCGTGTCTCCTTATGGAGTTGGATACTAGTGCGAGATTGTTTAGATAGTGCTTGACCTAGACAGCATTCTACCGCCGATGCTGCGGCGTAGGCTGGACGTACCCACGCTCTCGTACCCCTATACCGGGTGCGGGTCGTGACACGTCCAGTGGTGACTTTGCTGTCCTTCGAGATCGGGGCATAACAATTGATGAGGGTTATTGGGGAGATCTTAGTTTCGAGATCAGACCTTCCGAGAGAGAGAGAGAGAGAGAGAGATCTAACCACATATTTTTTGGACCGCTAAAACATTTAATTTATTTTTCGTTGCCAAAATATTTAATTTATTTTTTGTACAACAAGACACTCTTGGTATACTCAGTACTTACACTAGTATCTACAATAATCATAATTATCTTCTCCCTTTTTTTGTCTTCACACTAGTGCGTTCACGCCATGCATGCCTTTTGATAAACATACATTTCATGTCAGTTGGTAATTGTATTGATGAGGTCTCTACATGTTTTACGAGAATGTGGGACCTACTTAACAAGCCACAAAGAAATAGAGTGAAGACAAAAATAGTATGCCAGTTATGAAAATGTGTAGCTCTACGAAGCCAAACAAAATCCACTATTCACATATATTCAAGATTTATAATCCTAAGTTGTAAAGCAAAATCAAAAATCCTCAATGATGGTTATTTAAAAAAAAATTACGTTGATGTTACACCCAGCCCGAATATCAGTTTAATAAAGCCATTTTTTTGTGAAATTTTACACACACACATTATATATATATATATATATATATATATATATATATATATATATATATATATATATATATATATATATATATATATATTCGAAGAAGATAAATAAATTAAACAATCACAGAAGAATGATCCCACTAGGAGTCGAACTTTACCCGCCCACTGTGGGTCTTAATAAAAATATGGACTTGGCGGTGGTATGTTTCTCGAGGTAAGGACACGAAATATTCTTACTTTTATGGAGAGACGTAGCTACTCTACCTCAAACTAAACTTACATCATATATGTCACGCTTGTTCTTATATTATAACTTCGTTTGTAGTTATATACATTTACTCAATACCACATTTCTCACTTAAATGGCCAAAAATATCCTCCTCCTCTCGCCACAGTAGTAAATATGTGAGAACATATACAATGGACATTAGGGTAAAAATACGCCCAGTAAAACTATTGGTTGGCCCTGAAATCTATTCATAATCCCTACCTACCTCACACTTTTATAAAAATAATCGATAATGTCTAAATTTGTTTCATCCCGTTCATCTTGAAAGAGAGACGAGAGAGTAAGTTTTAATTGTATGTCATAATGAGTTACAATGTGTGGAGAGTGCTGAGAAAGGGATGCATGGATAATTGCATCATCCGTCCGTGCCTTGGATGGTTCAAGAATTTCGAGCCAGAAGCAAATGAGACATTCTTCCTTGCTAAGTTTTACGGTAAAACCGCCAAAATATTTAATTCATTTTCGTACAACAACTTCGGTATACTCAGTACTTACAGTAGTACTAACAATAATCATAATTATTTTTCTCCCTCTTTTTGTCTCGATGTTGGTGCGTTCACGCCATACATGCCTTTTGATTTCATGCCGGTTGGTAATTTATTGATGAGGCCTCTGCATGTTTAACAAGGATGTGGGACCTACCTAACAAGCCACCAAGAAAGAGTGTGAAAACAAAAATAGTATGCTAGTTATGAGGATGTGTAGCTCTACGAAGCCAAACGGAATCCAATGTTAACATATATTCAATATATATAATCCTAAGTTGAAAAGCGGAATCAACAATGCTCAATGATGGTTATTTTTTCAAATATATATATATGGAGTTGGCGGTGTTGTGTTTCTCGTGGCAAGGATACAAAATATTCTTACTTTTATAGAGAGACGTGGCTACTCTACCTCGGAATAAACTTCCACCATATAGGACACGCTTGTTCTTACATTATAACTCATTTTGTAGTTATATGCATATACTCAATACCATATTTCTCACTTAAATGACCAAATTAACCTCCTCCTCTCACCACAGTAGTAAATACATGAGGACATATACAATGGACATTAGGGTAAAACTACGCCCATTAAAACTATTGGTTTTTTCTGAAATCTATTCATAATCCCTACCTACCTCCCACTTTTATATAAACAATCGATAATGTCTAAATTTGTTTCACCTCGATCATCCTGAAAGAGAGCAAAGGGAGTAAGTTTTAATTGTTCGCCATATTATAATGAGTTGCAATGGGTGCAGAGTGCTACGGAAGGGATGCATGGACAATTGTATCATCCGTCCGTGTCTTGAATGGATCAAGAATTCTGAGTCACAAGCAAATGCGACATTCTTCCTCGCTAAGTTTTACGGAAGGGCTGGCCTACTCAACCTCATCAACTCAGGACCCGCTTCCCTCCGTCCAGGTCAACACCTTTCTATCAGAAGTTTTTTGTTGGTTAACCTTCAATTTTGGTGAGGTTCAACATTTTACTTCTCATTTTTTGTATAAATTGATGTATGGGTCAAAGTCAGAATATGTGATTCTTTTCACATGTATTTTGGAACAAGTTTCCAACACTGGAGTTAGGTTTACTGGGGTACATTTGGTTCGCGGAATTAGAGCCTTGGGAAAGGAAACTCATTTCTTTCTAGCGAAAGGAAAGAAACAGGAAAGTAAAATGATTCTCAAGACACACACACACACACACAAGGAATAACTTTCCCTCCCAATTTTCTACATTTATTACAATTTTTTTTTACTAAACTATCCCTGCTCAAAATTATTATTTGTCATTTTTATCTACAATACATTTTAGAATTCTATGTCAAGTTTGCTTCTCTTTTATGATTTCTTTATCTATTTTGATTTGTCTGTAGAGTTCATTTTTCTTTAGTGATATTCAGTAGATGATAATTAGTAATGCCGGGTGAAAATTTTGATGAGTAAAATCAAGTCACTTGTATTTCAGCCGAGACTATTTGAGTTGCTAACTAAAGTGATACAAGTGACTTGATTTGTAGCTCTTCTCGTTAGTACAAGGATATTATTGAAAAAATGACTTGATTTTGTTTCTTATCCTTACAAACACCAAACACTGTAATGGAAAGTAAAAGATATATTCTGACTATATTTTTTGGCATTTTGAAATACCAAAAAAATAAAACAGGTGAGAATTATAATTTTTCAAAGAAAAGAAAATAGCAAAAAATTAATTTACTTTTTATTTTTTTCATTTCCGCCAACGAAGCGAGGCCTAAAATTTGTAGTTGTAAGAAAATTTTAAAAGTTGTTTTTAGTTGAAGCACGTATAAGAGATTGAAAGTAGGATTGTAGGTTAGAAAGGAAGAGAGAAGGATTATAGAGTTTAACAAAATCCAATCAGATTAGGTTGTGTTAATTTTGATTTATACCGATTGGTGGAAGGTGAATTGCTAGAGGATTGTGGGTTACTTGATAATCCTAATTTGGGAGAGAAAATGTTTTGGAGTTAGAACTTGTCCTCAAATTGTCAAAATATTATGATGTTGAGTCATTTGTGGTTGAGGCTTCTAATACTGGATGGGTAGAAATGTTTCAAAAAAAAATTAGTATGTGTAAGAGAAGTTTTGGCTAAGTTACAAACATTTCACCCCATCGGCCAAATAATTATATTTTTTTTATGATTTTTTTGACCAAAAGTTCATACTTAAACTTCTTCTTTTCGAAATATATAAATATATATTATTTTATTTTATTCTGTAATTAGTACCCAGCTCTTCACGTATTGCTTAACCATTGTGGACAGAGAAACCATTTTTCACTGTAGTATTGTGTGTACATTTAGTCGTCGGTAGAGTCTAAAAATTATATCAAAATAAATTATGCACCAGTCAATCATGACCTACGGCCTATAGAAACTGAATTGTTAGCTTAATCATCTTAGTTTTGCAATTCGACAGACATCTTCCGGTCACTGTTGTACGAAGCCTGCGGACGGGTCGTGGACCCCGTCCACGGTGCAGTGGGCCTGTTGTGTTCCGGGAACTGGCAGCTTTGCGAAACGGCAGTCCAAGCCGTGCTGGATGGCGCTCCCATGGACCACGTTCCCTCCGAACTCGCAGCCTTCGTCAGCCCCGCTCCTCCCCTCAGGGACTACGACATCTGCTACACAGCCAAGGCGGCCAGGGGCCGTGCGAGGATCAAGCGCTCGCCCCGAGCTATGGGCACAATTCACGAGGACCGCCAGTGCTTGTTCTCGGTCGAGACTGGGGAGGCTTCCCACACGAGTCAGGCGGAGCAGGGAACGAGTAATAAGAATGCCATCGAGGAAGGGGAGGCCGAGGCCGATCTGACACTGAGCCTCATGCCTCCTCCTAGGTTCCATGCTAAGAGGAATCGCAAAGAGTAGTAATGTGTTCATGTCCTTGTTTGATGTGTTAGTTTTTTTTCCTGCTCAAGAAATTGTTCTGCTTTCTGAACCCATGGAATAACTACTCTTTCATATTTATGTTTAGATCAATGACACAGATATTCAAGCCCAAATGAATAGTTATGAAGCCAAGGAATTTTGATGTCATCACAACATAAATTGAACCTTCCAATGTACACAACACAACTAAACTGCAATATTTTGCTAGATGAGAACAATAATAGGCATGACTAGAACACAAGAGTCTCATTAATACAGAAATAATCTCGTACTAGCAGCAACATACAGTAACTAGAATACCAACATTGGTCTCTCTAAGCTCAGCTACATATATAACCCAATCTAATATTGCAAGATATAGATGATAGGAGAGTTTTTTTTTTTTTTCTTTGAACTTACAAAACCCTATTGAACTAAAATCCGGTGAGGTTGGTTTCAAGTGTACCCAGTCATCCCAACAGTAGAGCTCGACCGATTAGTTTTACGAGCAGCCTGAGTCGTAGCCTTGGCGAAGTACATATAGTAGTAGACATTGAGTATCATGGTGAAGACAACAAAGACCGCTCCTGCAATGAACACTCCCTTTCGTAGCGATTCACAGGTCCAGTTCTGAGCATAGATCACGTGTCTGTACTTTGTATGGTAAGCATTCTTCGTTGCACCAGCGATCAAGCATGAGGATGCCACTAAGAAGGTCAGCCTACAGCAGTTCACGGTCAGTAAGGACAGGAGAAACATAACTGAGGATAGTACAAAGAAGATATCAGCTCACCATGAGGAAGCAAAGTAGATGATCGACCAAGCACGGTTCCCACCTGGAGCTAAAGGTCGGCCGAAGCACATGCACTTTGTGACACCCATAAGAATGGATTGACTAGAGAAGAGGAACAAGAAAGCACCAACTCCATAGCCGGTGGAAACATCAGAATCGTAAACACAGAATGTGATGTTGGCATTAAAAGAGTCATGAACAATCTCACCCTGTCATGCAGGAAGAAAAATAAGAATGAATGTTAAATTCAGACTCAAGGAATTGATTCAAACCATCTGCTCAGACATGGTCACCACAAACATTAATCATTAAGTTGGGTACAGAAAGGCATTGTATCCTTGCAGAAAAAGGTAGAAAAATATCTGATGGTATGGTATTAAACTTAAACCAAAAGATCATGGTTGTACACTTGCAAAACAATGGCAAGGATATTCAAAACAGTAATCAAAGAAGTCCAAGCTATTTATTTATCAATGACTAACCCTATTAGTAGTTAACAGCAATTATCTGAATTCTATGAAGAAAAGTACCTTACATAATCATCTGCTCCTTACTCGTCTCCATAATCTATTGCCCTGGCTCACTGACATGTGGGCAAGACGGGGAGCACATGAACCAAGGGCGTTGTCCTGGCCCGTATGTCAGTGAGCTGGGGTAACAGTAACTAGTAAGGGACAGGATGATTATGAGAAGTATTTATTTCGTATGAAACCAAAAGACATCACAGTAATCGGGGGAGAGCACAATAAATTTCGAGTGACAACTTGTCTGAAAGATATACATACAGCAGAGATGGTTGTAAACATGGAATCAAATTTCAAGCAAGAACGATTGTGTGTACATGTTGAAATTTCCTATGATGCAGTTGAAGCATTACCTATTTTCAAGACAACAATCCCTATCCACATTCATTTTCCTTTGCTGGAAACAATGCATACACACTTGAAACATGTACCAAATCTGAACAGCCAGCAACCTGCCAAGAAGGCTCTGCAGCAAACTCAAAATCCAAAAAACATTTTTTTGATATCACATAATTTTATGTGACATGCTGCAGAGTCCTTAAAAAGCTAGTCTTAGTTTGAAATTATAAGCCCCAAAACCCCAAAATCACAAATGTACATTCAATGTAGAACATCTGTTAGACGGGCAAGCAGAAATTGGAGGAGACCTCAAGTATTGATTCATGAGGATATTATTGTCTACAAGGTGGGATCATATTCAAACAAGACGCAACACGAGACATAGACGAGTCCGAGTTTTGGACTAGTCATCTTGCAAAATCTACGAAGATATTTTCGTTGAAGAGTTGAGATATTTGTTACCAAGAAATCTTCTTCTAACCCCTTTACCAACTTTGGATATGGATTCTATCTCCCATTAAATTATGTGTTTATCTTTATTGTTATTTGTTATTTTGAGATTAATTTGCATATGAAGCTTATCTTCCTTAGGATTATTTGTTCATCATTTGAATTATTTTGAGTTATCTTATGGTTGAATTGTTGAATTGTATGGCTATAAAAGTAGCCAAAGAATTGTAGAAGAGAAACCAAATGAATCTGAATCAAATCTACTATCAAATCTAGGTGTGAAACCGAGTTGAATGAGTTATCTTCTATTCTATTAAACTTTACAACTTTCTGAAGTCAAGCAATCGATGAAGAATCGACATCAAACTCCTTCGAAACACAAGTCAAATCTAGATCGAATATGTCGTTCTCGTGTGTCACTGTGTGTGCGTGCAATATTCTTCCTCGACAAGGAATTGTGTACCATATCCCGAGGAGTTCAAGCACGTGTTGAAGGCATCTACCTCGTAGTCGAAGTTTGTGCCTTTCTCGAAGGCTTGCCGCTGTCGTGTTCTTACAAGTAAATCATGCAAATTAATTTCAAAACCAGTAACAATAACTAGGTCTCCTCCCACCATTTTCTGTTTAATCTATATAAACTTGTTCATTTGTTAAAACCCTATACCCTAATTGTAAAATTAAATTAGTTGAACTTAAGACCCCGTTCGGCGTAATAAGGACTCAATGTTGAGCGAAGGGAGCATAAATCACACAAGCATCTGAAACACACTTCAAAAAGACAACTCAAGCTACATAAAGAGTTTTGACATGAAACCAAAAGTTCTTGAAACTAGACTTCTGGGCCTCCTTTCAATGTATTCATCACTTCCTCTGATTCGTCCAGTTTCAGTGCATGGCAATTTAAATCACCCGGCACCTGTTTTGGTGTGGGCTGTACTCAACCAGGAGACACCCACTATACGTTTTGTGTTAGCTTACCATGCCAAAAGTTAGTAAGCATCAAATTTTTGTGCCAAGCCCATCTATTGCCAATAATTTGTCTTTTCTGAAAAAAATAAAATTAAAAATCAATGTTGGCAACAGGTTGAAATCAGTCATAACAATGTGGGCAATCAGATTCAACTTATGGAGTGTACTCAATTTAGAGTTGTTTTGTCATATCACTGGAGAAAGGGCTTTGATGATGATGAAATTTAAGATTTTTAATCTACACATTTACCCAAGGTTCAAAAACTCGGTATCGGTATCAGACAGTTTGTATGAGTATCCGTATCGGCAGTATCGACGATATCGGATCGGAGTATCGGATTTTTTGGTATCGCAATATTTAAATAATTATTAATAAATTAGTAAAAAAATAGAAAAATAATTTACATATTTATGCATTATTTGAGTTTTTTTTATTTTATTTTTATTATAATTGAATAAAACAATAGTCATCATGTGTATGTCTGTAGAAGAATTTGCCTCTATTTATAGTTTTTTTTTTGTCTACTATTTTGGTTCTTCATTATTGTTCTCTGTTGGATTTGATATGTCTGGAATTAATTTTTTACTTTTTTTTAGCTTTTTGTACAACATCTACTTTGTTAAAGTTCCTGTGATGATCTGATTTGATCTGATTTTTTCCCGTATCGGCCAGTATCGGCCACTATCGGTCCCGTATTGGTCCTGTATCGGCCGATACAGACCAATACAAAATTTTATGTACCAGTATCGGCCGATCCCGATTTTTTTGGCCGGTATCGGTATCGGCCGATACTTTAAACCTTGCATTTACCATGGAACGGGCATCTCTATATGTAACTATTCACTTCCAATGCTATTGCTACTGCTGGCAAAATATCAAAATCCTTAAAAGAGTTCCATACATAGAAAGGTCACTTTGATCGTCATCATGGCATAAGATTATGTTGTATTAGAATGTATTAGGAAATTTTATGTAAGATGGTGGGTTGTAAGGCTATATATATAGCTAAGAGATCATAAAAAAAAAATATAACTCTAAAATATTTAAAATATTCTACATGGTATCAGAGCACAAACCCTAGCCGCCACCACCGCTTCCGCGCCGCCACCGCCGCACAGCTCACCCACCACCACCGTCGCCGTCGCTGCCACCAACACTTCTGCCACCACCGCGAAGCTGCGACTCCTGCGTTGCCCGCAGGAGACTTCTGCCACAGTTCCCAGTGTCTCCCGCAGGTCGTTCCGGACGTTGACATCGAAGGCCTAGATCCGATGGGGGAGAGGCATGATCGGGTTTAGGAAAGGACGAAGAGGACGAACGTGAATCGTGGGACGGGTGTGAGGTGATCGGAGAAGAGGATCGATGGAGGAGATCATCAAGAAGTTAGACCATGCGGAGGTCTCAACGTTGATGAAGCTGATGAAACTGTCGGCTGGTGAGAGCGCGACACGAACACCGACGAAGTTGGAGATTTCCTCCATCAATCTGAAGCTTGATGGACCGGCCACCTACCTGAGTTGGTCACGACGGGTGAGGAGAAGCCTCGCAGGGAAGAACCTGGAGGGTTTCTTGTCAGAAGAAAAGATCGAGCCGGATGAGGGCTCGACAGGACGTGGCGAGTGAAAGTCCACTCATATGGTGATATACATTTGGCTCCTCAATTCCTTAGTCCAGTCGATCGCCGCCACAGTGGATGGCCTTCAGATGGTAAATGACGTCTGGGAGAAGTTGAGGAGGACCTACGATGGTGTGGGAAATAACTTGAGAATTTTTCAGATCAAGGGGGAGATCGACGACACCGTACAAGAAGAGAAGACGGTACAGGAGTATGCCACGGAGTTGGAGCGTCTGTGGTTGGATTACGATCACTCCTCAGATCGGACGAGCTGCGATGACCAGAAGTGTAAGAAGAGACATGTATGTCCGCAGGAGAGGACGATGAAGTTTCTTAAGGGGCTGGTCGCAGTGTTTGCTCAGAGGGCACCACTACTTCTAGCCCAATCGAAGATCCCTACACTTGAGAAGGCTATCTCGGCCATGATTCAGGAGGAGACTCGCATCAAGCTGCAGACAGGGACATGTGGTCCTCCTGAAGTGAAGTCAGCACTGGCGGTTGCCAATTCAGGCGGCACATGACCTAAGGGAGACCCCCCGACAGTGCTACAACTGCGGGGAGGTGGGCCATCTGAGGTATGCTTGCACCAAACCACCCAAGGAAAGAGATTCAGGTGGTGGACATGGACAGTTTGGAGGACGTGGCCGTGGTCGTGGGGGTCGACGGGGTGGTCGAGGATGTTATCGGACGAACCTGCTGGTAGCAGAGGGCGAGGAGGAAACTGATTGCGCCTATACTGAGGAGGATCATGCATTGTTGGGCATGCTGGAGGTACTCAGGAGAAAGCAGAGAGCGTCAAGCGATGGAGACAGGAGGAGTAGAACTGAGGAGGCGTCCACCTCAGTCTTCGCAGAGACAACGTTGTCATATATGCCCATCCATCGGAAGGTACTGACGACTCACTTGCCCTTGCATCTATGTCTTCCCTTAGATCGTCGGACTGGATTGTTGATTTAGGTGCGTCTCGACACGTGATAGGGAATGCTAGTGAGTTCTCTTCCTACACTTACCTAGCATCGGCGGACAGCATTCAAACAGCCGATGGTACTTTCCAGCCAGTGGTCGGTAAGGATACTGTCGATTGTACAGGTTCAGTAAAATTATCCAATATTTTGCATGCTCCTTCTTTTCCAGTCGATCTTGTCCATTAGTTATATAATCCTCCAAATAAAATGCATTCTCTTTTGATATTCCTAAGGTGATCTTCCAAGAGAAGGAGACTAAACGAAGATTTGGAACTGGCACTTGGCATGATGGACTGTGGTACCTGGATCGGGAAGGGCTAGATCCGGCATTGGTGTCGGTGGCAGAGGGCAGGAATGGGAGGTCGAAGATGAGTGCCGATGATACACTGATACTCCACCACAGGCGGTTGGGACACTCCTCTTTTGGTATTTTGAGTAGGTTGTATCCATCTATTTATGAGAAAGCAAATAAGGAGAAACTAGTATGTGATGCATATGATTTAGACAAACTTATGAGGAGCTCATATGTTAGTGCTGGCCATAAGAGCTCTTCTGTTTTTCATATTATACATTCTGATATTTGGGGGCCGTGCGCCACAACTACTATGAATGGTTACAAATATTTTGTTTATTTTATTGATTGTTCCTCTCGTGTCACCTGACTGTATTTGATAAAAAACAAGAGTGATGTCTTTGTCTGTTTCTGGGACTTTCATAAACATGTCCAGACTCAGTATAAAGCAGTGGTGAATGTACTGAGGTCTGACAATAGGATTGAGTATACTAACAAAGCACTTGAGAAATACCTGTCAGTCCAAGGGATACAGAGTCCAAGGGATACAGCATCAGACCACCTGTGCATACACACCAGCACAAAATGGAGTGGCAGAAAGAAAGAACAGACACCTTCTGGAGGTGGCAAGGAACATGATGATCGCCATGATTGTCCCACAGAGTCTGTGGGGACATGCAGTATTGACAGCAGCTCAACTGATCAACAGGATGCCCACGAAAGTACTGGGATGGAAGTCTCCATGTGAGATATTGCCAGAAAATAATAGTAGGATACTCCCGCTGAAGGTGTTTGGCTGCGTATGTTTTGTGAAGTACAACAGACCGTCTGTTGAAAAACTTGACCCTAGAGCAGTCAAGTGTGTCTTCGTGGGCTATTCGGCGACTCAGAAGGGGTACGTGTGCTGGAGAGAAAAAGAGGTTTGTGAGCATGGATGTTCACTTCGGGGAGCTTGAGCCATACTACAGTCAGGAAGGAACCTCATCCATGGACAACTCACCTGACACTAAGAGTATGAGGCGAGAGAGGGAGATTGGTGAGAGTTTGGTGACTGATTTAGGAGTATGGCATGGAGGAACGATTGAGGAGGGGAGTGACGAGGAACAGGGGGAGGAGATGAGAGGTGTTAGGCCCACGGCTAAGGGGAAGTTACTTACCTACAGCTGGAAAGGGAAGCAAACTGCAGGACCAGTGCCAAGTCCCTTGCAGCGTCCGTCTCGACTCCTGAGACACCTACACCACCACCACCAGATTTTCCTTCAGGTGATATCATTCTTCCTACCCCTTCCACACCATTATCAGTACGGAGAACCACTCGCAGCAATGCAAAAAATCCTCCTGATAGATATGGTTGGGACCTTGCTCAGTTTGTTTCATATGATAATATCTCTTCTTCTGATGGAGCATTCATTGCGTCTTTGGATAGTATTACTGTACCTAACAATTGGCATGTTGCCAAAAATGATCCAAAGTGGAAAACAATGATGCACGAGTTAGGGACTCTTGAGAAGAACCACACTTGGGAACCGGTAAAACTGCCAGAGGAAAAGAGGATGCAAGTGGGTCTTTACTGTGAAACAGAACCCAGATGGACAGGTTGATCGCTACAAGGCTCGACTGGTGGCAAAAGGATACAGTCAGGCGTACGACATTGACTACGACGAGACTTTTGCACCAGTGGCAAAGATGAGCACCGTCAGGACCCTGATTTCTTTGGCAGCGAATGATGGATGGAAGCTACACCAACTGGATGTGAAGAATGCGTTTCTTCATGGGGATCTAGTGGAGGAGGTATACATGGAGATACAATCAGAATTTTGTACTAATAAGACAGTGGACAAGGTCTGCAGGTTGAAGAAGTTCCTCTATGGACTGAAACAGTCTCCTCGAGCGTGGTTTGACAGATTCAGGAGGACGATAGATATGGATGGGATATCGGCAGATCAATGCTAATCACACTGTATTTTTCCGTCAGAGTGGAGGCCACATCACCATGCTTGCGGTGTATGTGGACGATATGATTATCACAGGAGATGATGAGCAAGAGATTGCCCGACTCAAGGGAAAGCTGGACAAGGAGTTCGAGGTGAAGGATCTTGGCCTTCTTCGGTACTTTCTTGGGATTGAGATTGCTCGAGAAGCAGAGGGGATTGTTCTTTCTCAGAGAAAGTATGCGCAAGACCTTCTCACAGAGACACGGATGTTGGGATGCAAACCTGCAACGACGCCAATCAATCAGAGGTTCAAGCTGGGTGCTGAGGCTGGAGAACCAGTTGACCGGAATAGATACCAGAGACAGTGGGCAAGTTTATCTATTTGAGCCACACACGTCATGATATCTGCTTTGCAGTGAGTGTGGGAAACCGCTACATGCATGACCCAAGGAAGGGTCATATGGACGCAGTGTACCAGATTCTGAGATACTTGAAGGGTGTCCCCGAAAAGGGACTGATATTCAAGAAGAATGATCATGAGAAGCATCGAGGGCTACTGTGACTCTGACTGGGCTAGCTGTGATGATGACAGGAGGTCTACTTCGGGCTATTGCATATTTGTAGGAGGAAACTTGGTCTCTTGGAGGAGTAAGAAGCAGTCAGTGGTGGCCAGATCGACAGCTGAAGCGGAGTACAGAGCTATAGCCTTGGGAGTTGCAGAGCTGCTATGGCTGAAGAGTATGCTGGTGGAGCTAAAGCTGGATCAAGGAGCCAAGATGAAGCTGTGGTGTGACAACCAGTCAGCCATCAGTATCGCCTACAATCCAGTGCAGCATGACATGACCAAACACATCGAGATCGATAGGTTCTTCATCAAGGAGAAGTTGGACAGTGGACTACTGGAGCTAGGCCACGTTCCAACCAAGGATCAGGTAGCAGACAGTATGAC
This sequence comes from Iris macrosiphon, assembly GCA_036927795.1. NCBI lineage: Eukaryota > Viridiplantae > Streptophyta > Magnoliopsida > Asparagales > Iridaceae > Iris > Iris macrosiphon. The sequence goes on along the minus strand of JAYESA010000005.1, from coordinate 313,793,694 downwards.
CAAGGGACTTAGTTCTGTAGATATGATTAGAGGATGTGACAAGATGGACTTAGTGAATATGTTTCGCCCATCTTGAGGAGTGTTGGTATAATAGAATGTATTAGGGAGTTTTATGTAAGATGGAGGGTTGTAAGGCTATATATATATATATATATATATATATATATATATATATATGTAAGGCTATATATATATATATATATATATATAGCCAAGAGATTATAAATAAAAAATAGAAGTCCAAAATATTCTACAGATTAGGATCTAAGTTTTATGAGCGAAGGTTCAGATCTCATTTGTAGAAGAATACAATGTGTATTGGATTATTTTATGATCATAGGTTATTTGGGTCTATTAAATTTTGATAAAAAGATTCTGTCTATTTGATAGATTGCTTCAAGAGCTTCTTTTTTCTATATTGAGTCTTTATTTGTATTATTGATAAAATGGTCTTTCATATTTGTATTCTTAAGTTTTTATAAATAAGCAAAACTCTCTTAAGACTAATAACTAATAAGGAGAGCATGCTCGTTATTCTCTACAATCGACAATCTCTTTATGTTGCTTCTCTTCCTCTATCTCCCATGCCTATCTCTTCCGAGTCCCATCCCTACCCTTCAAACGATGGCCCTAGTAATCACATGATGATAATGTTTTGTAATGAACGGTTGTTTGGTTGCTTGAAAGTGGAGGGTGAAAGTGCCAATTTATCGAAATTTCACTTTCGATGTTTTGTTCAGTATTGAAAGTGCCAGAAAGTGGAGATTCAAAGGTGTACTTTCTATGTTATAAAGGAATGTTCCCTTCTCCACGTCCAACTTCTAGGGCCTGTTTGGATAGCTGCAATTTGGATGAAAGTGGATTGAATGTGATAGTTTCTATGCATTTGTCCGTTGAAAGTGGTTGTTTCAATGTTTGGATGGGTGTTGAAGTTGGGCTCTCCATTGAAAGTCTGACAAACAAAAGTTGCTTGTCCCCTGCAAGTGCTCATGAGCTGCAACAAAAAGTGGAGGAAGTGATTTTTGGGTTGTTGCACTTTCATTCTCACCTACATTTTTAATTCTCACCTACAATTTCATCTTGTCATCCCATCAAAATGGGTTTGAAACTCCTCATTTCCGAGGGTTAAAAAACTATGTATCCAAACATATTTTGAAAAATAATACGTGGTGCAAGTGCACTGCATTACAGGATGTTAAAAGTGTCACTTTTACACTTTCGAGGAGTTACAAGCATCCAAATAGGCCCTCAAAGGAGGACGTGGACTTTCAATGCTTTTGAATACTTAGGGCCTGCTTGGTTGCTTGAAAGAGGGTGATGAAAGAGAAAGTGAAAATCTAGCATGGAATAATTTGCACCTTCCAGAAAGTGCAAATCCAAAAATGTGTGTTGAACCATTGAAAGCGATTCATGGATCGATGTGTCACTTGATCAAAAGCACTGAAAGTCAACATACTCCTTAAAAATGTTGATGCAAAGAAGGTAAAAAAAAAAAAAAACTTCATATGATTGAAATATTTTCAATGTTCAAGCAAACATTTCGAGCAGACATTTAGTGCTCACTTTCAATGAATGGCCACTTCCAAGCAACCAAACAGCCCCTTAAAGTGATACATTCAATGGTTAACCAAACATTACCTGGTTTGCATTTTCCAGTTAGTGCAACTTATTCCATGCTGGATTTGCACTTTTAACTCTCATCAATAGCTTTCAAGCAACCAAACAACCCCTCGAGAGTTAGTACTATGTGAGATTACTACCGCAACTTACAAAATAATGTAAAAACATTCTCTTTGGCATGTATTGGGACTCCATCGCTCATCCGGTAGTTTTGCTAGAACTAGTATGGACTTCAAACATGTCATCATAGTGAGATCTTAACACTAGATCTGAACTTATACACTATGAAAGACATTTTTTTGAAGTCCATACCAAAAGAAAAATGTTACATCAATATATTTTTTTCCTTCCAAATTTTGTTTTAAAGCAGCTCGTGATCCTCAAAACTCAGGAGTACCAACATATATATAACGGAATATAATCATTTTTCCCTTCAAAATAGAAGATCCCACTCAATTAAAAACCCAAGCAAAAGCGATATGACAGTAGTAGCAGATCTTGAAACCAAAACAATATTTTTTAGTCTCAAGTAAAGGAGAGAGTAAAGAAGAGAGAGGGGGCTGGCTCACAGTGCTTCTTCTTCGTTCAGCTGCAATGGCAAAGCCAAAGGCAGTGAGGCTGAGTGCTATGACCACTATGTGGACAAGAGTGGAGCTGTGACCTTCTCCCATTGCCATACCACCACTGCTCTTTAGTCTTCCACTATGATTTCTGAGAGTGAGAGAGAGGAGAGGAGAGGAGAGGAAAGAAAAGAATGTGTGAGGGAGGAATAAAGGACCTTTGTTCCCGTTGTTGACTAATTGCCCATGGGCTTCTTTACATTTTCTTGAGAGAGAGGCCACTTCCACTTTGGTTCTTGGAACACTTCTCTAGGGGCAAAAAAATAAGAGAGAGAGAGAGAGAGAGAGAGAGAGAGACGAGTTTGACGACAGACGGCTTCACCAACACTAGATGGGTTCATCTTTCAATAAAAAAAATATTCAATAAAAAATTTACACGTGACTTTTTCAGCAAAAAAATTGCTGTAGCAAAATTAAATTATATTAAATTAATATAAACGAAATAAATTTATTAAAATTAAAAATAAAGACAGAATCAGCCAACTCAGTTGGCAGAAAACACAACAGAAAAAACACGTAGACAAAAAAATCAAAAAAAATTAAATGTGGACCTCTCATACCAATTTTTGCCAACACTGTTGGCCGAAGCACAATTTCAACCAACAGTGTTGGCAAAAATTGGCCTGTGGGGCCTGCAGTTGGGTTGGGATGGTTTGGTTTGGTTTGTTTTATTAATTATGTTTTAATTTTTTTATTTAGTTTAGTTTTGAAATTTGGTTTAAACAAATTTATTTTAACGAAATAAAATTAAAACAAATTAATTGTAAAGATAAATTTTTTAAAAAATAAACGGTTTGGTTTTTTTAGAAAATTGTAAAGAAAAATTTTCCTTAAAGAAAAAAAAACGGCTATTGCAATGTTTGATAAGAAAAAAAAAACAAAATAAAGAAAAAAAACTAGTATTTATTTGTGTCCTCTAATTTTCTGTTTATTTTAATGGTTTAGTTTTTTTTTTATATGAAAAAAAAGACTAAGTAAAGAAGAAAGACAAATAATAGGTTGGGGAACAATTTGGTTTTTATTTCGGTTTAAATTTGGGTCTGGGTCTATGGATTGGTGTTGGTTTAGTAGTTGGTTTATGTCCAACGGCTATTTCACAACCGCTCTTTCAACGACTCTTATTTTTTCAACGTTCATATCCAACGTTCGTCTAACGATCGTTTCGAAGTTACCTATATAAACGTAGTATTTGTTTGATATCAGCATATCAAACATTGCAATCAAAATTTTTATTTCTTTCCATACAAAATTTCTTTCTTTTCACGCAGGAGAAGCTCAGTTCAATATACAATCTTTGAAGTCTATTTTCTTGTTGCCATGGATTGAAGTATAACAATATCGTCATGCCTCAGTCCCAAAATATCGAGGGACTAGCCACGTGGCAATGGCCAACAGCACAACTCCAATGGACAACCCAATTTAATGGACCCGTTAGAGTGTACTTAAGCTGTAAAATAAATACAATAGTCTACGATACATGTCACAGTCTAATTCTAATCTCATCCACATGAGGTAAACACAATTCAAAATGTTAGATTAAACAAAAAATATAATCTATCAACAAGTCTTAATAAAAGTGTCTCGGGGGACAACCCGATAATAAGTTTAGTACAGTAATCCAAGAGTCAGAAAATAGAGTATTTAGAAACAGATATAACTGAGTATATAACAAAATACTCAGAAGAAATCCTCTGGCACCACCTCGTCCTCTGGTGCTGGTACTGCTACAGTGTCTGCTCATGTCCTGTATACATCGGGGTAGATCTCCTCTGCTATACCTGGGGACATAATCCGGATCCAGGTCCTCAGGGGACATAGCAAGGTACAAGAATAACTCAAGCCAAATAAAATGCAGTAAGTAAAAACAGATCCTCAGGGTAAGCTATGTAACCAGCTATGTGAAATGCAAATGAGAGCATTAATCATACTCAGGCTGAAACTACTATAGGCTCTGTGTCGGGGAAACCTATAGCAGCATGTAATATCTCGAAGGGCCAGTACGTGTGCCAAAGCTCTGGTCAGAGACTAAGGCACCACCAATAATGGCCCTGAAACCCACACTAAGTAATCATGTGGCAAAATATTTCATTACTAGTGATCTTGCTAGTTTTACCTAAGTTTATTTCATGCAGTTCAGAACTATAGTCAGATTACATCTTTTGAAAACTTAACTTTGAAACAGTTTGCATATTCAAACTATAAGCATACGATTCGGGACAGTGCTCTATCGTGCAGTGCGCAGCATGTATTGTGCATCACTAACTAACTCTTCAGGACAAGGTAACATATAGGAACTATCATTCAATCAAGCACATAAGTTGAATATTAACAATCAGAGGTCGGTCCCCGAGAAACTCAGGATCGGTAGCGGTAATCCAGCTAACCAATGACTCACATTCTGATCCTATTAGCAGTTGTGACACATGGCTGCACATTACTGCCAAAGCAGCCGTAACCAAGGTTCAGCTCTGCACTAATAGTCATTGTCCGACCGATGCAATGCATGAAGCACTAACAGATAAACTCTACGATGCAGACAAAATGAACATGCATGCTTATGCATAAACTTATATTTCTTACCCCATAGCCGAACGGTTATCCCTGCAGCAGACACACAAGTTAGCCACAATATTCACATGCGTAAACTTATGAATCCATCTTCTTCTAGTGTCAACAATGATAGGTATGTAAGAAGGTAAACCTAGCATGCGCCCTATCTATATGACGGTCCTGAAAAACTCATTGATGGACAACAACACCCCCTAGATCCTTTCGGAACGAAATATCAGGGTGCTCTCACAATTCCTTCCGGACAGACCGATTCCCAGTGCCCCAGGAATCGACCGAGAGACTATTACCTTGTGCACAAGTTGTCCGAGACCAATGCAACAATCACATTCACATTCACAATCACAAGCAATCTAATAGCCACACCCCCCTGGAACCCGAAGGAACGGAACATCAGGGCGGACTATTAGACTATACTCTTTTGCAACACATCTTTCCAACAATCTAATAGCACACCCCCCAAGATCCCGAAGGACCGGACGTCAGGGCGCACTATTAGACTATGCTTATACGAATCACAAGCTTTAGCAGTTCGATATAGCAAAACAGACAAGTAGAACATATAAGGCAAACACGATTGATTCTTATTTAACATGCAAAAACTATCTCTTTCTTTCCTAGCATATTCAAGGAACACATTTCAGACAATTCGTTTACTTATCTTCTTAGCATGGCAAGAGTTTGTTTGAGCTGTGTCGGTGTAACTAAGCATGCAATATTTCTATCTTTTTCTTAGCATAGCAGTAGTTCGTTCTCATTTCTACAAGCATTCATATTCTCTTAGTTAGGCAGCATATTCGTTTCAATGATAAGCTATGTGAGTTCTCTTATTAGCATGCTGAGTCGGTTCTATCATTCTTTTTATGAAAATATTCTTCTTAAGCAAACAAGCATTCAAAAACTCAGATTCATTATTAAGTCGTGCAAGAATCAGAGAATGCAGTTCTGCCCACTCACTTTGATCAATCGTTCGGGAACTCTCCGAGAAGACTTCCGTTCGAGCAAGCAAGGCGATATCACTTGTACATAGTGCCTACGCGGAGTGGGGCACTACATACTTACCCACCAACAAAGAGTTTCGTCCTCGAAACTTAAGGAGAAACTCACGAAAACACAGAGTAGCGATAGACCTCATCCCTCACCATCCCAAATCAAAACTCTAGCAATCTTCTCAATAAAACTCTAGCCAACAAAATCACAAATCATATCTCAAGCAATGAAAACCAAATCCAGAAAACTTTTGCCGACAACTTTAAGAATATTTACGGACTTATTGTATGGAACGTTTATTGCATCTCACATCAGGCACATCTCAGAGTTGGAGGCAACGAAATGGGCAAAGAATCGAGTCGCTCTGATACCATTATGTCACGCCCCGGTCCCGCAGGGCCGTTCGTCCTCGCACGGACGTGATGCCGTACAAGCCTAAAGTGCGCTTGCACAAGGCTAAAGCTTTGAACAAGGACAAGTAAGCTATTCAATACTGAAGCTGCGGCACATAACATTGCAGAAAAGTGAAGAACACAATGGCATATGAAAAACAAGCTCTTTTATTGATATTCACAAGTGTTACAAACGGCGCAAGGCCGAGGTTACAGATCGCTCAAGAAATCTTCTCTCGATTACAATAACACCGTTCCATACATTATGTCCCTCTATATAAAAGCAACTCAAACAGGCACAACTCGATGCAGCTCCAGGCATCGACTCCAGATTTTCGGTTCCTTGGGATGAGGCACGGCTATCGCTTCCTCGGACGATCAGGCACCTGAGAACAAGCAGACTGTTGGTGGGTCAGCACTTTATACAAGTACTGGTGAGATAAAACAACTGAACAGAAGCTACACCCCCTGAAACCCACACTAAGTAATCATGTGGCCAAACATTTCATTACTAGTGATCTTGCTAGTTTTACCTAAGTTTATTTCATGCAGTTCAGAACTATAGTTAGATTACATCTTTTGAAAACTTAACTTTGAAACAGTTTGCATATTCAAACTATAAGCATATGATTCGGGACAGTGCTCTATCGGGCAGTGCGCAGCATGTATTGTGCATCACTAACTAACTCTTCGGGACAAGGTAACATATAGGAACTATCATTCAATCAAGCACACAAATTGAATATTAATAATCAGAGGTCGGTCCCCGAGAAACTCAGGATCGGTAGCGGTAATCCAGCTAACCAATGACTCACATTCTGATCCTATTAGCAGCTGTGACACATGGCTGCACATTACTGCCGAAGCAGCCGTAACCAAGGTTCAGCTCTGCACTAATAGTCATTGTCCGACCGATGCAATGCATGAAGCACTAACAGATAAACTCTACGATGCAGACAAAATGAACATGCATGCTTATGCATAAACTTATATTTCTTACCCCATAGCCGAACGGTTATCCCTGCAGCAGACACACAAGTTAGCCACAATATTCACATGCGTAAACTTATGAATCCATCTTCTTCTGGTGTCAACAATGATAGGTATGCAAGAAGATAAACCTAGCATGCGCCCTATCTATATCACGGTCCTGAGAAACTCATTGATGGACAATAACACCCCTAGATCCTTTCAGAACGGAATATCAGGGTGCTCTCACAATCCCTTCCGGACCGACCGATTCCCAGTGCCCCAGGAATCGACCGAGAGACTATTACCTTGTGCACAAGTTATCTGAGACCAATGCAACAATCACATTCACATTCACAATCACAAGCACAAGCACTTAACAATCTAATAGCCACACCCCCCTGGAACCCGAAGGAACGGAACATCAGGGCGGACTATTAGACTATACTCTTTTGCAACACATCTTTCCAACAATCTAATAGCATACCCCCCAAGATCCCGAAGGACCGGACGTCAGGGCGCACTATTAGACTATGCTTATACGAATCACAAGCTTTAGCAGTTCGTTATAGCAAAACAGACAAGTAGAACATATAAGGCAAACACGATTGATTCTTATTTAACATGCAAAAACTATCTCTTTCTTTCCTAGCATATTCAAGGAACACATTTCAGGCGATTCGTTTACTTATCTTCTTAGCATGGCAAGAGTTTGTTTGAGCTGTGTCGGTGTAACTAAGCATGCAACATTTTTATCTTTCTCTTAGCATAGCAGTAGTTCGTTCTCATTTCTACAAGCATTCATATTCTCTTAGTTATGTAGCATATTCATTTCAATGACAAGCTATGTGAGTTCTCTTATTAGCATGCTAAGTCGGTTCTATCATTCTTTTTATGAAAACATTCTTCTTAAGCAAACAAGCATTCAAAAACTCAGATTCATTATTAAGTCGTGCAAGAATCAGAGAATACAGTTCTGCCCACTCACTTTGATCAATCGTTCGGGAACTCTCCGAGAAGACTTCCGTTCGAGCAAGCAAGGCGATATCACTTGTACATAGTGCCTACGCGGAGTGGGACACTACATACTTACCCACCAACAAAGAGTTTCGTCCTCGAAACTCAAGAAGAAACTCACGAAAACACAGAGTAGCGATAGACCTCATCCCTCACCATCCCAAATCAAAACTCTAGCAATCTTCTCAATAAAACTCTAGCCAACAAAATCATAAATCACATCTCAAGCAATGAAAACCAAATCCAGAAAACTTTTGCCGGCAACTTTAAGAATATTTACGGACTTCTTGTATAGAACATTTATTGCATCTCACATCAGGCACATCTCAGAGTTGGAGGCAACAAAATGGGCAAAGAATCGAGTCGCTCTGATACCATTATGTCACGCCCCGGTCCCGCAGGGTCGTTCGTCCTCGCATGGGCGTGATGCCGTGCAAGCCTAAAGTGCGCTTGCACAAGGCTAAAGCTTTGAACAAGGGCAAGTAAGCTATTCAATACTGAAGCAGCGGCACATAACATTGCAGAAAAGTAAAAAATACAATGGCATATGAAAAACAAACTCTTTTATTGATATTCACAAGTGTTACAAACGGCGCAAGGCCGAGGTTACAGATCGCTCAAGCACTCTTCTCTCGATTACAATAACACCGTTCCATACATTATGTCCCTCTATATAAAAGCAACTCAAACAGGCACAACTCGATGCGGCTCCAGGCATCGACTCCAGATTTTCGGTTCCTTGGGATGAGGCACGGCTATCGCTTTCTCGGACGATCAGGCACCTGAGAACAAGCAGACTGTTGGTGGGTCAGCACTTTATACAAGTACTGGTGAGATAAAACAACTGAATAGAAGCTACACCCCCTGAAACCCACACTAAGTAATCATGTGGCAAAATATTTTATTACTAGTGATCTTGCTAGTTTACCTAAGTTTATTTCATGCAGTTCAGAACTATAGTCAGATTACATCTTTTGAAAACTTAACTTTAAAACAGTTTGCATATTCAAACTATAAGCATACGATTCGGGACAGTGCTCTATCGTGCAGTGCGCAGCATGTATTGTGCATCACTAACTAACTCTTCGGGACAAGGTAACATATAGGAACTATCATTCAATCAAGCACACAAGTTGAATATTAACAATCAGAGGTCGGTCCCCGAGAAACTCAGGATCGGTAGCGGTAATCCAGCTAACCAATGACTCACATTCTGATCCTATTAGCAGCTGTGACACATGGCTGTACATTACTGCCGAAGCAGCCGTAACCAAGGTTCAGCTCTGCACTAATAGTTATTGTCCGACCGATTTAATGCATGAAGCACTAACAGATAAACTCTACGATGCAGACAAAATGAACATGCATGCTTATGCATAAACTTATATTTCTTACCCCATAGCCGAACGGTTATCCCTGCAGCAGACACACAAGTTAGCCACAATATTCACATACGTAAACTTATGAATCCATCTTCTTCTGGTGTCAACAATGATAGGTATTCAAGAAGGTAAACCTAGCATGCATCCTATCTATATGACGGTCCTGAGAAACTCATTGATGGACAACAACACCCCCCTAGATCCTTTCGGAACGGAACATCAGGGTGCTCTCACAATCCCTTCCGGACCGACCGATTTCCAGTGCTCTCACATCAGGGTGCTCTCAACAACACCCCCCTAGAAACTCATTGATGGACAACAACAACACCCCCTCTAAGTACGCCTGTGGTGTCAAGTTCACAAAAGTTTGCCATGTCCATATTACCTCTGAGCAAACCTTCCAGGTTCGACTATCGATTATCATGTCCATATTACCTCTGATATCAGTTGTCATCTCAACTTAGCATCCGTACTAAACTCTAAGTACGCCTGTGGTGTTAAGTTCACAAAAGTTTGCCATGTCCATGTTACCTCTGAGCAAACCTTCCAGGTTAAGCTATCGATTATCATGTCCATATTACCTCTGATATCGGTTGTCATCTCAACTTAGCACCCGTACTTAACTCTAAGTACGCTTGTGGTGTTAAGTTCACAAAAGTTTGCCATGTCCATATTACCTCTGAGCAAACCTTCCAGGTTCGGCTATCGATTATCATGTCCATATTGCCTCTGATATCTGTTGTTATCTCAACTTAGCACCCGTAATTAACTACAAGTACGCCTGTGGTGTTAAGTTCATAAAACTTTGCCATGTCCATATTACCTCTGAGCAAACCTTCCAGGTTCGGCTATCGATTATCATGTCCATATTACCTTTGATATCGGTTGTCATCTCAACTTAGCACCCGTACTTAACTCTAAGTACGCTTGTGGTGTTAAGTTCACAAAAGTTTGCCATGTCCATGTTACCTCTGAGCAAACCTTCCAGGTTCGGCTATCGATTATCATGTCCATATTACCTCTGATATCGGTTGTCATCTCAACTTAGCACCCGTACACGCCTGTGGTGTTAAGTTCACAAAAGTTTGCCATATCCATATTACCTCTGAGAAAACCTTCCAGGTTCGGCTATCGATTATCATGTCCATATTACCTCAGATATCGGTTGTCATCTCAACTTAGCACCCGTACTTAACTCTAAGTACGCCTGTGGTGTTAAGTTCACAAAAGTTTGCCATGTCCATGTTACCTCTGAGCAAACCTTCCAGGTTCGGCTATCGATTATCATGTCCATATTACCTCTTATATCGGTTGTCATCTCAACTTAGCACCCGTACTTAACTCTAAGTACGTCTGTGGTGTTAAGTTCACAAAACTTTGCCATGTCCAAATTACCTCTGAGCAAACCTTCCAGGTCCGGCTATCGATTATCATGTCCATATTACCTCTGATATCGGTTGTCATCTCAACTTAGCACCCGTACTTAACTCTAAGTACGCCTGTGGTGTTAAGTTCACAAAAGTTTGCCATGTCATGTTACCTGTGAGCAAACCTTCCAGGTTCGGCTATCGATTATCATGTCCTTATTACCTCTGATATCGGTTGTCATCTCAACTTAGCACCCGTACTTAACTCTAAGTACGCTTGTGGTGTTAAGTTCACAAAAGTTTGCCATGTCCATGTTACCTCTGAGCAAACCTTCCAAGTTCGGCTATCGATTATCATGTCCATATTACCTCTGATATCGGTTGTCATCTCAACTTAGCACCCGTACTTAACTCTAAGTACGCCTGTGGTGTTAAGTTCACAAAAGTTTGCCATGTCCATGTTACCTCTGAGCAAACCTTTCAGGTTCGACTATCGATTATCATGTCCATATTACTTCTGATATCGGTTGTCATCTCAACTTAGCACCCGTACTTAACTCTAAGTACGCCTGTGGTGTTAAGTTCACAAAACTTTGCCTTATCTATATTACCTCTGAGCAAACCTTCCAGGTTCGGCTATCGATTATCATGTCCATATTATCTCTGATATCGGTTGTTATCTCAACTTAGCACTCGTACTTAACTACAAGTACGCCTGTGGTGTTAAGTTCACAAAAGTTTGCCATGTCCATATTACCTCTGATCAAACCTTCCAGGTTCGGCTATCGATTATCATGTCCATATTACCTTTGATATCGGTTGTCATTTCAACTTAGCACTCGTACTTAACTCTAAGTACGCCTGTGGTGTTAAGTTCACAAAAGTTTGCCATGTCCATGTTACCTCTGAGCAAACCTTTCAGCTTCGGCTATCGATTATCAGTCCATATTACCTCTGATATCGGTTGCCATCTCAACTAAGCACCCGTATACGCCTGTGGTGTTAAGTTCACAAAAGTTTTCCATATCCATATTACCTCTGAGCAAACCTTCCAAGTTCGGCTATCGATTATCATGTCCATATTACCTCTGATATCGGTTGTTATCTCAACTTAGCACCCGTACTTAACTCTAAGTACGCCTGTGGTGTTAAGTTCATAAAAGTTTTCCATGTCCATATTACCTCTGAGCAAATATTCCAGGTTTGACTATCGATTATCATGTCCATATTACCTCTGATATCGGTTGTCATCTCAACTTAGCACCCGTACTTAACTCTAAGTACGCCTGTGGTGTTAAGTTCACAAAACTTTGCCTTATCTATATTACCTCTGAGCAAACCTTCCAGGTTCGGCTATCGATTATCATGTCCATATTACCTCTGATATCGGTTGTTATCTCAACTTAGCACTCGTACTTAACTACAAGTACGCCTGTGGTGTTAAGTTCACAAAAGTTTGCCATGTCCATATTACCTCTGATCAAACCTTCCAGGTTCGGCTATCGATTATCATGTCCATATTACCTTTGATATCGGTTGTCATCTCAACTTAGCACTCGTACTTAACTCTAAGTACGTCTGTGGTGTTAAGTTCACAAAAGTTTGCCATGTCCATGTTACCTCTGAGCAAACCTTTCAGCTTCGGCTATCGATTATCATGTCCATATTACCTCTGGTATCGGTTGCCATCTCAACTAAGCACCCGTATACGCCTGTGGTGTTAAGTTCACAAAAGTTTTCCATATCCATATTACCTCTGAGCAAACCTTCCAAGTTCGGCTATCGATTATCATGTCAATATTACCTCTGATATCGGTTGTTATCTCAACTTAGCACCCGTACTTAACTCTAAGTACGCCTGTGGTGTTAAGTTCATAAAAGTTTTTCATGTCCATATTACCTCTGAGCAAACATTCCAGGTTCGACTATCGATTATCTTGTCCATATTACCTCTGATATCGGTTGTCATCTCAACTTAGCACCCGTACTTAACTCTAAGTACGCCTGTGGTGTTAAGTTCACAAAACTTTGCCTTATCTATATTACCTCTGAGCAAACCTTCCAGGTTCGGCTATCGATTATCATGTCCATATTACCTCTGATATCGGTTGTTATCTCAACTTAGCACTCATACTTAACTACAAGTACGCCTGTGGTGTTAAGTTCACAAAAGTTTGCCATGTCCATATTACCTCTGATCAAACCTTCCAGGTTCGGCTATCGATTATCATGTCCATATTACCTTTAATATCGGTTGTCATCTCAACTTAGCACTCGTACTTAACTCTAAGTACGCCTGTGGTGTTAAGTTCACAAATGTTTACCATGTCCATGTTACCTCTGAGCAAATCTTTCAGCTTCGGCTATCGATTATCATGTCCATATTACCTCTAATATCGGTTGTCATCTCAACTAAGCAGCCGTATACGCCTGTGGTGTTAAGTTCACAAAAGTTATCCATATCCATATTACCTCTGAGCAAACCTTCCAGGTTCGGCTATCGATTATCATGTCCATATTACCTCTGATATCGGTTGTCATCTCAACTTAGCACCCGTACTTAACTCTAAGTACGCCTGTGGTGTTAAGTTCACAAAACTTTGCCTTATCTATATTACCTCTGAGCAAACCTTCCAGGTTTGGCTATCGATTATCATGTCCATATTAACACTGATATCGGTTGTTATCTCAACTTAGCACTCGTACTTAACTACAAGTACGCCTGTGGTGTTACGTTCACAAAAGTTTGCCATATCCATATTACCTCTGATCAAACCTTCCAGGTTCGGCTATCGATTATCATGTCCATATTACCTTTGATATCGGTTGTCATCTCAACTTAGCACTCGTACTTAACTCTAAGTACGTCTGTGGTGTTAAGTTTACAAAAGTTTGCCATGTCCATGTTACCTCTGAGCAAACCTTTCAGCTTCGGCTATCGATTATCATGTCCATATTACCTCTGATATCGGTTGTCATCTCAACTAAGCACCCGTATACGCCTGTGGTGTTAAGTTCACAAAAGTTATCCATATCCATATTACCTCTGAGCAAACCTTCTAGGTTCGGCTATCTATTACCATGTCCATATTACCTCTGATATCGGTTGTCATCTCAACTTAGCACCCGTACTTAACTCTAAGTACGTCTGTGATGTTAAGTTCACAAAAGCTTGCCATGTCCGTGTTACCTCTGAGAAAACCTTCCAGGTTCATCTATCGATTATCATGTCCATATTACCTCTGATATCGGTTGTCATCTCAACTTAGCACCCGTACTTAACTCTAAGTACGCCTGTGGTGTTAAGTTCACAAAAGTTTGCTTTGTCTATATTACCTCTGAGCAAACCTTCCAGGTTCGGCTATCGATTATTATGTCCATATTATCTCTGATATCGGTAGTCATCTCAACTTAGCACCCGTACTTAACTCTAAGTACGTCTGTGGTGTTAAGTTCACAAAAGCTTGCCATGTCCATGTTACCTCTGAGCAAACCTTCCAGGTTCGGCTATCGATTATCATGTCCATATTACCTCTGATATCGGTTGTCATCTCAACTTAGCACCCATACATAACTCTAAGTATGCCTGTGGTGTTAAGTTCATAAAAGCTCGCCATGTCCATTTTACCTCTGAGCAAAACTTCCAGGTTCAGCTATCGATTATCATGTCCATATTACCTCTGATATCGGTTGACATCTCAACTTAGCACCCGTACTTAACTCTAAGTACGCACGTGGTGTTAAGTTCACAAATGTTTGCCATGTCCATGTTACATCTGAGCAAACCTTCCAGGTTCGGCTATCGATTATCATGTCCATATTACCTCTGATATCGGTTTTCATCTCAACTTAGCACCCGTACTTAACTCTAAGTACGCTTGTGGTGTTAAGTTCACAAAACTTTGCCTTATCTATATTACCTCTGAGCAAACCTTCCAGGTTCGGCTATCGATTATCATGTCCATATTACCTCTGATATCGGTTGTTATCTCAACTTAGCACTCGTACTTAACTACAAGTACGCCTGTGGTGTTAAGTTCACAAAAGTTTGCCATGTCCATATTACCTCTGATCAAACCTTCCAGGTTCGGCTATCGATTATCATGTCCATATTACCTTTGATATCGGTTGTCATCTCAACTTAGCACTCGTACTTAACTCTAAGTACGCCTGTGGTGTTAAGTTCACAAAAGTTTGCCATGTCCATGTTACCTCTGAGCAAACCTTTCAGCTTCGGCTATCGATTATCATGTCCATATTACCTCTGATATCGGTTGTCATCTCAACTAAGCAGCCGTATACGCCTGTGGTGTTAAGTTCACAAAAGTTTTCCATATCCATATTACCTCTGAGCAAACCTTCCAGGTTCGGCTATCGATTATCATGTCCATATTACCTCTGATATCGGTTGTCATCTCAACTTAGCACCCGTACTTAACTCTAAGTACGCCTGTGGTGTTAAGTTCACAAAACTTTGCCTTATCTATATTACCTCTGAGCAAACCTTCCAGGTTCGGCTATCGATTATCATGTCCATATTACCACTGATATCGGTTGTTATCTCAACTTAGCACTCGTACTTAACTACAAGTACGCCTGTGGTGTTAAGTTCACAAAAGTTTGCCATGTCCATATTACCTCTGATCAAACCTTCCAGGTTCGGCTATTTATTATCATGTCCATATTACCTTTGATATCGGTTGTCATCTCAACTTAGCACTCGTACTTAACTCTAAGTACGCCTGTGGTGTTAAGTTCACAAAAGTTTGCCATGTCCATGTTACCTCTGAGCAAACCTTTCAGCTTCGGCTATCGATTATCATGTCCATATTACCTCTGATATCGGTTGTCATCTCAACTAAGCACCCGTATACGCCTGTGGTGTTAAGTTCACAAAAGTTATCCATATCCATATTACCTCTGAGCAAACCTTCCAGGTTCGGCTATCTATTATCATGTCCATATTACCTCTGATATCGGTTGTCATCTCAACTTAGCACCCGTACTTAACTCTATGTACGCCTGTGGTGTTAAGTTCACAAAAGTTTCCCAGGTCCATGTTACCTCTGAGCAAACCTTCCAGGTTTGGCTATCGATTATCATGTCCATATTACCTCTGATATAGGTTGTCATCTCAACTTAGCACCCGTACTTAACTCTAAGTACGCCTGTGGTGTTAAGTTCACAAAAGTTTGCCATGTCCATATTATCTTTGAGCAAACCTTTCAGGTTCGGCTATCGATTATCATGTCCATATTACCTCTGATATCGGTTGTTATCTCAACTTAGCACCCGTACTTAACTCTAAGTACGCCTGTGGTGTTAAGTTCATAAAAGTTTGCTATGTCCATATTACCTCTGAGCAAACCTTACAGGTTCGGCTATCGATTATCATGTCCATATTACCTCTGATATCGGTTGTCATCTCAACTTAGCACCCGTACTTAACTCTAAGTACGCCTTTGGTGTTAAGTTCACAAAAGTTTTCCATCTCCATGTTACCTCTGAGCAAACCTTCCAGGTTCGACTATCGATTATCATGTCCATATTACCTCTGATATCGGTTGTCATCTCAACTTAGCACCCGTACATAACTCTTAGTACGCCTGTGGTGTTAAGTTCACAAAAGTTTGCCATGTCCATATTACCTCGGAGCAAACCTTCCAGGTACGGCTATCGATTATCATGTCCATATTACCTCTGATATCGGTTGTCATCTTAACTTAGCACCCGTACTTAACTCTAAGTACGCTTGTGGTGTTAAGTTCATAAAAACTTGCCATGTCCATGTTACCTCTGAACAAACCTTCCAGGTTCGGCTATCGATTATCATGTCCATATTACCTCTGATATCGGTTGTCATCTCAACTTAGCACCCGTACTTAACTCTAAGTACGTCTGTGATGTTAAGTTCACAAAAGCTTGCCATGTCCATGTTACCTCTGAGAAAACCTTCCAGGTTCATCTATCGATTATCATGTCCATATTACCTCTGATATCGGTTGTCATCTCAACTTAGCACCCATACTTAACTCTAAGTACGCCTGTGGTGTTAAGTTCATAAAAGTTTGCTTTGTCTATATTACCTCTGAGCAAACCTTTCAGGTTCGGCTATCGATTATCATGTCCATATTACCTCTGATATCGGTTGTCATCTCAACTTAGCACCCATACATAACTCTAAGTATGCCTGTGGTGTTAAGTTCACAAAAGCTCGCCATGTCTATGTTACCTCTGAGCAAAACTTCCAGGTTCAGCTATCGATTATCATGTCCATATTACCTCTGATATCGGTTGACATCTCAACTTAGCACCCGTACTTAACTCTAAGTACGCACGTGGTGTTAAGTTCACAAATGTTTGCCATGTCCATGTTACATCTGAGCAAACCTTCCAGGTTCGGCTATCGATTATCATGTCCATATTACCTCTGATATCGGTTTTCATCTCAACTTAGCACCCGTACTTAACTCTAAGTACGCTTGTGGTGTTAAGTTCACAAAACTTTGCCTTATCTTTATTACCTCTGAGAAACCTTCCAGGTTCGGCTATCGATTATCATGTCCATATTACCTCTGATATCGGTTGTTATCTCAACTTAGCACTCGTACTTAACTACAAGTACGCCTGTGGTGTTAAGTTCACAAAAGTTTGCCATATCCATATTACCTCTGATCAAATCTTCCAGGTTCGGCTATCGATTATCATGTCCATATTACCTTTGATATCGGTTGTCATCTCAACTTAGCACTCGTACTTAACTCTAAGTACGCCTGTGGTGTTAAGTTCTCAAAAGTTTGCCATGTCCATGTTACCTCTGAGCAAACCTTTCAGCTTCGGCTATCGATTATCATGTCCATATTACCTCTGATATCGGTTGTCATCTCAATTAAGCACCCGTATACGCCTGTGGTGTTAAGTTCACAAAAGTTTTCCATATCCATATTACCTCTGAGCAAACCTTTCAGGTTCGGCTATCGATTATCATGTCCATATTACCTCTGATATCGGTTGTCATCTCAACTAAGCACCCGTACTTAACTCTAAGTACGCCTGTGGTGTTAAGTTCACAAAAGTTTTCCATGTCCATATTACCTCTGAGCAAACCTTTCAGGTTCGGCTATCGATTATCATGTCCATATTACCTCTGATATCGGTTGTCATCTCAACTTAGCACCCGTACTTAACTCTAAGTACGCCTGTAGTGTTAAGTTCACAAAAGTTTGCCATGTCCATGTTACCTCTGAGCAAACCTTCCAGGTTCGGCTATCGATTATCATGTCCATATTACCTCTGATATTGGTTGTCATCTCAACTTAGCACCCGTACTTAACTCTAAGTACGCCTGTGGTTTTAAGTTCACAAAACTTTGCCATGTCCATATTACCTCTGAGAAAACCTTCCAGGTTTGGCTATCGATTATCATGTCTATATTACCTCTGATATCGATTGTCATCTCAACTTAGCACCCGTACTTAACTCTAAGTACGCCTGTGGTGTTAAGTTCACAAAAGTTTTCCATGTCCATATTACCTATGAGCAAACCTTCCAGGTTCGGCTATC
Organism: Iris macrosiphon; assembly: GCA_036927795.1. NCBI lineage: Eukaryota > Viridiplantae > Streptophyta > Magnoliopsida > Asparagales > Iridaceae > Iris > Iris macrosiphon. The sequence continues at coordinate 313,775,206 of JAYESA010000005.1, read as the reverse complement.
GATTATCATGTCCTTATTACCTCTGATATCGGTTGTCATCTCAACTTAGCACCCGTACTTAACTCTAAGTACGCCTGTGGTGTTAAGTTCACAAAATTTTTCCATGTCCATGTTACCTCTGAGCAAACCTTCCAGGTTCGGCTATCGATTATCATGTCCATATTACCTCTGATATCGGTTGTCATCTTAACTTAGCACCCGTACTTAACTCTAAGTACGCCTGTGATGTTAAGTTCACAAAAGTTTGCCATGTCCATGTTACCTCAGAGCAAACCTTCCAGGTTCGGCTATCGATTATCAGGTCCATATTACCTCTGATATCGGTTGTCATCTCAACTTAGCACCCGTACTTAACTCTAAGTACGCTTGTGGTGTTAAGTTCACAAAAGTTTGCCATGTCCATATTACCTCTGAGCAAACCTTTCATGTTCGGCTATCGATTATCATGTCCATATTACCTCTGATATCGGTTGTTATCTCCACTTAGCACCCGTACTTAACTCTAAGTACACCTGTGGTGTTAAGTTCACAAAAGTTTGCCATGTCCATATTACCTCTGAGCAAACCTTCCAGGTTCGACTATCGATTATCATGTCCATATTACCTCTGATATCGGTTGTCATCTCAACTTAGCACCCGTACTTAACTCTAAGTACGCCTGTGGTGTTAAGTTCACAAAAGTTTGCCATGTCCATATTACCTCTGAGCAAATCTTCCAGGTTCGGCTATCGATTATCATGTCTATATTACCTCTGATATTGGTTGTCATCTCAACTTAGCACCCATACTTAACTCTAAGTACGCATGTGGTATTAAGTTCACAAAAACTTGCCATGTCCATGTTACCTCTGAGCAAACCTTCCAAGTTCGGCTATCGATTATCATGTCCATATTAGCTCTGATATCGGTTGTTATCTTAACTTAGCACCCGTTCTTAAATCTAAGTACGTCTGTGGTGTTAAATTCACAAAAGTTTGCCACGTCCATGTTACCTCTAAGAAACCTTCCAGGTTCGGCTATCGATTATCATGTCTATATTACCTCTAATATCGGTTGTCATCTCAACTTAGCACCCTTACTTAACTCTAAGTACGCCTGTGGTGTTAAGTTCACAAAAGCTTGCCATGTTCATGTTACCTCTGAGCAAACCTTCCAGGTTCGGCTATCGATTATCATGTCCATATTAACTCTGATATCGGTTGTCATCTCAACTTAGCATCCGTACTTAACTCTAAGTACGCCTGTGGTGTTAAGTTCCCAAAAGTTTGCCATGTCCATATTACCTCTGAGCAAACCTTCCAGGTTCGGCTATCGATTATCATGTCCATATTAACTCTGATATCGGTTGTCATCTGAACTGAGCTCCCGTACTTAACTCTAAGTACGCCAGTGTTGTTAAGTCCATAAAAGTCTGCCATGTCCAAGTGACCTCTGAGCAAAACTCTTCCTACGACTATCTTCAGTCGTCTTCTCAACTTATCACCCGTGCTTAAATTTAGGTACGCCAACGGTGTTAAGTCCACAAAACCTATTATGTTCATATTACCTCTGATAGGGTTTTTATCTCGAACTTATTACTTACACTCTCGTGCACAAGAAATAATAGGTCCACCAAAACCCCCCTGTGGGATGCCCACAATGGAAATGAATTGTTCAAGTCCATATTACCTCTGAACTATCCTCATTTTCCCCAGCAAGAAAAAGTCAGTTTATGTTCATATTACCTCTGAACTACATCTCTCCATTATCCCCACGGAATAATATCTTACTGTCCATATTACCTTTGAGTAAGATATTTTTCAGAACTTTTCCATGTCCATATTACCTCTGAGTAAAGTTCTGCCTTTTTTTTTAACTTTCTACTATCACGTTCGCATAACCCCTGATAGTGCTAGTCATTTCAGCTTATTACTCATACTTAAGGTACGTAATGGGTAATAAGTCCACAACCCAAGAGTTTGCCATGTTCATCTTACCTATGAGCAAACTTTTCTATTTGAGTATCGATCACCTGTTCCTCCGACTCAACTACGTGTGGGGGTAGACATACCACCTAAACCAATACTATTAGATGCTAGTCATGTTCACATTTACCTCTGAGCTATTATTCTAACAATCTCCCTGGCGGATCAACCAACCCTCAGTTCCATCTACATTCTCTTGGCTATTAGTTCACGTCCACATTAACTCTGAACTACTACCCTCACATCCTCCCCAGTAGCGCTAGCCATGTACCTATTACCTCTGAGCTATCGTTCCATAAATTTTCCCAGCGGAGCATTCCTCAGGTCCACTCGCATACTGCCGCAGTGGCCACTCAAAAAAACCAATCTCGTTAGACGCTAGCCATGTATATGTTACCTCTAAGCTGTCTCCAACAGAGCAATCCTTAGGTCTATCTTCATGTTCGGATAGACCGTATTCAACAAATCACTCCTCAGTGAATTTTTTGGACATTTGTTCACGTCCATATTATCTCTGAACTGCTGTCCTAATATTTTTTCTGACCGAGCTAGCTATGTATATATTACCTCTGAGATGTCGTCCCATAAATGTCTCTAGCAGAGCAATCCTTAGGTCTATCTTCATGTTCGGATAGGCCATATTCAATAAATCACTCCTTAGTGAATTTTTTGGGACATTTGTTCACGTCCATATTACCTCTGAACTGCTGTCCGAATATTTTTCCTGACCGAGCTAGCCATGTACATGTTACCTCTGAGCTGTCATCCCATAAATGTCTCCAGCAGAGAAATCCTTAGGTCTATCTTCATGTTCGGATAGACCGTATTCAACAAATCACTCCTCAGTGAATTTTTCGGACATTTGTTCACGTCCATATTATCTCTGAAATGAATAGTTCATGTCTGCATTACCTCAGAACTACTTTTCTTTTCCCCAGCAGAGAAAAAGTCAGTTCATGTTCACATTTTCTTTGAACTACGTCACTCTACTATCCCTACAGAATAATATCTTACCATGTCCACATTACCTCTGAGTAAGATATTTCCAAAACTTTTCCATGTCCATATTACCTCTGAGAAAAAGTTCTTCTCTTTGACTGTCTACTATCACCTTCACATAACCCCTGACATGGCTAGTCGTTTCAACTTATCACACGTACCCAATCCGGAGTATGCCAGTCGTGATAAGTCCACAAAATATATCACGTTCATATTACCTCTGATAGGGTTTGTTTTGAATCTATTACTCACACCCCAAAGTGTGCAACAGGGTAATAGGTATACCAAAAATCCCCCAGTGGGATGTCCTCAGGACCGTACATAACCTCTTGGTATGGCCATTGATCAGCTCATGTCTATGTCATCTCTGAGCTATCGTCCCCACATACGCCAACCTGACGAACTTAGCAGAAAAAGGCGGACAGTGAATATGTGCCAATTTTATGCTTCTTATTCAAAGTATTCCAGACTTAGCCAAGTCCGAAAACTTTGAAGGGGGTCTTGTAGAAGCATGAAATATGCTGGGGAATTGTTCGCGTATTTTTACAGTCAAAACCCCAAACATAAATGAAATCACTCTCTGCGTAAAATATGGCTTCAGAGCTGCCCGTGTAAATTGCAGAGCTGTCCACATAAAGTAGAGCTTCATGGCTATTTGGCATAAAACATGGCTTCAGAGCTGCCCACGTAAAGTTCAGAGCTGTCCGCGTAAAGTTCAGAGCTGTCCGCATAAAGTAGAGCTTCATGGCTGTTTGGCGTAAAACATGGCTTCAGAGCTGTCCGCATAAAGTTCAGAGCTGTCTGCGTAAAGCTGAGCTTCAGAGCTGTCCGCGTAAAGCTGAGCTTCAGAGCTGTCTGCGTAAAGCAGAAACTTCAAGGCTGTTTGGCGTAAAAGGTTGCTATACCTTCCTGCGTAAAGAATGGATGTGATGATGATTTTGCACAGAGACCCAGAAATAAGTTTTTACGCTCAAGATAAGACAAAATCAGACGCCACGTTAAAAGCTATTTCTCGTACAGAGCTCGAGACATATCTCTGTATTTAATGCACGAGATGGAGGCATATCTCTGCATTTAATGCACGAGATTTTATTCTATTCTTTAGATTTTATCATGACTGGGAGAGCTAAAACTGTGACTAATACGCTCACATCACCATCCTTGCATTTTACGCCAACCAGGCTATTTTCAACTATAGGAGTACGCCGTATGCTATCTCCTCGAAATACGCCAACTCGGCTATATTTGCAAAGGTACGTGATAAGGCTATTTAGACTAGAATACGCTCAAGACCTCAGTCGTGATGGATAATTGTCACGACCCGCACCCGAAAATTGGGCATGAGTCGTGGGTACGTCCAGCCTACGCCGCAGCATCGGCGGTAGAACGCTGTCTAGGTCAACTATCTAGATAATAATCTCACACAAAAAAATCGGGCATGACCTCTCCAAAAGGAGGGCAACCACACAAACAATATATATATATCTGCCGAGATCTCAACTCCAAACGGAGGAGCAATATCAAAAGATAATCTCAAGTACTCAATCACGAATCTAAGCACGATAGATAACAAAGAAGACTAACAACTATAAAGTCTAACCACCAACTACTACTACAACAACCACAACATCAATAATAATAATAATACAACAATACATCATCCAAAATAATATACAAACAAGGTCTCAATCCAAAACCGGAGACAAATCCGGTGCTAAAGCTAATAAAAACAACAACAAGATCCTAGTGATCCCGGCTACCAACCCGGAAATCACCTCTAAACTAGAGGGTCCCTGTCTGCACCATCGACAGGCTCAAGTCCATAAAACGTCGGACACCAATCCTCCGGATACTCTGAAAAATATGTCCAGTCAGGACTGGAGCAAGTACATCTCTAACAGCAGTTCCATTTAAATGATAAAAACTATAAAACAGTTATAGCAAGTAGCAAGAAAAATGGAGCAAGTATGAACAAGAAAATATGTAAATCACTGGTGCATAAAGGTAAAGATGCATGGGTATTAGAGCAAGATAGTAATAACTGCAGATACAGGAAATCTAAGCTAAAATCAAGTCCGTGCACATGAACGTGTAGTGAGTCCAGCATGAAAAACATGTAGTGAGTCAAGTCCAGAAACATGTAAGTGAGACAAGTCAAGAAATGCATGAGAGTCCAGACTATAAAGAATGAACTCGGTGTCTTTGAAATACTTGTTTCGACATGTAAACGGCTAGGGGTAAGTACGGCTCACCGCGCACTGGGTGCACGGCTGCTATCATTCCAGATTAGACCAGAGGGAGTGATTCCTGATGATGCCAGATAGGAATGTTTACATGTCTACTCGAGTATTTCCCCGCCCCGACTAATACAAGTAGATCCAAGACCCGACACGCAAATCAAGATGAGTCCAGCCTGTACATGAATGATGCCTGTAGTGATGCCTGTAGGTGATGCCAGTAGTGATTCCAGAATAGAGGCCAGAAACATGAAATGTACGTGTCGCAAGTAAATGAATCCAGAAATATCAATCAGTGTCCCGTGTTGTGCCAGAATAATCAGATGATACTATACTAGAAGCTGAATCATAATAATCATCAAATAATGAAAACTATCAGAGAATGTACTCGCCTGACGTCCTGAGCAACTGGCGATCCGAACTGGTGTCGCAAGGACCTAATGCGAAAAGCAAGGTTAAACAGGGTTCTAATGAGTTAAACAGATATAAAATAACTAAAAATAGGCTTCTAGGGTCGTTCTAGGTCAAACGGGTCAAACCGGTGAAATCTGGGTCAAAAAGTCAACTCTGGGTCCAAAAAGTCAACTCTGGGTCAAAACTAGGTCAAAAGTTGACTTTGGCGGTCAACCGAGTCAACTACGGTCAAGTCTGGGTCAAACTAGGGTGCTCCTGAAATTCTAGGTCAAACCGAGCTCATTTAGCTAGAAAACTCACAAACTCGCCTCCTTGAGATACCGGGATACCCTCGGTATCCGATACCTCAACCTAGGCTACGCACCCCGCCTAAACCCGCTAAAACCTATGCTAGCACGCGTAAATATATACACATATACGTATAAAAATCACTCCAATACTATTCCTAGGCTATTGCTCAAAAACCCCGCTCGAAACTCAATACCTTGGTTATCTTAAGGTATTGAAATACCTTGGTATCTCAAGATATTGAGGTTTCGCCCTAAGGCCCTCTAACTAGCTACCTAGCTATTAATTATGCACCTAGTTATTAATCTAGGCTAGGTAATATATATATCTACCATATTTATATATATCTAAGTATGTATATACCTATGTATATAGATATCCACACACATTTACCCGATTACCCATATATACCTTACCCAACTCAAAATGCATATATATATACCTATCTAGATATCTATAGATATAGATATAACTATATGTATATAGATATCTATGCACTTAGGTAGATATATACCTAATACCTAGCTATCTATCTATCCATCTAACTATTATCTATCTATCTATAGATATATCTATCTATCTTATGTATCTAATTTAACTATCTAACTAGTTATTTACCTATCTATCTATCTATTAGTCTATCTAGTTAACTATCTATCTATCTATCAACTTATCTATCTACTTACCTATTTATCTATCAACTAACTAATACCTATCTATTTAATCTATCAATCTAACTAACTATCTAGCTAGTTATATATCTATCTATTCTATTTATATAGAAACATCTATCTATCTATGAATCTAGCTAGCTATCTATCTAACAATCTATAATATCTATCAATCTACTAATCTATCTATCTATTAAACCACTCTCCTTGCTACTGAACTCGCTGCTTGCTGCTGCTACTAGCGCTGCGAATACTAGCTGCTGCTGCTGCTGCTGCCCTTGCTTGCTGCTGCTGCTGCTGCATAGCTGCTGTTGCTGCGCTGCTGCATAGCTGCTGTTGCTGCGCTGCTGTCTGCTGCAGTCTGCACAGCGCGCTGTGCGCTGCCTGCTGGCTGCAGTCTGCTGGCTCCCCCCCCCTCCATCACAAACACACACACACACACGCCTATACATATATATATCTATAACACTCTATATATATATATACACACACATATATATACATATATCACTAGATATATATATATATACACACACTTATAATCTAACACACACACACTAACACACTCACAAACACACTAATACACACACACTAATACACACACACTAGCATATATATTAACACACACACACACATAATTATACAAACACATCTCTATATATACATAAACACACATCTACATATATACATCACATATATCTATATATATATATATACACTAATATATATATCTATACATCTACACACACACACACTAACATATATACTAATATCTATATACCAACACACTCTAACATATATATATATATATATCTACACACACTCTCAACTATATATATATACATACACCTATATATATATATACACATATACACACACAAGCACACTTACACATATACATATATATATATACACATAGACATATACATATACAAGTACATAAATATAAATACACACACATATATAAATATATATATAACACACACACATATATATAAATATATATATATAGACACATATCAATACAAACACAACCACGCACACAACACTCAAACCACACGCCCTACTCACGCCCAACGACCCCGACACTCACCAATACCCTAAAATATATAAAATATAGCCCGAAAACTCTAGCACACACTCCCCGATACTAACCCAACGCGCGCACAAAGCCGAAACGAGGAACCCAAGTCGAAATGGCCGTTCGGTCATTTCGACGAACACGTGGTGCGCGGCTCGGAAAACCTCCTGAAACGCACACCAAACGAACTCGAAATCGGCCCAAAATTTACCCACGCGCTCTACACGATGCCTAGATCCTAGAAAATGTGCTCCCGCGTCGATTCTAGGCCCGTGGCGGAAACGCACACGCACTTAGAATCGGCGACGACGAAAAGCCCCAATTTCGCCCGAAACGCCCGTTTCTCCGCGACGCGGCTTCCCGTGTCCGAACGGAGACACGCTCTCACCCTCACGACACCCGACAACGTCTACCTAGGTCCATCTAACCTAGGGCATCACCCAAAATTGGGCCAAATTTGGATTTCACCCGAAATCGACACAAAACCTAATGTCAAAGTCTCTAAACACTACCCAACTAGTTCCAACTTCCTCCCACGGGTAGCCTACGGGTCTAGGAAGGTTCTAAAATATTAATTACACTATAAAAGAGTAATTACAAGGGGAAATTTAGGGTTTACCTCTTGGGAGTTGGAATCCCAAGCCAAAATCTCCAAAATGCTCCAAATCCACCTCCCTCAAGCTCCAAGCCTCAAATCCAAGCTCCAACACCAAATCTAGGCTCTACCCACCTAGGTTAGGGAAAGATCTAGGGTTAGGGTTAACTTAGAGAAGAAGGAATGGAAGAAAGAAGAAGAAAAGTGGAAGAAAACTTACTTTGGAGGAAGAAGGAGAAGAAGAAGAAGTGGAGAAGAAGAAGAAGTGAAGAAGAAGAAGAAGAAGAAGAGAAAGAATGCAAAGAGGGAGAGGGCTGCTGTGCTCACGGATGGGGAGGGCTGTGGGAAGCTCACGGGTGGGGGTAGGTAGGGGTTTTACAAGTTTTAGTTTCCCAAAACGCCCCTATTCACTCGGTTTGGGTTTCGGGTCTCCGAATGCACTCAAACTAGTTCCAAATCTCTCCAACTAACCTCCTAAAAATAAAATAAATATTCTAAGCCCTAAAATAATTCTCACAAGGGTGTGGGCTGGGTCGGACATGGGTCCACTAGGGTCTGACATGGGTCCAGGCTAGCCAAAATCCTAAAACAATCAAAATAAAAATAATAAAAAATAATGCAATCACTAATTAAATATAAATACAATTAATTATAAATAATACACAATTAACCAAATTAAAAATAAAAAAAATACCCGGCTCTGGAAATGGGGTGGTGACAAGCCTATCCTCCTTAGAAAATTTCGTCCTCGAAATTTAAAGTCAATCACACTCCTCTAGGTCAAACCCCCAACAATCACAGTCAAGAAATTCTACCTAAACAACATACAAGATCAGGGTCCTACTGGTCGTGTTATTACAGTCTCAATCGGGGTCACTACACTATCTACCACAGCACAAAGAAAAAAGTCTAACAGGTACTAATGAAGCACACCACAGGAATGGAAAAGGACAGGAAGAAGAAGCAAGAGACAGACCTGCTAACCCGACATCCGTAGCATCGGCCTCCTCGACCGTCAACGCATAAGCCCTGCCCTGCTGGGGTGTATCCCTCTGCTGGTGCGGGGCATGATGCTGTGCCACAGATGGCCTAGCTCCAACTCTCTGATCCTGTGCTCCACCCAATGGAGGTGCAGGGGAGCAATCTCGCATCTGGTGAGCAGCGGATCCACAGAACAAACACACCTTCAGCCTCCTCCTACAAACATCCCAGGTGTGTCCTGCCTTCCTGCAGTAGGCACAAGTGGGCGCTCTCTGATCCTGACCCTGCTGCGCTGCCTTCTGCACATAGGGACGCTTAGCTGGTCCCGCACTACCACTGGCACTGCCTGAATCATCCCTGCCTCTCTTGGACTTGAGCTCCAAGTCATCCTCTGCTCTCTGAGCATCTCCTACTATCTGCTCAAAAGTTGCCTCGCGGTCGCTCCTGGTCAAGGACTTGACCGCCATAACCAAGCCCTTGCGAAACTTCCTCGCCTTAGCTGCCTCACTCAAGCCATCCACGAATCTGCCCAAACGGCAGAACTCCGCTGCGTACTCGTCCACTGTCATGCTCCCTTGGACGAGTGCCTCAAACTGGCTCTCCAAAGCACTAAGCGCCACATCTGGGAAGAACTTTTCCTTAAAAAGCCTCTTGAAAGCCTCCCAAGTAAGCCCTGGCGCTGCGATCCTCGTATCTGTGCGATACCACGTCAAAGCGAGGTCGAACATCTGACTGCCCGCTGCCTCTATCTGCATGCTGTCTGGAATCTGCGCCAGCCTGAAGATCCCCTCAATCTGCTCTATCCAGTCATCCGCGTACAGGATCCCTTCTGTACCACGGAACTCCTTGGGCCGCATCCTCTGAAAGTCAATGATACTACCCGGCCTCGGAAGCTGAATCTGATCTGCCTGTGGCTGATTCTGTGCCACCCTATCCACTGCCGTCATGGCCACCTGGTGGGCGTTCTCAATGCCCAGCCTCATCACATCCACCTGACGGTGCTGCGCATCCATCATCTCCCTGAAGAACGCAAACAACTGCGCGGCATCTACTGGAGCAGGAAGTGGTGGAGGAACCACCGGAACGACTGGGGTAGTCCTCGGATCGATAAGTGGAGAAGGATCCCCGAGAGAAACAGAGGCTCCCTCAACCGCAGGAGTGGTGAGTGGAGCGGTAGAAGCTGCCTGAATACGAGCTGGACGAGAGGTAGCAGACCTCTCCGAGGCAACTGCTGGAACGGTACGATGGGATCGTGTCTTCGGAGGCATCCTGAACACAGATCAAAAGAAGTTAATACGGTGCAAGATACGATATCATCAAAGAAGGACATAATATTTCAAAAGAAGCAATTTCAGAATAATTAGATTAGAATTGTTCCTAGTCGTGATTGAGTACACTCTCATCCTAGATCCTAGATCCTATAGCAAGCTCGCAGCAGTACAACTAAGTTGTTGTACCACCACGACATCGCACTAATCGCGAATCGAGACCTGCATGGGGCCGCCACCAAAAATGTGTCACGACCCGCACCCGAAAATCGGGCATGAGTCGTGGGTACGTCCAGCCTACGCCGCAGCATCGGCGGTAGAACGCTGTCTAGGTCAACTATCTAGATAATAATCTCACACAAAAAAATCGGGCATGACCTCTCCAAAAGGAGGGCAACCACACAAACAATATATATATATCTGCCGAGATCTCAACTCCAAACGGAGGAGCAATATCAAAAGATAATCTCAAGTACTCAATCACGAATCTAAGCACGATAGATAACAAAGAAGACTAACAACTATAAAGTCTAACCACCAACTACTACTACAACAACCACAACATCAATAATAATAATAATACAACAATACATCATCCAAAATAATATACAAACAAGGTCTCAATCCAAAACCGGAGACAAATCCGGTGCTAAAGCTAATAAAAACAACAACAAGATCCTAGTGATCCCGGCTACCAACCCGGAAATCACCTCTAAACTAGAGGGTCCCTGTCTGCACCATCGACAGGCTCAGGTCCATAAAACGTCGGACACCAATCCTCCGGATACTCTGAAAAATATGTCCAGTCAGGACTGGAGCAAGTACATCTCTAACAGCAGTTCCATTTAAATGATAAAAACTATAAAACAGTTATAGCAAGTAGCAAGAAAAATGGAGCAAGTATGAACAAGAAAATATGTAAATCACTGGTGCATAAAGGTAAAGATGCATGGGTATCAGAGCAAGATAGTAATAACTGCAGATACAGGAAATCTAAGCTAAAATCAAGTCCGTGCACATGAACGTGTAGTGAGTCCAGCATAAAAAACATGTAGTGAGTCAAGTCCAGAAACATGTAAGTGAGACAAGTCAAGAAATGCATGAGAGTCCAGACTATAAAGAATGAACTCGGTGTCTTTGAAATACTTGTTTCGACATGTAAACGGCTAGGGGTAAGTACGGCTCACCGCGCACTGGGTGCACGGCTGCTATCATTCCAGATTAGACCAGAGGGAGTGATTCCTGATGATGCCAGATAGGAATGTTTACATGTCTACTCGAGTATTTCCCCGCCCCGACTAATACAAGTGGATCCAAGACCCGACACGCAAATCAAGATGAGTCCAGCCTGTACATGAATGATGCCTGTAGTGATGCCTGTAGGTGATGCCAGTAGTGATTCCAGAATAGAGGCCAGAAACATGAAATGTACGTGTCGCAAGTAAATGAATCCAGAAATATCAATCAGTGTCCCGTGTTGTGCCAGAATAATCAGATGATACTATACTAGAAGCTGAATCATAATAATCATCAAATAATGAAAACTATCAGAGAATGTACTCGCCTGACGTCCTGAGCAACTGGCGATCCGAACTGGTGTCGCAAGGACCTAATGCGAAAAGCAAGGTTAAACAGGGTTCTAATGAGTTAAACAGATATAAAATAACTAAAAATAGGCTTCTAGGGTCGTTCTAGGTCAAACGGGTCAAACCGGTGAAATCTGGGTCAAAAAGTCAACTCTGGGTCCAAAAAGTCAACTCTGGGTCAAAACTAGGTCAAAAGTTGACTTTGGCGGTCAACCGAGTCAACTACGGTCAAGTCTGGGTCAAACTAGGGTGCTCCTGAAATTCTAGGTCAAACCGAGCTCATTTAGCTAGAAAACTCACAAACTCGCCTCCTTGAGATACCGGATACCCTCGGTATCCGATACCTCAACCTAGGCTACGCACCCCGCCTAAACCCGCTAAAACCTATGCTAGCACGCGTAAATATATACACATATACGTATAAAAATCACTCCAATACTATTCCTAGGCTATTGCTCAAAAACCCCGCTCGAAACTCAATACCTTGTTATCTTAAGGTATTGAAATACCTTGGTATCTCAAGATATTGAGGTTTCGCCCTAAGGCCCTCTAACTAGCTACCTAGCTATTAATTATGCACCTAGTTATTAATCTAGGCTAGGTAATATATATATCTACCATATTTATATATATCTAAGTATGTATATACCTATGTATATAGATATCCACACACATTTACCCGATTACCCATATATACCTTACCCAACTCAAAATGCATATATATATACCTATCTAGATATCTATAGATATAGATATAACTATATGTATATAGATATCTATGCACTTAGGTAGATATATACCTAATACCTAGCTATCTATCTATCCATCTAACTATTATCTATCTATCTATAGATATATCTATCTATCTTATGTATCTAATTTAACTATCTAACTAGTTATTTACCTATCTATCTATCTATTAGTCTATCTAGTTAACTATCTATCTATCTATCAACTTATCTATCTACTTACCTATTTATCTATCAACTAACTAATACCTATCTATTTAATCTATCAATCTAACTAACTATCTAGCTAGTTATATATCTATCTATTCTATTTATATAGAAACATCTATCTATCTATGAATCTAGCTAGCTATCTATCTAACAATCTATAATATCTATCAATCTACTAATCTATCTATCTATTAAACCACTCTCCTTGCTACTGAACTCGCTGCTTGCTGCTGCTACTAGCGCTGCGAATACTAGCTGCTGCTGCTGCTGCTGCCCTTGCTTGCTGCTGCTGCTGCTGCATAGCTGCTGTTGCTGCGCTGCTGCATAGCTGCTGTTGCTGCGCTGCTGTCTGCTGCAGTCTGCACAGCGCGCTGTGCGCTGCCTGCTGGCTGCAGTCTGCTGGCTCCCCCCCCCTCCATCACAAACACACACACACACACGCCTATACATATATATATCTATAACACTCTATATATATATATACACACACATATATATACATATATCACTAGATATATATATATATACACACACTTATAATCTAACACACACACACTAACACACTCACAAACACACTAATACACACACACTAATACACACACACTAGCATATATATTAACACACACACACACATAATTATACAAACACATCTCTATATATACATAAACACACATCTACATATATACATCACATATATCTATATATATATATATACACTAATATATATATCTATACATCTACACACACACACACTAACATATATACTAATATCTATATACCAACACACTCTAACATATATATATATATATCTACACACACTCTCAACTATATATATATACATACACCTATATATATATATACACATATACACACACAAGCACACTTACACATATACATATATATATATACACATAGACATATACATATACAAGTACATAAATATAAATACACACACATATATAAATATATATATAACACACACACATATATATAAATATATATATATAGACACATATCAATACAAACACAACCACGCACACAACACTCAAACCACACGCCCTACTCACGCCCAACGACCCCGACACTCACCAATACCCTAAAATATATAAAATATAGCCCGAAAACTCTAGCACACACTCCCCGATACTAACCCAACGCGCGCACAAAGCCGAAACGAGGAACCCAAGTCGAAATGGCCGTTCGGTCATTTCGACGAACACGTGGTGCGCGGCTCGGAAAACCTCCTGAAACGCACACCAAACGAACTCGAAATCGGCCCAAAATTTACCCACGCGCTCTACACGATGCCTAGATCCTAGAAAATGCGCTCCCGCGTCGATTCTAGGCCCGTGGCGGAAACGCACACGCACTTAGAATCGGCGACGACGAAAAGCTCCAATTTCGCCCGAAACGCCCGTTTCTCCGCGACACGGCTTCCCGTGTCCGAACGGAGACACGCTCTCACCCTCACGACACCCGACAACGTCTACCTAGGTCCATCTAACCTAGGGCATCACCCAAAATTGGGCCAAATTCGGATTTCACCCAAAATCGACACAAAACCTAATGTCAAAGTCTCTAAACACTACCCAACTAGTTCCAACTTCCTCCCACGGGTAGCCTACGGGTCTAGGAAGGTTCTAAAATATTAATTACACTATAAAAGAGTAATTACAAGGGGAAATTTAGGGTTTACCTCTTGGGAGTTGGAATCCCAAGCCAAAATCTCCAAAATGCTCCAAATCCACCTCCCTCAAGCTCCAAGCCTCAAATCCAAGCTCCAACACCAAATCTAGGCTCTACCCACCTAGGTTAGGGAAAGATCTAGGGTTAGGGTTAACTTAGAGAAGAAGGAATGGAAGAAAGAAGAAGAAAAGTGGAAGAAAACTTACTTTGGAGGAAGAAGGAGAAGAAGAAGAAGTGGAGAAGAAGAAGAAGTGAAGAAGAAGAAGAAGAAGAAGAAGAGAAAGAATGCAAAGAGGGAGAGGGCTGCTGTGCTCACGGATGGGGAGGGCTGTGGGAAGCTCACGGGTGGGGGTAGGTAGGGGTTTTACAAGTTTTAGTTTCCCAAAACGCCCCTATTCACTCGGTTTGGGTTTCGAGTCTCCGAATGCACTCAAACTAGTTCCAAATTTCTCCAACTAACCTCCTAAAAATGAAATAAATATTCTAAGCCCTAAAATAATTCTCACAAGGGTGTGGGCTGGGTTGGACATGGGTCCACTAGGGTCTGACATGGGTCCAGGCTAGCCAAAATCCTAAAACAATCAAAATAAAAATAATAAAAAATAATGCAATCACTAATTAAATATAAATACAATTAATTATAAATAATACACAATTAACCAAATTAAAAATAAAAAAAAATACCCGGCTCTGGAAATGGGGTGGTGACAATAATTGACTGAAAAAGCTAAGACTGTGACTAATACACTCACATCACCATCCTTGCATTTTATGCCAACCAGGCTATTTTTAACTATAGGAGTATGTCGTATGCTATCTCCTCGAAATACGCCAACTCGGCTATATTTGAAAAGGTACATGATAAGGCTATTTAGCCCAGAATACGCTCAAGACCTTAGTCATGATGGATAATTGGCTATTTTACGCTGGTTATCTATTATCATCAAATTTTACGCAGGGACAGTTACCTACGTGGCTTGCATGCCATGATCTTCGAGAAGCAGTTATACGTGTTACCTTATAAAGGGATACGTGTCACACGCAGATTCAGAAGATTATTTGAACGTGGGTAGAAGTTTTCATAACCGCAGCGTAAAGGAGGCAGTCTTCTTCACAGTTTGGCCTTTTACGCCAACATGACAGTTATTTGGCTTTTACGCCAACCAAGCTTTTACGCCTATAAGATAGTTATTTGGCTTTTACGCCAACTAGACTTTTACACCAACCAGGCTTTTACTCCAACAAGACAGTTATTTGGCTTTTACCCCAACTATCTTTACGCAGGTGCAGTTACCTACGTGGCTTGCATGCTATGATCTTCGAGAAGCAGTTATACGTGTTACCTTATAAAGGGATATATGTTATACGCAGATTCAGAGGATTATTTGAACGTGGGTAGCAGTTGTCATAACCGCAGCGTAAAAGATGCAGTTTTCTTCACAGTTTAGCCTTTTATGCCAACAAGACAGTTATTTGGCTTTTACGCCAACCTGGCAGTTATTTGATTGATCTCTATAAATAGAGACCCCTGGTCATAGGATAAAAGAGATCAGCACGGAGGAGGGAGTTAGTTGAATCATATTCTATCATGTTCATATTACCTCTGAATAGATATGTTTAACTAATTTGAAGGAGATTGTAAACCCCCTCGACCAGTAATTAGGGTTAAATAATTTAATTAGCATAATTAGGGTTAATTAGAATTATTTATGATTTAATATATAGCATTATGATACTTGTGCAATGATTGATTTTTTTAGGATACTACCTTAGCTGTTGCCCTAAAACGAATTCCACATATTTGACCTAGACCTGTAAACCCATCAAAGTGAACCAAGAACAAACCTCGGATACCGATTTTCGTGCCAAATTATAGCCGCACAAAAGTCGTTACAAACGTCCGTGCGCAAATTAATTAAATTGCGTAATTACGTTCGCTACCCGTTCCAATTGACATTGAGACCCAACCTCAACCAGTTTTGACCAACCCAGATCACGATAATATTGTACACTGAGCCTACTACACCAATGACCCTTGTCCAATCAAATTTAGACTCCCGGTTTTTAATTAAATTAAATTAGAAACACCGGTCACATTAATCATGAATTAATTAATGTGGCTACCCAACCTCAATGAAATTGGACCCAACTCCAACCCAAACCCACATCCACACCCACAAGCCTCATACAAAACACCAAACACCATCATAGTCCAATGAGGAACACCAAACATGGTGTTTGTTTGCATTAAATCCCCAATCCTAGTTATTGTGCAAATACTAAATTGTTCAGGGGCCTAATTACAAAATTGCAATGTGGTGTCCCCCTCTCATTGGCCCAAACCATCATGGAGAAAAGTAATGCTCATAACCAACCTTAGGCATTTGGTTTCCCCCCATTTTTCATGTCCTTACACCCCCTTTTTGGGAACCCATCATGACCCTACAATTTGAATGGCCTATTCCTAGCCCTCCACTCATCTTGATGGACAACCCCACTCCCCAAGAATGTTTGTCCAGCCGGCCCTAATCCCTAGGCAGCCCCCCCTTACTCTCTCTCCTACATATACATACATTAGTACCCATTAAAAGAGAAACAAAACCCTAATAATACCCAAAACCCAAAGTCCCCCAACCAAACCCATCACACAGCTGACCCCAACTCCTTCTCCCCGAGCTCGACGCCGACCATCAGCCACCACCAGTCGCCACCACCCTAACCCGACCCCTTCGCTGGACCCTCCCCTACCCTCAACCGCCGCCACCCAGCCACTACGCCGCCGGCAGCCACCCCCAACAGCCCCACACCAACCCGAGTCTTCCTGCCCGCACAGCATAGCCGACCTCCCCTCAGCTTCGTGCTCCGCCACCACCGCATCTCCGACCACCAGACTTGGCCGACGACTCCCCCGTCCAGTCCTCCACCACCCCGCCTTGTTTCAGCCGAGGCCGCCGCCGCCGCCGCCTCGAGGAGTTACCGGACCCGCAGCGTAGATCTATACCAAACTGCTGCTGCTGCCCACCTCCTCCTCGCGCGCTGCCGGAGCGCCGTCCGGCCACCCCCGCCGGCGACGACCCATTACCGGACACCCCTCGACCTGTCGAACACCTAGGTACAATATTTTATGTGTAATTATTTATATTTATACATATACTTTTAGTTGCAAGTTATATATATATGAGTCTCATATATCCTGTATTTTAATACGTATTCTATACTATTTAATGTATTTTATGTAATTATCAGTATGTATATTTATAATATTCCAGTATAAATTCCATAATATATATTTATAATCATTTTAATTTATATTATGTATAATAGGGTTATGTATGTATGTATGTATGTATGTATGTATGTATGTATGTATGTAAGTATGTATGTATGTATGTATGCATGTTCTTTTTCTAAATACTAAGAATATTAAATATCTAATATCTATAATATTAAATACATTTCTGGAAATCAAGTATTATTTTTGGGTATATGCTGTATTTCTATTTTCTGTGTATATTTTGTAGATAACATAAATATATAAGTACGTATTTTTATAAATAAAAATGTATGTATATACATAGTATATATATACATGAGTTTAAATACCCTATTTTTATTTGAATACCTAATATGTATATATATTAATATATATGTATATAGATGTATATATTTCAAGTTACCATACTATATATGAATATGTATAAATAAATGATGTTATGGATATTATCTATTATATACATATATATGTATTTATTGAATATAACATAATTACCAGTGTATTGCTAAATAATACATAAATATTATTTTTGTACTAATAAACAAATATATTATTTAATATATTTAAATATGCTTTAGTGTATATATAAATAATAGTGTTAGCTATATATACATACAGCCCCGACCCTGTGTCAGTTGTAGATACGGACAGTGTGTCCTAGTCGTGCTATTATAGCGACTAATTTGGACATTACTATATCCTATATAGGATTGCTGGACACTACTGCCGAGGCATCAGGAGCAGGGCTTTGGATTTCGCAACTACCCGGGACAGGCAAGTATACCTTGCTGGATTACTGCTTTAAATTTAAATGTTAAATATTTCAATTATACATGAACTGTGCGTGTCCGAGAATGACTCGGGTGCGGTCGACATTGCGTCGATGAGTAGTGTACATGTCCTAGTTGCTAGCTGACTCACCCACTGTGAGGATATTTTGATATCTTCCTTGACCATGGCACTATACACGTACCGTGATGGTACACTCATATTGGGATGCGGGTCCGCGTACCCGATTCGCTATCGGTACGTACGATATGCATCACGGACTAGCTTGTATTCTAGAATAATATAGTTAATTGAGACTTGGCATCTAGATACGGTATACTCAAGTCGTGCATTCGACTTGCGTATCTACATTGGGCGGGAAGGACAACTGACAAACGTATGGGATACCCCCACCGGATTCCGTGGTATCCAGAGGAACCATAGACCCGGTGACTCCCTATATTCAGACACTGCGCTCTACGGAGTGTTACGGACGTATGTATACATAGCAGACACCACGCCTTAGAGTGTGGACGTTATACTTATATACAGATACCTCATTCTTCGGAATGATGGACGATTACAGATACCACACTCTAGAGGACGTTGGACGTTATGCCTACACCTACTTATACGTTCCTAGGTTGTCCTTATATTGCATTCACTTAGATGGTTAGCACACCCCCTCTTTACTTTTATTTCAGTACTATATCTGGCATGCATATTGTATCTTGTTACGTCCCTCTGAGGACCTGGTTATCTTCCAGATCTGGACGAGGCCTTTTATCCCACAGTTTATGGGCCAGGTGTAGAGGCGAGGTTTGCTCTTGACGAGGAGCTGGAGGTACTTCCATCAGAGTACCCCTGATCAGATTGGTAGGCCTTCCGCCTATGACTGGAGCTCCTTACCTAGTTAGATGTTGTTCCAGTCTCTCCTTAGCTGTACTTTCATTTCAGACATTCAGTACTTTATTTCAGTCTATCAGTACATTGTAGTGGGTTTGTTCCCACCAGACTTATTTCAGTTGTACTATGTCTTTCGTCTATGTCCTTATATTCCAGTCTTTCTTTCAGTATTATACTTGTTGTTTG
This sequence comes from Iris macrosiphon, assembly GCA_036927795.1. Classification (NCBI taxonomy): domain Eukaryota; kingdom Viridiplantae; phylum Streptophyta; class Magnoliopsida; order Asparagales; family Iridaceae; genus Iris; species Iris macrosiphon. The sequence continues at coordinate 313,755,343 of JAYESA010000005.1, read as the reverse complement.
TGGATGAGATTAGACATTGACTGTTGTTGATTAGACTTGTTAGATTTAGGACAGCGTAGCACTCTTCGCCAGGATCCATTAAATTGGGATATCCTCGGAGACGTGTCAGCTGGCCGATGTCACGTGGCCTGGTCCCATAATAGTTTGGGACTGGGGCGTGACATGGTTTTAGTGGTGGCCCATGCAGGTCTGAAACATCGAATGTTTATCGCTTGTGGTATGGTAACGTGCCCAGCGAGCCTGCAATAGGATAGAAATTACTAGGTCTCATCCACTTGATTACGCCTTTGAACCTCTTTCGTACTTTTAAATATCTGTATCCTGTTTGATTGATTCTATACTCTTCTAAATATCATTCTATCTCTTACAGCGAGATGAACCTTCGGAGCCGACGTGAGATACTTGGTACCATAGTGCCACCTGCAGCACCGAGGGAGGATACGACACGGGGACCACCCAGAGAGCAGCTACAGCCAGAGGCAGAGGTGATCCCTCAGGCCCCGATGATGCACTGGCATCAGATCTCTCCCGACGAGGAGACGCAGCAGCCAGAGGGCTAGGCATCACAGACGATTCCGAGGCAGTACTTCGAGGGGCAGACCTCGAGGGCGACACCGATGCCGCAGTACGATAGGCCGGCACCCGAGGAGACACCGATGAGACAGCAGGAGGTACCGCTTCTACCACCTCCACCGTTTTCACCTCAGATGCCACCAGCGGAGGGACAGAACCAGATGATGCAGTTCTTCCAAATGATGATGCAGGCCCAGATGCAGCAGACGGAGACTCTGAGACAGGGTCTGATGGCCGTACTAGAGAGGGCACCTGCCCAAGCACCAGCACCAGCACCTGCACCGGTCCAGCTAACAGGCACTGTAAAAGGCTTCAGAACGATGGGCCCGGGAACCTTCTCGGGTAAGGAGACGGCTGAGGAGATCTCAGACTGGGTCTCCAACACTGAGATGCTGCTAGAGGGTTCGCAGCTACACCCCGATCTCTGGATGACCGCGGTGAGGGCCCAACTCACAGGCAACGCCCATCACTGGTGGGACTCTATGGAGCGCAGCATTGGCCGACAACAGACTTGGGAGGAATTTCTAGAGTACTTCAACACGAAGTACTTCCCAGCTACGGTGAGGAATGCCCTGTACTCTCAGTTCCTGCACCTAGAGCAAGAGAACCTGACTGTGGACGCCTACGACGGAGAGTTCAGCTGACTCAGCCGATTCGGAGCAGCCCTGATCCCTAATGACCTGGAGAAAGCCAGGAGATTCCACCATGGCCTCACTCAAGAGCTACAGAGGTACACTACTACCCAGTCGAGGATCTCTTATGAAGAGGTCCTAACAGAGGCGAGGATCCAGGAGGCAATAGGAGGAGGAGGAGCGAGACGTTCCAGCGCGAACGTACCAGCCAGGACCCAGCAAGGAGCCGGAGGACCGATCCGTCGACTCGGAGCGCAGGCCCAGCAGAGGACAGCGCCATACCAGCAAAAGGAGCTTCCGACCTGTCACTTCTGTGGCAGGAGGGGACACGTCATCCGAGACTGCAGGAAGAAGCTAGGGCTCTGCATGGTCTGTGGAGCTAGCCAGCACCTTGCTAGAGACTGCCCCCAGCGCAGAGACGCAGCACCCCAGACTGGACAGAGGCCACCAGCAGCACCACTGAGGACACCACCCCCAGCAGGAGGACAGCGTCCACCAGCTACCGGAGGACAGCAGAGAGGACCACCCTTGGTCACACAGGAGGCACACTTCAACCAGGCCCGACAGCAGGCAGGAGGGCAGAGGCGCGGGCAAGCCTTTGCTTTAGCATCTATTGAGGAGGAACCAGAGGGAGAGGCTATAGCAGGTACAATTCTAGTTGCATCATTACCTGCGACTGTACTGTTTGATTCTGGAGCTACATTATTATTTATATCTAGTAGATTTGTAGCAATGCATAGAGTAGCAACTTCCCCCTTACCTAAGAGTTGGAGAATACTTACCGGAGGAGGCATCGTACCGGTTACCAGCACCATTAGAACGTGCTCGGTAGTAGTTTGTGGTAGGGAGATGAGAGCGCGATTGTTGGTACTCCCAATGCCAGCTTTCGACGTTGTTCTGGGCATGGACTGGTTAAGCCAGTACAATGTCGTACTAGATTGCCGGAAGGGTAGCGTTACTTTTAGACTGCCAGGACAACTGGAGTTCGAATTCATGCGAGGCACCATCGAGCTAGGAGTCTGACATACAGCTAGAGCTTACATGGCGATGAAGACGGCACCCCCAGAAATCGTTACAGAGTTCGTGGATGTTTTTCCAGATGAGTTGCCAGGCCTACCGCCTGATAGAGAGGTGGAGTTCACCATTGAGATAATACCTGGAGCAGCACCGGTATCATCAAATGTGTACCGGTTGGCGAAGAAGGAGCTTGACGAGCTGAAGCTACAGCTAGAGGAGTTGCAGATCAAGGGATTCGTTCGTCCTAGTGCATCACCCTGGGGAGCACCAGTGCTGTTTGTACCAAAGAAGGACGGAACGTTCCGGATGTGCATTGATTACAGAGCCCTTAATGCTCTGACAATCAAGAACAAGTACCCGCTACCGCGAATCGACGATCTGTTCGACCAGCTGACAGGAGCAGTGGTGTTCACAAAGATCGACTTGAGATTGGGCTACCATCAGGTGAAGGTGCAAAGGGAGGACATTCCAAAGACAGCATTTAGGACTCGTTACGGTCATTACGAGTTCCTAGTGATGCCTTTCGGATTGACAAATGCGCCTGCTGTGTTTATGAACCTGATGAACCGAGTCTTCCATGAGTATCTGGACCAGTTCATGGTAGTCTTCATCGACGACATCTTAGTGTATTCGAAGAGCCACGAGGAGCATGGAGAGCACTTGAGGCTAGTGCTAGAGACGCTGAGACGTGAGAGGCTTTATGCCAAGCTGAGCAAGTACGAGTTTCTTCTAGATCGTGTCGTATTTCTTGGACACGTTATCTCGGGTGATGGCATTTCAGTAGATCCCGCAAAGATTTCATCAGTCGAGACGTGGCCGACCCCTACCAACGTCACGGAGGTGAGGAGTTTCCTAGGACTTGTCGGATATTACCGGAGGTTCGTGGAGAACTTCGCAAGGATCGCAGAGCCGATGACCCGCTTGACCCGCAAGGATCAGGAGTTCACCTGGACAGAGGAGTGTCAGACGGCGTTCGATGAGCTGAAGAAGCGTCTGACTACAGCACCCATCTTGACCATACCTTCTGGACCCGGAGGATTCGTGATCTATAGCGATGCGTCCGGGAAAGGATTAGGATGCGTCTTGATGCAGCATGGGAAGGTTGTGGCCTATGCCTCTAGGCAGTTGAGGACCCATGAGAAGAATTACCCCACCCACGACTTGGAGCTTGCCGCAGTGATCTTTGCTTTGAAGCTTTGGAGGCACTACCTGTACGGAGAGCGCGTGGAGATATTTACCGATCACAAGAGCCTGAAATACGTCTACACACAGAAGGACCTGAACCAGAGGCAGAGACGTTGGCTCAAAGTGATGGCGGACTTCGAGATTGAGCTGCAGTACCATCCGGGAAAGGCTAATATGGTAGCCGATGCTTTAAGCAGGAAGCCCATAGCATTTTTCCTGACTACCCAATAACATCTGTTGAGAGATCTAGAGCAGTTGGGTATCAAAGTCGTCATGCCCAGAGTAGATGGCCAGATGTCGAGTTTCCAGGTGCAATCGACATTGGTGGAGAGAATCAATGCTGCTTTGCCGACAGACGCCAGATTTCAGAGGCTTCGACAGAGGACAGAGGCTGGAATACAGACGGGACTGCGTATACACGAGGACGGGACTTTGAGATGGGGAGATCGTCTCTATGTTCCGAATGGAGAGCTACGCCAGGAGCTGATGACGGAGGCACACAGTTTAACCTATTCTATACATCCAGGAGGTACGAAGATGTATCGAGACCTGAGGCAGTACTACTGGTGGCACGGGATGAAGAGAGAGATAGCCCGCTTCGTGGCTAAGTGTCTGGTGTGTCAGCAAGTCAAGGCTGAGCATCAGAGGTCTGCCGGATTACTTCAGCCGCTCCCGATACCGGAGTGGAAATGGGAGCACATCACCATGGACTTCGTCACGGGTTTCCCGAGGAGTCCTTGTGGTCGCAATGCCGTATGGGTAATCGTAGATAGACTCACCAAGTCTGCCCACTTTTTACCTTTCAGAGTAGGGCAATCTATGGAAGTCTTGGCAGACATGTACATGAGAGAGATTGTACGATTGCATGGAGTGCCAGTCAGTATTGTGTCTGACCGGGATACGAGATTTACATCATACTTTTGGAGGAGTATGCAAGAGAGTCTTGGTACCCGCCTTAAGTTCAGTACTTCGTACCACCCGCAGACAGATGGACAGTCCGAGCGCACCATTCAGACGCTGGAGGATATGTTGAGGGCTTGCATGCTTGACTTCAGCGGATTATGGGAGGACCACTTACACTTGGTTGAATTTTCCTACAATAATAGCTATCAGGCGAGCATTCAGATGGCTCCCTATGAGGCATTGTATGGTAGGAAGTGTCATTCCCCAGTATGTTGGAGCGATGTAAGCGAGAGACAGATTCTAGGACCAGAGTTGATCGTCCATACAGTAGAGAAGGTGAAGAAGATCCAGGGGCATCTACGAGCAGCACAGGACAGGCAGAAGCATTGGGCTAATGTGCATCGACAACCTCTAGAGTTCCAGGTTAGAGAACATGTGTTCCTGAAGATTTCACCTACCAGAGGAACCATCAGATTTGGAGGCAGAGGGAAGCTGAGTCTGAGGTACATCGGACTCTTCGATGTGCTAGAGCGCGTCGGAGAAGTTGCTTACAGATTGGCCTTGTCGCAGACACTGGAAAGAGTTCACGACGTCTTCCATGTATCTCAGTTGAGGAGGTACATACCGGATCCGAGTCATGTGCTTGACCACTCGAAGATCACCGTCGGTCCCAGCTTGTCATACCAGGAGGAGCCGGTAGTGATCCTAGACCGAAGCGTGAAGGTACTGCGAGGCCAGACTATCCCTCTAGTTCGTGTCGCATGGAGGCATCATGCACCAGGTGAATCAACCTGGGAACGAGAGGACGATATTCGGCAACGTTTTCCCCATATCTTCGAAGGCCTAGGTATGTCTTAATGTTTAATTTCATTCAACAGTTTTTCTATATGTCTGTTTTAATTTCGAGGACGAAATGCTCTAAGGAGGGTATGTTGTAAACCCCCTCGACCAGTAATTAGGGTTAAATAATTTAATTAGCATAATTAGGGTTAATTAGAATTATTTATGATTTAATATATAGCATTATGATACTTGTGCAATGATTGATTTTTTTAGGATACTACCTTAGCTGTTGCCCTAAAACGAATTCCATATATTTGACCTAGACCTGTAAACCCATCATAGTTAACCAAGAACAAACCCCGGATACCGATTTTTGTGCCAAATTATAGCCGCACAAAAGTCGTTACAAACGTCCGTGCGCAAATTAATTAAATTACGTAATTACGTTCGCTGCCCGTTCCAATTGACATTGAGACCCAACCTCAACCAGTTTTGACCAACCCAGATCACGATAATATTGTACACTGAGCCTACTACACCAATGACCCTTGTCCAATCAAATTTAGACTCCCAATTTTTAATTAAATTAAATTAGAAACACCGGTCACATTAATCATGAATTAATTAATGTGGCTACCCAACCTCAATGAAATTGGACCCAACTCCAACCCAAACCTACATCCACACCCACAAGCCTCATACAAAACACCAAACACCATCATAGTCCAATGAGGAATACCAAACATGGTGTTTGTTTGCATTAAATCTCCAATCCTAGTTATTGTGCAAATACTAAATTGTTCAGGGGCCTAATTGCAAAATTGCAATGTGGTGTCCCCCTCTCATTGGCCCAAACCATCATGGAGAAAAGTAATGCTCATAACCAACCTTAGGCATTTGGTTTCCCCCCATTTTTCATGTCCTTACACCCCCTTTTTGGGAACCCATCATGACCCTACAATTTGAATGGCCTATTCCTAGCCCTCCACTCATCTTGATGGACAACCCCACTCCCCAAGAATATTTGTCCAGCCGGCCCTAATCCCTAGGCAGCCCCCCTCACTCTCTCTCCTACATATACATACATTAGTACCCATTAAAAGAGAAACAAAACCCTAATAATACCAAAAACCAAAAGTCCCCCAACCAAACCCATCACACAGCCGACCCCAACTCCTTCTCCCCGAGCTCGACGTCGGCCATCAGCCACCACCAGTCGCCACCACCCTAACCCGACCCCTTCGCTGGACCCTCCCCTACCCTCAACCGTCGCCACCCGGCCAATACGCCGCCGGCAGCCACCCCCCAACAGCCCCACACCAACCCGAGTCTCCCTGCCCGCACAGAATAGCCGACCTCCCCTCAGCTTCGTGCTCCGCCACCACCGCGTCTCCGACCACCAGACTTGGCCGACGACTCCCCCGTCCAGTCCTCCACCACCCGCCTTGTTTCAGCCGACGCCGCCGCCGCCTCGAGGAGCTACCGGACCCGCAGCGTAGATCTATACCAAACTGCTGCTGCTGCCCACCTCCTCCCCGCGCGCTGCCGGAGCGCCGTCCGGCCACCCCCGCCGGCGACGACCCACCACCGGACACCCCTCGACCTGTCGAACACCTAGGTACAATATTTTATGTGTAATTATTTATATTTATACATATACTTTTAGTTGCAAGTTATATATATATATGAGTCTCATATATCCTGTATTTTAATACGTATTCTATACTATTTAATGTATTTTATGTAATTATCAGTATGTATATTTATAATATTCCAGTATTAATTCCATAATATATATTTATAATCATTTTAATTTATATTATGTATAATAGGGTTATGTATGTATGTATGTATGTATGTATGTATGTAAGTATGTATGTATGTATGTATGCATGTTCTTTTTCTAAATACTAAGAATATTAAATATCTAATATCTATAATATTAAATACATTTCTGGAAATCAAGTATTATTTTTGGGTATATGCTGTATTTCTATTTTCTGGGTATATTTTGTAGATAACATAAATATATAAGTACGTATTTTTATAAATAAAAATGTATGTATATACATAGTATATATATACATGAGTTTAAATACCCTATTTTTATTTGAATACCTAATATGTATATTTATTAATATATATGTATATAAATGTATATATTTCAAGTTACCATACTATATATGAATATGTATAAATAAATGATGTTATGGATATTATCTATTATATACATATATATGTATTTATTGAATATAACATAATTACCAGTGTATTGCTAAATAATACATAAATATTATTTTTGTAATAATAAACAAATATATTATTTAATATATTTAAATATGCTTTAGTGTATATATAAATAATAGTGTTAGCTATATATACATACAGCCCCGACCCTGTGTCAGTTGTAGATACGGACAGTGTGTCCTAGTCGTGCTATTATAGCGACTAATTTGGACATTACTATATCCTATATAGGATTGCTGGACACTACTGCCGAGGCATCAGGAGCAGGGCTTTGGATTTCGCAGCTACCCGGGACAGGCAAGTATACCTTGCTGGATTACTGCTTTAAATTTAAATATTAAATATTTTAATTATACATGAACTGTGCGTGTCCGAGAATGACTCGGGTGCGGTCGACATTGCGTCGATGAGTAGTGTACATGTCCTAGTTGCTAGCTGACTCACCCACTGTGAGGATATTTTGATATCTTCCTTGACCATGGCACTATACACGTATCGTGATGGTACACTCATATTGGGATGCGGGTCCGCGTACCCGATTCGCTATCGGTACGTACGACATGCATCACGGACTAGCTTGTATTCTAGAATAATATAGTTAATTGAGACTTGGCATCTAGATACGGTACACTCAAGTCGTGCATTCGACTTGCGTATCTACATTGGGCGGGAAGGACAACTGACAAACGTATGGGATACCCCCACCGGATTTCGTGGTATCCAGAGGAACCATAGACCCGGTGACTCCCTATATTCAGACACCGCGCTCTACGGAGTGTTACGGACGTATGTATATATAGCAGACACCACGCCTTAGAGTGTGGACGTTATACTTATATACAGATACCTCATTCTTCGGAATGATGGACGATTACAGATACCACACTCTAGAGGACGTTGGACGTTATGCCTACACCTACTTATACGTTCCTAGGTTGTCCTTATATTGCATTCACTTAGATGGTTAGCACACCCCCTCTTTACTTTTATTTCAGTACTATATCTGGCATGCATATTGTATCTTGTTACGTCCCTCTGAGGACCTGGTTATCTTCCAGATCTGGACGAGGCCTTTTATCCCACAGTTTACGGGCCAGGTGTAGAGGCGAGGTTTGCTCTTGACGAGGAGCTGGAGGTACTTCCATCAGAGTACCCCTGATCAGATTGGTAGGCCTTCCGCCTATGACTGGAGCTCCTTACCTAGTTAGATGTTGTTCCAGTCTCTCCTTAGCTGTACTTTCATTTCAGACATTCAGTACTTTATTTTAGTCTATCAGTACATTGTAGTGGGTTTGTTCCCACCAGACTTATTTCAGTTGTACTATGTCTTTCGTCTATGTCCTTATATTCCAGTCTTTCTTTCAGTATTATACTTGTTGTTTGTGGATGAGATTAGACATTGACTGTTGTTGATTAGACTTGTTAGATTTAGGACAGCGTAGCACTCTTCGCCAGGATCCATTAAATTGGGATATCCTCGGAGACGTGTCAGCTGGCCGATGCCACGTGGCCTGGTCCCATAATATTTTGGAACTGGGACGTGACAGAGATCAACACAGAGGCAGAAGATCAGCACAGAGGCATAGGGGATCAGAAAGGAGGAGGAGGAATCATATTCTATCATGTTCATATGACCTCTGAATAGATATGTTTAACTAATTTGAAACTTCAAAATCTATCATGTCTATATTACCTCTGATAGTGTTTTGTATTCAAATTGAGTTGAATCCTACCTGCAACTTTCCTTCGACTGGATTTTGCCTTCAGTTCAGAGAAAGTTTGAAGCTTCTTCTACAACACTTCTTCATCATCGTGTAGTCCAAGGAACAAAGTGATCGACCGCAGATCAGACTTCTATAACAATACTTCCCCAGAATCATTTGATTGTATTTAATATCTTCGTACAGGATTAATTATACTTTTCTCTTTTCTCGTTTGTAAACAAAAAGGTTTCGTATAAACCTAACTTCTTTGTTTATTTCAAACAGCAGTACTCAAACTTTTTTCTTGATAGAACCTTTGTGAACATATCTGCTCCGTTGTCATTTATATGAACTTTCTCAATCGTCGCTTCCTTCTTGTCAACCACATCCCATATCTAATGATACCGTGTATCAATATGCTTGGACCGACTATGAAATGTCTGGTTCTTCATAAGGTGAATAGCACTCTGACTATCGCAAAGCAAAGGATATTGCTCCTGCTTTAGCCTAATTTTCTGCAGCAGCTTCTTCATCCACAATAACTCCTTGCAAGCCTCCATTGCCATAATGTATTCTGCCTCTGTCGTCGACAAGGCAACACACTTCTGTAAATGCGACTGCCATGATACTGCTCCACCAGTAAACATCATCACAATGCCCAAAGTTGATCGCCTCATCTCTACATCTCTAGCCATATCAGCGTCGGTATATCCAACCAGCTTTAGCTCGTTACCACCAAATGAAAGTCTCCAATTAGCAGTACCTTGAAAATATTGTAGAATCTACTTGACTCCACTCCAATGTACCCTTACAGGATTGGAAGTGTATCTGCTAACTGTGTCAACTGCGTGAGCAATGTCTAACCTTGTACATGCCATAGCATACATAAGACTCCCCATGGCTGAGGCATATAAAACTTGCTACATATCTTCCTTCTCGTCCTCGGTAGATGGACACTGCTCCTCAGTGAACTTAAAGTGAGCCGCAAGGGGGTTACTCACTTTCTTTGACCCGTCCATCCCGAAACGCTGAAGTACCCGGTGAATGTACTTCTTTTGGGACAAGTATAGCAGCTTGGACTCTCTCTCTCGGCTGATCTCCATCCCAAGAATAGTCTTCACTGTGCCCAAATTCTTCATAGAGAAGGTCGCGCCCAGTTGGCGCTTTAACTCTGCTATCCTGGTGGCATTCTGACCCACCAACAGCATGTCATCAACATAAAGCAATAAAATAATGAAATTATCTTCGGCGAAGTATCTCATAAAAATACAATGATCCAACGTCGTCTGTGCATAGCCATGCTCTCCCATAAACGACTCGAACTTCCTGTACCACTGCCTCGGAGCCTGATTCAGACCATACAAGATCTTCCTCAACCGGCAGACCAAATGTGACTTGCCCTTCTCACAGAATCCCTCTGGCTGCTCCATGTACAACTCCTCCTCAAGATCACCATGAAGGAATGACGTCTTCACGTCCATTTATTCGACCTCCAAGTCGAAACTGGCTATCAATGCTAGCACCACCCGTATAGATGACTGCTTGACGACTGGAGAAAAGATCTCATCATAAACTACGCCTTTTCGCTGATCGTAGCCTTTAAATACCAGCCTCGCTTTGTATTGAGGGCAAGTAGCATCATCTGTCTGCTTCACTCTGAATAACCATCGATTATTCAAAGCCTTTTTGCCCTTTGGCAACCGCACCAAATCATAAATAGATTTGGCCTCCAAGGAACTCATCTCCTCCTGCATGGCCTCCATCCACTCATGTCTGTGTTCGTCTTCGATAGCCTCTGCGAAACTTTTGGGTTCTCCCCCGTCAGTCAGTAGCACATACTCACCCGGTGAGTATCTCGTAGATGGTCGACGCTCTCTATCACTCATCCTCAATGGAACCACTGGTGTTGGATGTATATCTACAGTCTCCTCCTGTCATGCCCCAGTCCCAAAATATGTAGGACTAGGACACGTAAGCATGCCAGCCGTATGAATATGGCACTCCAATATATGGAAACCATAACACACGTACGCTGTAATATGAATAATAATTCACAATTAGTAAACATATATATCTCAAAGTATAACTAAATCTCATCCACATAAATCATATATAAATAAATGACTAGTATCTATGAACTAGATCTCAATATGAGGTACCTCAAGATGACAGTCGGATGGAAACAAATCCACTACCGAACTAGAATAAAGAATAAGCAAGATAAATACAATATGAGTACAACAACTACCAACTACTAAGACTCAAAGAGTAGACCTTCTCGGAATATAAGTAACCAGTCCGGATCTGCGCTCCTACGAATACTCATGAACATCTACACCTGGAAAGGGACTATGTCCTCAGAGGGACATAACAAGATACATAGAAGCATGCCATAAAGTAAATACTGAATAAATAGAGGGGTGCGCTAACCATCTAAGTGAATGCAAATTTGAGGACAACTTTGAGTGTATGGAAAAGTGTAGGCTAGACATATGCTGACGTAATTCACCAATCGACATGACTGGCTAGTATATGCACCAATCGGCTTGACTGGCTAGTATATGCCTCATATGCCCCCATAGGAGGGCATTGTATAATAACGTCCATCTCCGAAGAGCATGGCATCTGTATAATATATCGTCCATATCGCTCCGAAGAATGTGGCATCAGTATAGTATATCGTCCATATCGCTCCGAAGAATGTGGCATCAGTGTAGTATATATCGTCCATATCACTCTGTCGAGTGTGGTATCAGTGTAAAGGAAGTGGGGTGTCCTATACGCCTACTAGTCGTCCTTCCCGTCTAATGTAGATATACAAGTTGTGAACACGACGTGGACATCTCGTACTATAATGCAAGTCTCTATAGAAATAAATAACTAAGCTAAATACCGTTACACGTGTTGCTCACACCGATGGCCAATCGAGTATGAGGCACGCGTCCCTACATGAACTCACTCTGTGACGTGTAATGATACGTGTCAAGGCCTGGAGAGTCATACCAATAACTCAACAACTTTAGGTGGGTCTACTAGACACTAGGTCAGACACAAGTCCTAACGTCAATGCCTTCGTTGACTGCATCCGAGTCTCTCTCGGACGCGTACAGTTATATAATATAAACATGCAACTAATAATACAGAATTTAAACAGTACAATAAGGCAATGTATACTTGCCTGGCAAGAGAGCTGTAACATGTAACGTCCAAATATCAAACACCAAGAGTCAGGAACTACGGCCTCAGAATAAACGTCTCCAGATGCTGAAATTGTCACGCCCCAGTCCCAAAATACCGAGAGACTGGACACGTGGCAATGGCCAGCAGCATGTACCAATGGACAAACCCAATTTAATAGATCCATCAGACATACTTAAGCTTTAATATAGGTCTACAACAATAAGTCAAAATATAATCTCATCCACACACACAGAATAATAAGAACATCAACAAATAAAGAAAATACATCAAAGTCCAGTCTCAGCAGAGTATGTCGGGGAACAACCCGATAAGAGTCTAAAACACTGGTTCATCAAACCAGAACAAAAGAGTCCAAAAATAGAGTATCTGAAGAGTACAATTATCATAATCTCAAGTAAAGTCTTCAGCTATCACCTCTGCTTCTATGTTAGGTTCTCCTTCAGCAACAGCTCCTGGTACAGCTTCAGTTCCTGTCCCGTAAACCTCGGGATAATGCTCTTCTGCTAAACCTGGGGACATTATCCATTCCAGGTCCTCAGGGGACATAGCAAGGTACAAATAATACAAGCCAAAAATAGATGCAGTGAAATAGAAAATGAAATAAATAGGGTAACTACATAACCATCTATGTGAAAATACAACTGAGAGCAACACTAGTACTCAGGCTGAGACTGCTACAAGCTCTGTGTCGGGGAGCCGGTAGCAGCAATATCTAGTAGTGGTCTAGCTCTGCTCGAGAGTCTACAACCTCACAATAGTAGTATATATATATAGAACAACCTGTAGCCTGTGTGTCTCTCCCCACCCAATGTAACCACACGTCGCATGTCCATGTCACGTGAGATCAGAGCTAATGCAACAGTCATAATCTAAGAGTATAATAACTATGTCCATCCTGTATCCTATACAGAATCACCTTGAATATCTCAAGAAGATTCTGTCAATGTATGGTGTCAAGTGTCCTAGGTTATAGTATACTTGATAAACAAGCACGAGAATATAAAGGGTCTCGAATGTCCAACACTAACTGACGTACATAACTCCGCGTACAGAGTTGGCACCCGACTGTGATCAGACGCTAAGTATGTCATACGGTCCTAGGTTATATCTTGTACACTAGTCACAAAAAATTGAGCAAGAGAACAAAATAAACTAATGAACTGCAATTTATGGCAAGGTACACTTGCCTGGGATTGGAATTCCAGTAGCGGTCCTTGTAACAGTGGGTTCAGCAATAACTCCTCCAAAAGCTGAAATGAATATTACCAACAGTCTCAGAACATAAGAAATAGTTAGAAACGCCTGTCCTTAAGTCCAGTTTTGACACAAGGGCAAAAATAACATTTCTGGGCCAAAGCGGGTCCATATGTGGGCCGCTTTGCACCGAAAACCGAGTAAGGGTCAAAGGTCTCAAAAACAGTCCAACTTAGTGTCAACAAGTCAGGAACGTTGATACGAACCCAACAGAACTTCCAGAATTGGATTCCGATGAGTCGTTCTCAAAATCGCCCGTCAGGTGGAGCTTGTGGGGCCCACGACACGCGATTTTTCCAACGTTCTCAGAATCGAACCAAACTTGACCCACAGGACCAGCGTATTGCTAAGAGTCCAATGGCACAAGTTTTGTCTCGATCTGACGTGAATACACTAAGTTACAGCTAAATACAGAAAAGTCGGATACTGGATGTTGTCTGCGGATACGCGTTGATTCCGGTGTGCACACACACCCGAATCAGCTTCTGCGAAATCCCTCACGTCCGTATCGACGATGCGCACGTATCGGTGAAGACCGCACATGACCAAGTCGTCCCGTTTGGCGGGGCGTACTCGATTCCGGGGTGAAACAGGGCTAAGTTTTCCTGTTTTTTGGATCGCAGTGTGCGATCACCACAGGTCGCGATACCCCGAACGGTTTATCCGGACACCGAGAGGGTCATACAGGCTACGCGATACAATTTACGGAATCGAATTCCGAGCTACGAGTCAAAAGTTATGGGTACCTGAACTTGTCCAAAAAACCCGAATCCTTGTGTCCTCGTGTCCTGAGTCGAGTCCTGTGTCCTGTGTCCACCCTAGGTTTTAGGGTTCTGGAACTCCGGTGGTCGGGCAGGGCGTGTCCAGTGGCGAGGGGAGAAGGCTGTTAGTGGGTTCAGACCGACGGAGGTCGGCGAAGGCCTGGGGAGCTCCTGGGTGGCCGGCGGTGAGGTCCTGCGGCGGTGGCGGGCTTGATCGGCCGGAGTTCGAAGGCTTTTGCTCGAAAGGAGGCGGCTCCCGGAGGTTCTGGTCGAGGTCAGTAGGTGCTGGCGGGTCGAGGGCGGCCGGAATCTGATGCTGGAGGCTGGGCGTACCGGTCCCGGTGGTCGGAGCGGGGTCACAGGGTGGTCGGAGGTGGTTTGGAGGTCGCCGGAGAGGGTGAAAGTCAAGGGGGAAATCCGGTGGCCAAGGCTAGGTTTAAATAGGGCTTGCTGGCAGAGGGAGGGCCGAACGTTGGTCGGTAGAGGAAGGGAAGAAGTCGCCGGTTGTGGGGGAGCCGAACCGAAGGGTCGACCGGCGGCCACGGCGGCGGAAACGGCCGCCGGTCAGGCGAAGGGTCGTCGAGCGGGTTTCAGATTGGGGTTAGGGTTTGGTAACAGTTCGGGTCGGATCCTGGCGGGTCGGGTCTTACCCGGATCCGACCCGCTAAGAGTTGGGCCGGTCCAGTTTGGTCAGACCGGCCGGTCCGGTTCGGTTTAGTCTCAGGGTTGAGTTGGTTTATTAATTAATTTTGGTTTAAATAATCAGTTAAATTTTACAACAGTTTTTAATGCTTTAAAAATTCATCCGGGGTCCAATAAATTTCCGGAAAAATATCCCATGCTCGGTTTTTAATTTTACACTAGAAAATATAATTTTTATTACATTTTAATATTATTTAATTTCATTTAAAAATTTTATTTTAAATTAGACTGCTTTAATTTATAGGTTTAAAATTCACAGAAAATGCTAATTAATTCCAGAAAAATTAAATAAAAAATTTTAAAATTTGAGGTGATTACAATCTACCCCCTTAAGAAAATTGTGTCCTCGCAATTTAAAGATTTAAACTACTAGTAGGACAAAACTACAGGAAATAAAAATTACTTAAAATATACCTGTATCCTCAAATAAGTGGGGGTATTTCTGGCGCATGATATCTTCCCTCTCCCAAGTAGATTCACTAGGTGAGTGTTGCTTCCATGCCACACGAACCAGTTTAATTGTATGCCCTCGCAGTGTCTTCTCACTGGTTCCGAGTATACCCACCGGTTGTTCTTCATATCTCAGGCTTGGGCCTACGGCGATCTCAGAATGATCCACTATGTGACTTGGGTCAGTCACATACCTTCTCAACTGTGAGACATAGAATACATCATGCACTCCCTCTAAGGATGGAGGTAATGCAAGACGATACGCCACCTCACCAATGCGCTCCAGAATATCAAAGGGCCCAATGTACCTTGGACTCAACTTGCCTCTGCTCCCAAAGCGAATGGTTCCTTGAGTAGGTGAAATCCTCAGAAATACATGTTCTCCTTCCTTGAACTCCAGTGGACGTTAGTGTGTATCAGCCCAATGCTTCTGCCTGTCCTGAGCAGCCCGAAGATGATTCTGGATTTGTTTAACCTTCTCCACAGTTTGCATCACCAACTCTGGTCCCAAGATTTGACGCTCTCCGACGTCACTCCAGCATATTGGCGATCTGCACTTCCTATCGTATAACGCCTCGAAAGGTGCCATCTTGATGCTTGCCTGGTAACTGTTGTTGTAGGAGAACTCTACCAAATGCAAATGATCTTCCCAAGACCCTCCAAAGTCTAGCATGCAGGATCGCAGCATATCCTCCAAAATCTGGATTGTACGTTCTGATTGACCATCTGTTTGGGGATGATAGGCAGTGCTAAATTTTAGTCTGGTGCCAAGACTCTCTTGCATACTTCGCCAGAAATGTGAAGTGAATCTCGAATCTCGATCTGATACAATACTAACTGGCACTCCATAAAATCTTACTATTTGTCGCATATACATGTCGGCTAGTATCTCCGTGGACTGCCCAACTCTAAATGGCAAGAAGTGCGCAGACTTAGTGAGTCGATCCACGATAACCCATACCGCATCTTTTCCACTGGGGCTCCTTGGGAATCCTGTGACGAAGTCCATGGTGATATGTTCCCATTTCCATTCTGGTATGGGAAGCGGCTGCAACATTCCTGCAGTCCTTTGATGTTCGGCTTTCACTTGTTGGCAGACTAAGCATTTTGCTACAAATCTGGCAATCTCTCTCTTCATTCCATGCCACCAATAATACTGCCTTAGATCTCGATACATCTTTGTTCCTCCTGGATGAACAGAGTATATGGAGCTATGTGCTTCAGTCATTAGCTCCTGTCTCAGTTCTCCATTTGGAACATATAGACGATCTCCGCACCTTAATGTACCATCCTCATGTATGCGAAGTCCCGTCTGCAAGCCTGCTTCTGTCTTCTCTTTGAGTCTTCGAAATCTTGCATCAGTGGACAAAGCTTCCTTAATCCTTTCCACGAGCGATGACTTCACTTCCAGATTAGCCAGCAAGCCACTCTGTCTTGGTAGAATAACCTCTATCTGAAGCTCCTGCAGATCTTTCAATAGCTCAGGCTGCATTGTCAAGAAATAAACTGTAGGCTTCCTACTAAGTGCGTCTGCTACAACATTCGCCTTCCCTGGGTGGTACTGCAGATCTATATCAAAGTCCACCATTAACTCAAGCCAGCGTCTTTGCCTCATGTTAATCTCTTTTTGGGTATATACATACTTTAGACTTTTGTGGTCAGTGAAGATTTCCACCTTCTCACCATAAAGATAATGTCTCCAAATCTTTAGTACAAATATTACAGCAGCTAGCTCCAGATCATGCGTTGGGTAGTTCTTCTCATGGACTTTCAACTGTCTCGATGCATAAGCAATAACTTTGCCGTGTTGCATCAAAACACATCCTAGGCCACTACCTGACGCATCGCTATAAACAAAAAAACCGCCTGACCCTGAAGGAAGAGTCAAAACTGGTGCTGTTGTTAGACGCCTCTTCAGTTCTTCAAAGGCCATCTGACATTCTTCTGTCCATGCAAAGTCCTGATCTTTCCGTGTCAACTTCGTCATTGGCTCTGCAATCCTTGAAATTTTTTCTACAAACCTTCTGTAATATCCAGCAAGTCCTAGAAAGCTCCTCACCTCAGCAACTGATGTTGGTGTAGGCCAAGTCTCAATAGCAGCAACCTTCTCTGGATCAACTGACAGTCTTTCTCCTGAGATAATATGCCCCAAGAATGGCACTTTATCCATGCAAAACTCACATTTACTGAGCTTAGCATAAAGCTTCTCCTGCCTCAACGTCTCTAGCACGATTCTGAGATGCTCCTCGTGCTCTTCGTGGCTTTTGGAATATACCAGAATGTCATCGATAAATACCACCACGAATTTATCCAAGTATTGATGGAAGACTCGGTTCATCAAGTTCATGAACACAGCAGGCGCGTTGATTAAACCAAACGGCATAACTAAAAACTCATAGTGTTCATACTTGGTCCTGAAGGCTGTCTTCGGGATATCTTCCTTCCTTACCCTAATCTGGTGATAACCGGATCTAAGGTCAATCTTTGAAAATACCCTAGCTCCACTCAATTGATCAAATAAGTCATCAATGCGGGGCAAGGAATACCGGTTCTTAATGGTCACAGCGTTTAACGCCCTGTAATCAATGCACAGGCGAACTGTTCCATCCTTCTTTGGTACAAAAAGTATAGGTGCTCCCCAAGGTGAAACACTGGGCCGGATGAAACCCTTCTCCAGAAGTTCATCAACTTGTTTCTTCAACTCCACTAACTCTTTAGGGGCTAGTCGATAAACCGATGAAGTGATAGGTTCTGCTCCTGGAGTTAAGTCTATAGTGAATTCTATTTCCCGATCAGGTGGTAGACCTGGAAGATCATCGGGAAATACATCCACAAACTCTGATATAACTCTTGGGTAACTTGACTCCCCTTCTACAGTTAATACCCTAAGAGTTGGCTGAATACCTTGTTCTACAGCTCCTCGAAGAAATTCAAACTCTGAGTGTCCAGGTGGTCTGAATATAACTTTTCCAAGCCGACAATCAAGAGTAGCATGATACTGACTTAACCAGTCCATACCAAGTACAACATCATAGTCAGGCATAGAAAAGATCAGAAATTGGGCTCGCATCTCTCTTCCGCAGACTACTACTGAACATGATCTACAGATATCACTAACATGTATAATTCCACCTCCCGTAAGAATTCTCTTCGTCTTTGAAAGGGATGCAGTAGCTACTCTATGGGTGGCTATGAAGCTAGCAGCTATAAATGAGTGTGATGCCCCATAATCAAATAAAGCTACAGCAGGTAATGAAGCTACTAAAATGGTACCTGCTATAACTTCTCCAGCAATAGCTTCTTCCTGAACAGCCATTGCAAAAGCCTGACCTCGTCCCTGAGCTGGACCCCTCTGCTGACGAGCCTGTTAGAATAGTGCTGCTTGAGGTGGCAATGGAGGTCTTGGCTGATATCCTCCTGGAGCTGGTGGTCTGACTCCTCCAACTCCCGTCTGCTGTGCTCCCACTGCTGGATAATCTGGCCTTGGTGCAGGTAGAGTTGGTCGTGGTGCTTCTTCTCGGCGTGCTGTGCAGTTCCTGGATAGATGCTGGTTGGAGCCACAAACCAGGCACAGTCCCAATTTGCGTCTGCACTCCTTTTCAATGTGACCCAACTTGCCGCAGAAATGACAAGTAGGTAGAGTACTTGGTGCTGCTCTCTGCGGTAAATTCCTCTGGAGTCGCTTTGCAGAATCCCCTTGTGCTGCCTTGGATGGTGCTGAGAAAAATGGTCGCTTCAGGCTTGACTCCCTCCTGGTGACGCGCTCCATGCGTCGTGCTGCAGCAAGGACGTCGTTGTACGATGTAGGGGCAACAGACCCAATCAACCTCTGAAGCTCGAACCTGAGTCCATCAAAGAATTTCTCCGCCTTCTCTTCTTCGGTAGGAATTAGAGAAGGGGCAAAATGACTCAGGCGAATGAATTCAGCATTATACTCCTCCACCGTCATGTTGCCCTGGATGAGGCGGTTGAACTTATCTCGGAGTTCTGATCTAGCAACGGCTGGGATATACATCTCTTGGAAGAGTCTGGAGAACTCCTCCCAAGTAACTCGGTCATGTTCGAGCCTCCTCTCTTCAGCTAGCCACCAGTGGTGCGCGTTGTCCGTCAGTTGCATTCGGACAGCAGTCATCCATCTCTCCCACGGAAGTTCAGCTGCTTCCAACTGATGTTGTGTATTTGTGAGCCACTCATGCACTTCAGTTGGTCCTTCCTTGCCCGAGAAGGTACGGGGCTTGAGTTGACGGAAATCAGTGATAGATCCCGTAGCTGGTCGCCTAGCTTGCGGGTTTGCCTGCTCCAATGCATTTACTAGGCTGTTTCTCAGGTTCTCTGCCTCTTGACGCTGCGCCTCCTGTTGAACTTGTTGTTGAGCTTACATCATGGCATAGAACATCTGGAATATTTGCTGCCCGTCCATTGCTTGCCCTGGTGGGAAGGCAGGCATCTGTGGAGTGAACTGCGGCAGTGGTGGGATATTATTGCGCCTGAACCTTGAGTTATGCTGCTCATCTTGTCCACCTTGAGAGGATTGACCCCTGTTCTCTGGTGTAACTCCATCTCCATAGGTAACCACAGCGTCTTGTGGTGTAAAAGGAACTTCTTCTCCATTTCTCGGATCCATCTTTCTGCATCCAAAATGAACTTTATGAGAACGTTTAGTAGAATCAAGCAGGATGCATAATCAAGTACTTAATTCGAATGCGATATAGAGTTTCAAAAATGTTTCAACAAATGGATGAGATCCTAAGCCTATCATATCCTTTACAGGTTTGTTTGGCCCCTAAGTTGAGACCAAACAATTTGTCGTAGACCTGCATGGGCCACCACAAAAACCATGTCACGCCCCAGTCCCAAAATACCGAAAGACTGGACACGTGGCAATGGCCAGCAACATGTACCAATGGACAAACCCAATTTAATGGATCCATCAGACATACTTAAGCTGTAATATAGGTCTACAACAATAAGTCAAAATATAATCTCATCCACACACAAAGAATAATAAGAACATCAGCAAATAAAAAAATACATCAAAGTCCAGTCTCAGCAGAGTATGTCGGGGAACAACCCGATAAGAGTCTAAAACACTGGTTCATCAAACCAGAATAAAAGAGTCCAAAAATAGAGTATCTGAAGAGTACAATTATCATAATCTCAAGTAAAGTCTTCAGCCATCACCTCTGCTTCTATGTTAGGTTCTCCTTCAGCAACAGCTCCTGGTACAGCTTCAGTTCCTGTCCCGTAAATCTCGGGATAATGCTCTTCTGCTAAACCTGGGGACATCATCCATTCCAGGTCCTCAGGAGACATAGCAAGGTACAAATAATACAAGCCAAAAATAGATGCAGTGAAATAGAAAATGAAATAAACAAGATAACTACATAACCATCTATGTGAAAATGCAACTGAGAGCAAAACTAGTACTCAGGCTGAGACTGCTACAAGCTCTGTGTCGGAAAGCCGGTAGCAGCAATATCTAGTAGTGGTCTAGCTCTGCTCGAGAGTCTACAACCTCACAATAGTAGTATATATATATATAGAACAGCCTGTAGCCTGTGTGTCTCTCCCCACCCAATGTAACCACACGTCGCATGTCCATGTCACGTGAGATCAGAGCTAATGCAACAGTCATAATCTAAGAGTATAATAACTATGTCCATCCTGTATCCTATACAGAATTACCTTGAATATCTCAGGAAGATTCTGTCAATGTATGGTGTCAAGTGTCCTAGGTTATAGTATACTTGATAAACAAGCACGAGAATATAAAGGGTCTCGAATGTCCAACACTAACTGACGTACACAACTCCGCGTACAGAGTTGGCACCCGACTGTGATCAGACGCTAAGTATGTCATACGGTCCTAGGTTATATCTTGTACACTAGTCACAGAAAATTGAGCAAGAGAACAAAATAAACTAATGAACTGCAATTTATGGCAAGGTACACTTGCCTGGGATTGGAATTCCAGTAGCGGTCCTTATAACAGTGGGTTCAGCAATAACTCCTCCAAAAGCTGAAATGAACATTACCAACAGTCTTAGAACATAAGAAATAGTTAGAAACGCCTGTCCTTAAGTCCAGTTTGGACACAAGGGCAAAAATGACATTTCTGGGCCAAAGCGGGTCCATATGTGGGCCGCTTTGCACCGAAAATCGAGTAAGGGTCAAAGGTCTCAAAAATAGTCCAACTTAGTGTCAACAAGTCAGGAACGTTGATACGAACCCAACGGAACTTGTAGAATTGGATTCCGATGAGTCGTTCTCAAAATCGCCCGTCAGGTGGAGCCTGTGGGGCCCACGACACGTGATTTTTCCAACGTTCTCAGAATTGAACCAAACTTGACCCACAGGACCAGCATATTGCTATGAGTCCAATGGCACAAGTTTCGTCTCGATCTGACGTGAATACACTAAGTTACAGCTAAATACAGAAAAGTCGGATATGGGGTGTTGTTCGCGGATACGTGTTGATTCCGGTGTGCACACACACCCGAATCAGCTTCTGCGAAATCCCTCACGTCCGTATCGACGATGCGCACGTATCGGTGAAGACCGCACGTGACCAAGTCATGCCGTTTTGCGGGACGTACTCGATTCCGGGGTGAAACAGGGTTAAGTTTTTTCTGTTTTTTGGATCGCAGTATGCGATCACCACAGGTCGCGATGCCCCGAACGGTTTATCCGGGCACCGAGAGGGTCATACAGGCTACGCGATACAATTTACGGAAACGAATTCCGAGCTACGAGTCAAAAGTTATGGGTACCTGAACTTGTCCGAAAAATCCGAATCCTTGTGTCCTCGTGTCCTGAGTCGAGTCCTGTGTCCTGTGTCCACCCTAGGTTTTAGGGTTCTGGAACTCCGGTGGTCGGGCAGGGCGTGTCCAGTGGCGAGGGGAGAAGGCTGGAAGTGGGTTCAGACCGGCGGAGGTCGGCGAAGGCCTGGGGAGCTCCTGGGTGGCCGACGGTGAGGTCCTGCGGCGGTAGCGGGCTTGATCGGCCGGAGTTCGAAGGGTTTTGCTCGAAAGGAGGCGGCTCCCGGAGGTTCTGGTCGAGGTCTGTAGGTGCTGGCGGGTCGAGGGCGGCCGAAATCTGATGCTGGAGGCTGGGCGTACCGGTCCCGGTGGTCGGAGCGGGGTCACAGGGTGGTCGGAGGTGGTTTGGAGGTCGCCGGAGAGGGTGAAAGTCAAGGGGGAAATCCGGCGGCCAAGGCTAGGTTTAAATAGGGCTTGCTGGCAGAGGGAGGGCCGAACGTTGGTCGGTAGAGGAAGGGAAGAAGTCGCCGGTTGCGGGGAAGCCGAACCGAAGGGTCGACCGGCGGCCACGGCGGCGGAAACGGCCGCCGGCCAGGCGAAGGGTCGTCGAGCGGGTTTCAGATTGGGGTTAGGGTTTGGTAACGGTTCGGGTCGGATCCTGGCGGGTCGGGTCTTACCCGGATCCGACCCGCTAAGAGTTGGGCCGGTCCGGTTTGGTCAGACCGGCCGGTCCGGTTCGGTTTAGTCTCAGGGTTGAGTTGGTTTATTAATTAATTTTGGTTTAAATAATCAGTTAAATTTTACAACAGTTTTTAATGCTTTAAAAATTCATCCGGGGTCCAATAAATTCCCGAAAAAATACCCCATGCTCGGTTTTTAATTTTACACTAGAAAATATAATTTTCATTACATTTTAATATTATTAATTTCATTTAAAAATTTCATTTTAAATTAGACTGCTTTAATTTATAGGTTTAAAATTCACAGAAAATGCTAATTAATTCCAGAAAAATTAAATAATTTTTTTTTTAAAATTTGAGGTGATTACAGAAATAAACATCACAAACGTTTCCAAAATAAGAAAAATAGCTAAAAATTACTTCTCTTTCGTTCAATTTGGACACAGGGGGGAAAACGATAATTTTGGGTCAAAGCGGGCTCAAAAGGTGGGCCACTTTGCACCGAAAAGCATGCCAGAGGTAATGGTCTCTAAATGGGGCAAATTATAGGTCAAACAAACTCTAAATGTTAGTACGAACTCAATGGTATATCCAAATGAGGATTCCAGTGAGCCGAACACAATTTTGCCCAAAAAGTCAACCGTAGGGCCCGCCAATAGGCGACTTGGTCAACTGTCTCAGAATTGCGTGAAACTTGGGTCATAGGACCAGCGCGATACCACGAGTCCAATGGTGTAACTTTTGTCGCATTCTGACGAGTGTGCACTAAATGCGCATAGCTTTTACAAAAGTTGTGACACAGAGAATTTCTGCGGATACGGGCTGATTCCGACGCGCAAACGCTTCCAAATCAGTTTTCGTAAAATCTCACACGTCCGGGTATACTGTGCGCACCTTTTGGTATACTTGGTACACGACGGGGCGGTCCCGTTTGGCAGGACGCGCTCCGTATCACAATTTTTGTAATTTGGGAAAAAGTATATTTTCGGGATTTCCCAACTAATTTATTTCTACATACAATAGTTAATAGAATAATGTAAATAACAAAAATTAAACTAGGTTAGGTGGTCTTCGCATACCAACAAGAAAAACTAAATTCGGATCTCTGTGGTGGGAGATACGAATCCGTGAACAGGGGTGGTTGCAACAGATTTTCTGAGATTTAAATGTCGTGATTTTTCCTTGACTTGGCGTCGATTTTTACCTAGGTTTGCGCACTGTTCAAGATCAACTATCATACGGACATGGAAGGGGGATAGGTGAGGATCATACCAATGAAGACGGGGTCGAGTTTGGTCGAGTGAGGAGACGGAAAACGACGCGTGAACATAGCTTCGCTGTTGATCAGATTCTGACGCGGTGCGTTGACGTGGGCGCGCGGGCTCGGCGGCGGGCGGCGCAGGCGTTCGAGGACAGGGTCTCGGGCGGCGACGGTCGTGCGGGTCGGGAAGAGGGAGGATTAGGGTTAGGGTTTTCTTAATGTGGTATATATAGAGAGGGAGAGAGAGATCGCGAGATGGGGGCTAGGTCGGTTGTGAAGTCGCGGGGGGGGGGGGGGGGGGAAGGAGATAGCCTTTGCTGCTGTTGCTTTATATTTGTGTGTGGGTGGGGATTGGTTAGCTTTAGGAAAATAACGGGTAGGGTTTAAGTGGTTAACAGGTTTTGGGTAGATCCATTAGGAATTTATTTTTCTTTATTTTTCTTTTTTTTCTCATTTCTTTATTCTTTTCATTTCTATTTGTATTTGTTTTCTATTTCTAATTTCTATTTAACAAATCATTTATATATATATATACATATATATCTAGAAAATTATAGAAATTATATTTGTGCATACCATTAAGATGTCAACTGCCCACAGGGTTCCCTACATGGAATAAATTTGGAAAAATTTATAAGGGCTCCATAAATCCCCTAAATACACAAACACCTCAAATAAAAATTAAATAAAATATATTTCCTATATTTAGATCATAATTACTACAATTTAATTATTAATTAGTTAAAAGGTAAAATATGGTTTTTAGAATTAGGGGTTTTACACTCTACTCAACTTATAAAAATTTTATCCTCGAAATTAAAACTAAGCCACGATAGAAAGTCAAGGATTGTATAAGATAGAGATTTGCAGCTTATTCTGTACCTCCTCCATCCTAACCTCCATGATTTTCTAGTTATCATGGGAATAAAATTAGGTGGAACACAAGTATCATGGGCATAGAAGACTCATAATAGAATATTACTCTGAATTGGGTTGCACGAAACGGGTCAAGATTGTGTCTCCAATTTTGATTGGAACGCACAAGGATACAAAGTCGTATTTATATAGAATTTAATGATAACGTCGGCGACGAATATTGTGCGACTAAAATGTAGCACAAGAGAGCATAATTATAAGTTACACAAACGTCAGAATAGAAGACGAGCATGTCTAGGATAAGGATGTGAAATTTGTAGGAAGACAATGGCTAGTGTAGTGCTCCAATTATCGAAGCAATGGTAATGGTACTCTAAGTGATGCAATGATGGAATTAAATGAAAATACCGTGTTCTATTTCTAATGGGGTTCAGACTAGCCTTAGTCTCACTATCTAAGCCAATTAGGTCTAATTTTGGGTGAGGGAAGGTTTACAATCAACCCAACTAAAAAATAATTTCCTCCTCGAAATTAAAATAAGGCATAATTTGTTAATTCTCTTACATTCGCATATAAGACAAGTCAATCACAATCTCTTCCAAAATTTAAAATATACTCTAATCCATCGCAATCACTTTCAAAATTAAGGTAACCTCCGTTTAATCAAAATATTGTAATCTTTTCTCGATAATCCCATCCAATTTTTAAGCTAGATCTATACGACCTCTTCAAGTTTTAAATAGCCCACATCAAATTTTTTTTTTATATCACGATCTCCAACTATCATAATCTCCTTTAAGAAAAACAATTCTAATCCAATATTATTCCTATTTTCACTTATGAGTTTTGTATTCTTCAAAATTTTAAATTCAATTCACATCCCCAATCTTTCATATAGGTAATCCAACCATTAATTTTGAACCTTTAATTCAAATCATAATTTTTTTTTTTGGGATTCAATCCGTCAATGTTCATGTTTGGAGTTTCCACTTATTTTCTTCAAGATTTAAAATGATGATTCAACCTTCAATATTCAAGCTTTAAATTATGTGCTCAAAGTATAAATATTCGGTCCTCACTATCAAGATTTCAAAATTCATTAAATCCTTATCATCTTAGTCATTCTTAAAAATTTCTAAAATTAAAATGACTTGAATCTCCTCATCTATTCTTGTTTGATCACAATCTAAAAGAAATTCCTCTCAAGTTGACAATGCAACTTCTACCCAACTTAGAATTTAACCATCTATCATATAAGGCTATACACTTAAGAAAGATATTCCTCAACTTATTTAGTCATGCTATTCGATCCTCAAAAAGTTGAACACCAATATTTTACCTATGATACGCCCTTAATTACGAAAATCATCATCAAGTAATGTGGTTGGCCTATGGGGTATATCTAGTACTATATGTATATCAAAATTATACCAAGCACGAGGTTTTATCTTTCCAAAATAAGGGAAGACAGATAACAATAATAAGGAGTTCAAGGGGGAGGTAATATAATAGAAGTATGAGGATCAAGGCGTTTAAGGAGTTCAAAAGGAATTGTCAAGGCAGTTGTGGATTGAAATCCGATCTGGTAATTTCTTATTCACATGCTCGTATCAGTACAGTTATGTAACTGATACGATATGCTCAGGCATGCCTAGAGGGCAAGTACATTCGACTACCAGACACTATATATCTCAATCCACGTAAAGTAGTTATGCGAAGGGCGAACCAAGCGCACCAAGATTAGCTAGACCTTAATACACTGATTCTGAAATATATTAATGTATGCATCCACTAATACATATATCGTGAACAAGCTCGATAAAAGAATAAGCTTGCAAAACTAGTCTCTAAAATAGCAGCATAAGTCAATGTAGTATATAAAATATAAATGCACTAGATCATGATGAAATAAGGTACACATAATTCAAGTTCACAAAAAAAACAAAAAAAAGACTCTACAGTCTATGCAATTATAGTAGTAACACCTTGTCTAAGCTGCTAGTCGATAAAATAGGGGTATGGGCCTTTAAGTTCTACCGTCTGAATAAACACTATTATCTTATGCTAGTATATAGTTAATGTCATTCAATTATACTACAATAATAAGTCAAGAGGACTATGTGTCACTAGGTTGGGAGGCATACTACCCAACTTATAACAATTATCTAATATTGTGACAGTCTTAAGGGGATTCTACAAAATAATATTGTCCTTGTAAATAAAGCATAAACTCTTATTGGGGGTTTACGAGAAAATTATCCTATTGCATTATATCAGTAATGCTCACCTTAAGTCTTAATCATAGTGCTCATAGAACAAGGGTGTCAATAGTAGGTATGAAAAAAGTTACTGGCCTTAAATGAAAGAGAATATAACTTGTATCGAGGTGGTTACAAATTATGTGATCAAAACTAAGAATAATCAAATCACAATATAAAAGAATAACTCAAACCATCAAGCTCTAGCTACCAAGCACCTAATTTCAAAGTTCAAGGCTACAACTATAACCCTAGCAAGATATATATCATAACATACAAGGAATCACTCGGTCTACAATCAGAAGTGTCAGGTAGCACGAGTTGGAAGATGAAGAGAAGCATAATTAGTCATCGCACAATTCACGAGTGCTAAGTTTTCATGAGAACAAGATATAAACTAAATAGAAAGACTCTAGATGACATCATGGTTTTCCCAAGGGGAGGTGGTATGCTAATATATGTGTTCGAGGTATGATCAAGGAAATATTAGATTCGTTCCTCTTGGCCTCCTAAGGTACTGTCTGCTAGTATCAGGACAAGAACCTAAATTCGTAGTTCTAAAATTCTATCTCACTATAAAGTTAGGTTTAGTCCTAATGTTAAATCTTGGATTTCTATTGGTTCCTTAATGCTAGGGTAAAACAGTATGGTCAACTTCCTAACTAATCCTAGTAGTGTCTATACTACTCTCAAGTCATTCATAATTATATCAAGGGATAATGGTAAACCGGTCTATAGATAAAGGGATGCTAGGGTTTACTGAATATTCTAAACTTAGTGATGTGTCAGTACTCTAGTCGTATTGTTAATAGGAATGTTACCCTAATTATCTTCCTATCAACAGGGATTCCTATATTCTAGCAGGGCTATACTCAAGGAACTAATAGGGAAGCACATGAATCAAGCATGATACAATTATTCAAATAGAACAGATTAGAAGAAATACGAGTCATAGTCAATTGTGGATGAGATCCTATACTCTATTCTTAGGTGCAGGCTTGCTCGGTACAGTAACGTAACCGAGACAATATTCTCTTGACCTGCATGGACCACCACTAAAAACATGTCACGCCCCAGTCCCAAAATACGTAGGACTAGGATACGTAAGCATGCCAGCCGTATGAATATGTCACTCCAATATATGAAAACCATAACACACGTACGCTGTAATATGAATAATAATTCACAATTAGTAAACATATATATCTCAGAGCATAACTAAATCTCATCCACATAAATCATATATAAATAAATGACTAGTATCTATGAACTAGATCTCAATATGAGGTACCTCAAGATGACAATCGGATAGAAACAAATCCACTACCGAACTAGAATAAACAATAAGCAAGATAAATACAATATGAGTACAACAACTACCAAATACTGAGACTCGAAGAGCAGACCACCTCGGAATATAAGTAACCAGTCCGGATCTGCGCTCCTGCGAATACTCATGAACATCTATACCTGAAAAGGGACCAGGTCCTCAGAGGGACATAACAAGATACATAGAAGCATGCCATAAAGTAAATACTGAATAAATAGAGGGGTGCGCTAACCATCTAAGTGAATGCAAATTTGAGGAAAATGTTGAGTGTATATGGGAAAGTGTAGGCTAGACATATGCTGACATAATTCACCAATCGGCGTGACTGGCTAGTATATGCACCAATCGGCATGACTGACTAATATATGCCTCATATGCCCCCATAGGAGGGAACTGTATAATAACGTCCATCTTCGAAGAGCATGGCATATGTATAATATATCGTCCATATCGCTCCGAAGAACGTGGCATCAGTATAGTATATCGTCCATATCGCTCCGAAGAACGTGGCATCAATGTAGTATATATCGTCCATATCACTCCGTCGAGTGTGGCATCAGTGTAAAGGAAGTGGGGTATCCCATACGCCTACTAGTAGTCCTCCCCGCCTAATGTAGATATACAAGTCGTGAACACGACGTGGACATCTCGTACTATAATGCAAGTCTCTATAGAAATAAACAACTAAGCTAAATACCGTTACACGTGTTGCTCACACCGATGGCCAGTCGAGTATGAGGCACGTGTCCCTACATGAACTCACTCTGTGACGTGTAATGATATATGTCAAGGCCTGGAGAGTCATACCAATAACTCAACAACTTTAGGTGGGTCTACTAGACACTAGGTCAGACATAAGTCCTAACGTCAACGCCTTCGTTGACTGCACCCGGGTCTCTCTCGGACGCGCACAGTTATATAATATAAAAATGCAACTAATAATAAATAATTTAAACAGTACAAAAAGGCAAGGTATACTTGCCTGGCAAGAGAGCTGCAACATGTAACGTCCAGATATAAAACACCAAGAGTTAGGAACTACGGCCTCAGAATGAATGTCTCCGGATGCTGAAATAAACATCACCAATATTTTCAAAATAAGCAAAATAGCTAAAAATCACTCCCCTTTCATCCAATTTGGACACAGGAGTAAAACGATAATTTCGGGTCAAAGCGGACTCCAAATGTGGGTCACTTTGCACCGAAAAGCGTGCCAGAGGTAACAGTATCTAAATGGGGCAAATTGTAAGTCAAACAAACTCTAAAGGTCAGTACAAACTCAACGGTACATCCAAATGTGGATTCCGGTGAGCCGAACACAATTTTGCCCAAAAAGTCACCGTTGGGTCCGCCAATAGGCGACTTGGTCAACTGTCTCAGAATTGCGTGAATCTTGGGTCACAGGACCAGCGCAATACCAAGAGTCCAATGGCGCAAGTTTCGTCGCATTCTGACGAGCGTGCACTAAATGCGCAGGGCTTTTGCAAAAGTTATGACATAGAGAATTTCTGCGGATACGGGCTGATTCTGACGCGCACACGCGTCCAAATCAGTTTTTGCGAAATCTCACACGTCCGGGTATACTGTGCGCACCTTTTGGTATACTTGATACACGACGGGGCGGTCCCGTTTGGCGGGGCGCGCTCCGTATCGCAATTTCTGGAATTTGGGAAAAAATATATTTTCGGAATTTCCCAACTAATTTATTTCTACATACAGTAGTTAATAGAATAATGTAAATAACAGAAATTAAACTAGGTTAGGTGGTCTTCGCATACCAACAAGAAAAATCGAATTCGGATCTCTGTGGTGGAAGATACAAATCCGTGAACATGGATGGTTGAAACAGATTTTCTGAGATTTAAATGTCGTGGTTTTTCCTCGACTTGGCGTCTATTTTTACCTAGGTTTGCGCGCTGTTCGAGATCAACTATCATACAGACATGGAAAGGGGATAGGTGAGGATCATTCCGGTGAGGACGGGGTCAAGTTTGGTCGATTGAGGAGACGGAAAACGATGCGTGAACATAGTTTCGCTGTTGATCAGATACTGACGCGGTGCGTTGACGTGGGCGCGCGGGCTCGGCGGCGGGCGACGCAGGCGATCGGCGGCTGGGTCTAGGGAGGCGACGGTCGTGCGGGTCGAAGAGCGGGAGGATTAGGGTTGGGGTTTTCTTAATGTGGTATATATAGAGAGGGAGAGAGAGATCGCGAGATGGAGGGCTAGGTCGGTTGTGAACTCGCGGAGGGGGGGGGAGATAGCCTTTGTTGTTGTTTTTTTTATATTTGTGTGCGGGTGGGGATTGGTTAGCTTTAGGAAAATAGCGGGTAGGGTTCAAGTGATTAACGGGTTTTGGGTAGATCCATTAGGAATTTATTTTCCTTATTTTTCTTTTTCTTTGTCATTTCTTTATTCTTTTCATTTCTATTTTTATTTTTTTCTATTTCTAATTTCTATTTAATAAATCATATATATATATATATATATATATATATATATAGAAAATTCTAGAAATTATATTTGTGCATACCATTAAGCTGTCAACTGCCCACAGGGTCCTCTACATGGAATAAATTTGGAAAAATTTATAAGGGCTTTATAAATCCCCTAAATGCACAAACACCTCAAATAAAAATTAAATAAAATCTATTTCCTCTATTTAGCTCATAATTACTACAATTCAATTATTAATTAATTAAAAGGTAAAATACGGTTTTTAGAATTAGGGGTTTTACACCTCCCCTCCAGGAACTGCCTCCTCGGCATGCTTATCCTCCTGAGGGTCACCCTGACCACCATCAACAGGCTGATGATCAAGGTTGGGAGCTACTCCATGTACTGGCTCTCCCATAACTGGATCCTCTGCGATGTCCTCTGAAAACTGCTCAAAGCAAAATGACTCTAACTCAGGCAATTTCTCAGCCTCAGAAGGCATCTCAGAATCCTGAGTGTTGGTCATGGTATGATTCTCGACGAATACCACGTCCCTTCTTTTGTAGAGCTTTCTTTCCACTGGATCGTAGAGTCTATAGCCAAATTCATCCCGACCGTAGCCGACAAAGTTGTACCGCCTCGTCTTTGGCTCAAGTTTGGATCTCTCGTCCTTCGGTACATGCACGAAGGCCTTACAACGAAATACTCGCAGGTGATTGTATGATGACTCTTTGTCGTACCACACTTTATCAAGAACATCACACTCCAAAGGAGCACTAGGAGATAAATTAATAACATAAGCAGCTGTGTAAAGTGCCTCACCCCAATAGCTGCCTGTCAAGTTTGCTTCTGACAGCAAACACCGCACCCTCTCCATTAGCGTTATGTTCATCCACTCTGCTACATCGTTGAGCTGCGGTATCTTTGGTGGAGTCTTCTGGTGCCGTATCCCTTGCTCTCTGCAATAAGCATCAAAGGTACCGATATACTCGCTGCCATTGTCCGATCGAACACAAAGCAGCTTCTTGCCCGCTTCCCTTTCAACAAAGGCCTGAAACTCCTTGAAAGTGGACAGCACCTGATCCTTGGTCTTTAAGGTATAGACTCAAACCTTCCTGGAATAGTTATCAATAAATGTTATAAAATAAGAAGCATGACCAATGGATTTTATCTTCATAGGACCGCAGACATCCGAGTGAATCAACTCGAGCAACGCCGGCTTCCTTGAACTTGGATGACTTTGAAAAGACACCATATTTTGCTTCCCCGCCAAACAGTGCGTGCACTTCTCCAACTTTGTAGACTTTAGCCCTGGAATCACCTTCTTGTTCACCAAGTAGCTCATCCCCTTCTCACTGATATGGCTGAGC
This sequence comes from Iris macrosiphon, assembly GCA_036927795.1. Lineage (NCBI taxonomy): Eukaryota > Viridiplantae > Streptophyta > Magnoliopsida > Asparagales > Iridaceae > Iris > Iris macrosiphon. Next base: position 313,722,965 of record JAYESA010000005.1, on the reverse strand, counting down.
CGCATGTGCCACAACTCAGTAGACGCATCAGTAGCTGCGTTAACCTCATGTGCCCCTTGTGCGCTCCCTTCCATATAGTAGAGTCCAAACCTCTTGCTTCCTCTGGCAATCACCATCGAACCTTTGGAAAGCTTCCACTGATTATTCCCGAAGAGACTGAAGAAACCATCGTCATCCAATATTTCAACTGACACCAGGTTGAAACAAATATCAGGGACATGACGGACATATTTGAGAACAAGAATTGCACATATCTTTGTCCTCAAATGTACATCTCCAATGGCAACCGCCTTCGACACATCTCCATAGTCCATCTTTAACACTCCACAGTCGTCTGTTGTGTATGTAGAAAATAGCGTCCTGTTGTGAGTTACGTGCACTGATGCACCTGAGTCCACCAGCCAAGAGTTGTCATCGCAGGCGAGGTTCATAACTATCTTATCACCTACAATGATCACGTCGCCTCTATATGTCGAGGTCGCCGCTGTAGTGTTCTCACTTTGATTTTCCTTGTCGCCCTTCTTCTCTCTCTTCCAAGCAAAATAGTTCTGCTTGATGTGGCCCTTCTTGCCACAATGGTAACACTTTGAGTCATCGTACCGACCCTTGGACCTTTTCTTGCTTTTGTCTCTGCCACCGCCTGGACCCCTACCTTTACCCCTTTCGCGGCTCTCTGAAACAAGCGCCTCTGAGTGGGATATGGATAAAGTATCCTGAGAACATCTCCGCATCTCTTCATTCAGTACTCCGGTCTTGGCAAACTCCAGACTGACCACGCCTTCCAGAGCAGAAGCGATCATAGACACTCGTACGATCTCCTACGAGTCTGACAATGTACACAGTAGCCATAGTCCCTGAACCTCGTCATCGAACTTGACTCCCATCGAGGATATCTGGTCAACCATGCACTGGAACTCACTCAAGTGATCCGTAATAGACGTCCCATCTTTCTACTACAAACCCATCATCATCCGGATCAGGAACAATTTATTTACTCCGATCTTCTTCGGATATAAAATTCTTGCTTATCCCATAGTGTCCTCGTGTGCTTAATACTGGCAACGTGGTTGTACACGTTCTCGTCAATGAACTGCCTGATGTACCCACACACCTGTATATGCTCAAAATTTTAGCCCTCTTCGAATTTGTCACTGGGCCTCTCGGAAGCAAATACCGGCAGATGTAGCTTCTTGACAAATAGTAGATCCTTCATCTTGCTCCTCCAGTAATGTTAGTTAGTACCGTTCAGGCTTACCATAAGCACCGGCTTCGCGTCCATCTCTCCTTCCTGGTTTGCTTGTCAACTCCTGACACCCTTCTGAAATTCCAGAACCTGGCTTTGATACCACTTTGTTGGGAACGAAAGTGCGAAAACCGTTCTCCAAACCAGAGAGTACATGCGAGAGAACCGAGAAAACAAACAAACCAAAAACGCCAAACACAAATCACAGACACATAGATTTTTGATGTGAAAAATTATTGCAAAAAAAACCACGGGACGATCGGAGTCCACCCTGAAAAGCCTCCACTAATGGAATAAGAAATACATCGACTCCTTACAAACTTCTCACCGATCCAAACAGATCTCCACAACTCTTTTGGAACAGAAAATAGATTATAACCACGAAGAAGAAAGACAACGAGAAATATCGGAAACCAATCTCCTTCTTCGAAACGGCCTCAAATCATTCTTTCTCCTCTCCAATGTTGCAATGGCACTCTTGTCTCATTTTCTCTCCTTGTTGCTATATTTTTTCTTAGAGAGAGCTAGATGTATTTTAGGTTCAGGAGACACCTATATATAGCCTCAAACCCACAACTAGCATTCCTATTATAGATAGGAATATCCAATCCAAATCCAATTCCATTGACATATTCCTATTATATGTAGGAATATCCAATCCAAATCCATTAAGATATTCCTATCATATTTAGTAATATCCAATCCAAATAAATTGAGGTATTCCTATTATATGTAGAAATACTCAATCCTACTCTGGAATATTTTTCACATAGGTTGGGAATCCCACCCACTCAAACAGGATTGTGGTCTAGTGGTCAGAATTATTGTTGTGGGTGTATAGACCTGGGCTCGAATCTCAACAGCCACATATGTTGTTATTATTGAAAATACATATATTTGCAGCCCTATGTGTTATTATCCTAGAATTTTTTTTTCATGACATTTTTCTGCTTTAGTCCCCTCTAAGAAAAAATTCTGGCTCCGCACGCACTTTCCCGCAGAGCCGACACCGACCTTGCAAAGCTTATCCCGAGCAACGGTGGAAGGGTTCAGTGCATGAAGGTGTGGCCAATTAAGAGAGTCAAGAAGTTCGAAACTCTCTCCTACCTTCCTCCCCTCTCCGTCGGCGTCTTGGTCAAGCAGATCGACTACCTCATCCGTAACAGATGGATTCCTTGTTTAGACTCGTTCGATCGATGTCTGCATGTGTCCGATCCGATCCGATCCAATACGATACGATACGTACGCTTTAAGGATACAAAGCTACATATAAATATCCTCTAGCTCTCTCCAACAGCTGAGGATCTTTGGGCTATCTAATGGTCCATTTGGTTGTATTGGTACGTTGGTGAGGAGGAATATAACCCCTCTGGCTACAAATTGTTGTTAAGTCTATCTATCGATAATTATAGCTTTTCTTCCCATGGATTAATCTTTGCAATGCTTAACTATATATATATATATATATATATATATATATATATATATATATATGGCTCGTACAATTGACCTACGGCCACGTATTGTCCTTGGATTGGAGGGAGGGTCGGATTTTCCGCGCAATGCTTAACTATATATATATATATATATATATATATATATATATGGCTCGTACAATTGATCTACGGCCACGTATTGTCCTTGGATTGGAGGGAGGGCCGGATTTTCCGCCACATGTCGACCGCAGATTGGAGGGAGGGCTGGATTTTTCGGACGTGGGCTCCGATGAATGCACGGAAGAGAGAGGGGGGGGGGGGGGATGACACATCAGCTGCTGGCATGCCTACGTCACCCTCCTTGCAGGATGTTTAGCATTTTCCAAAAATGTATTATTTCTTCCATTTGATAAATGATGGAAGTTTAACTGCAATGATGGACCTCTAGACTGAATGCGGACCTATGAACCGAGTTGTCCGAGTGGCCATCTTTATTGGACTTGATCACCCTTCGGGAGCATGATCGAAAGAGTTGTACCAACTTCCGTGCATATATTATTTCATAATTCTAGTTGTTTTTGTTGTATCAGCATTATGATCATACCATGAGGCTGATCTTCAAGTCCTATACTTGTGTTAAGATTTCTTAAACAGACCTTAGATTAAAGTTGTGTTACTATTAATTTACATGCATGTACAACTTTCTTATATGGATATAGGAGTTTGAGGAATAAAATTAGTCTCTTATTAGTAACCCTAATATTTCTAATTTTATTATTCTCCATTATTTTCCACAAAATATTTTAAGATCATGTTCATATCTGTCCTGCCTCATATAGTTGGACTATGAGGTTGGTCCTCTCCCTAATCACTAGACTTGCCACAATTTTAATACGATAATTGTCATATTTGGAGAAACTGAATTTAACTCATTTTTTTAAAAAAAATTATTATTTATAGAACATGAATCTGTGTCAAATTTTCCGAAAAGCATTTTTATGTTCCATAGTCAATTTATTTTCATGGCAGAAGAGTTTAATGATAACGCTGATAATTCTTCTTTACATTTTTATTTAATAACTATGAACAAGCTAGAATATCTTGAGGGTGGTCCAGCAATTGAAACTGTTAGAAATAAATGAAAGATTTTGTGCTTGCCTATTAAAATCAAAAACAAAAAACAAAAAAAACAAAAACAAAACTAGTCCTTAATATCTTGTCTAGGCCAAGCTAGGTGGAGTTTGGATCAGGTCAAATTAACAATCGATTTTTAATATAAATATGATCAGGACCACATTTTCTTGGCCCAAAAGTCCTTTGTTTTGGTAAACCTAAGTAGAATATATAGTTGTTAAGAAAAAAAGAAAAGAAAAAGGAAACTACAAAGTGCCATTTCCTTCGTTTCATTCAAAGTACATTTGCACATGTTACATTAAGGGTCAAATTTCGTGATGGTTATTGGTGACCTGTCTTTGTCACATGTTTTTGGGACCCTCTCTTGTTGAAGTCCGAGATGACTGTCCTAGTTCCAAGTACAAAAATTTCTAACAGACCGAGGGACCGACTGTACGGTCGAATTTGTGCCTGCGTGTTGTCTCTCATTGGTCGATCACAAAATCCAGCAAAATCAGTTCAAAGCTAATCGCGAAGAATGGATCAAGCCAACGCGTGGCATCGATTCATTCGTCGGCCATCCGACACGACCTGTAAGGAAGAGTTCAAGTGTTGGTCAAAACAAGGACTTTTTTTTACAATCTACTTTCCTTATTTATGTTCACTCATTGAAATTACAAAAAAATTGAAATAAGAAACAAAAATATTATTCATCATCCAAAAATTTTGGATGACGTCATCAACTATTATACATTAACTGGCATGACAAATGTTAATATTAACGTTAAAAATAACGCAAACAGTAATATTAATATTAAAAAAAAATTGACGATAAATTTTTTAAGTTAAAATTTGACATATCAATTACTGTATCATATGAAATGTGGCATGATGAAATATGACTTTATCCAATATTTTATGTAATGAATAACAGAATTGAATAAAAAAACGTTCATTTCGCTTGTTTTGGAATTATTTGTTTAAAGCTCAATCATAGTATTGGGCAAATAAACACCCTCAGGCTGGTTTGGGATTTCATTATTAAAGTTGCTTCTACTTTATTTGATAAAAATAACTTATTAATTTTTTCTGAAAAATTAGTTCAATTATGAGACAAAAATTACTTTGCACCGACAATTCCAAACCAAGCCAACTTATAGGGAGGCCAACATAAGATATAAGTTAAAAGAACCATTAGACATAGATGTGAGCTTAAATGAACTTGTATTAAAAGCATACAAAGGATATATCTTTTGTTAATTGTTAAATGTACACATGTAACCTCTCAATGAGTGCATTTAAAAAACAAAAATCCTAGAGAAACTCGAGAGTTTTTAATTTTTAAAACTCAACTATTAACAACATTTGGATTACATGCATCTCACACTACAAAAATACACAGTTTTAGCGACGAAATTTTTCGTCGCTAAAATACAATTTTTCGTCGCTATTTTCAAATAGCGACGGATTAGCGACGGAATTCTTCCGTCAGAAATATTAACGTCTCTACGGATTTTCCATCGCTAATCCGTCGTTCAAGCGACGGCTTAGCGACGGAATGAGCGACATAATTTCAGCGACGTATTAGGGACGTTTAATTTCAGTAGCTAAACTTTCTGACTACTTACCGACATAATAGCGACGGATTATGTGAGCCCAAAAATTGTCAATTTTTTTAGAAGGTTTTGCACATTCTGGGCTCACATAGTTTGTCGCTAATCCGTCGCTAAGTCGTCACTCCCAGTGACGGATTATCGACAGATTTTATCGACGAATTTTAGCGACGGACCCTGATACATGTTTGGTACATTTGTGTGTCTCAGACGTTTTAGCGACGAAATTATCCGTCACTAGGTAGTCGCTGACCTGAGATTGCCATCCGAAATCCGTCGCTGACCTGAGATTTTTCAGATTTTCGTCGTTAGTCCGTCGCTAAAGGTAATATTTTTTCAGAAATCAATTTCTGCTGAGCATATACTTGTTATACATTCACCAATTTCCACACAAATAAATTCTACACAAGTAAATTCCACACAAACTATGAAAATCCACACAAACATGTCCAAATGTTATATATACAATGAACTAATAAAGTAGAGTAATCCAAACATACCACAAACTCAAAAAATATAACGGTGGAGGCGGATGCGGTGTTATATGATTCAAGTCCAAAAATACGACGGTGTTATACAATTCCAGAAAGTCAAATAAATACAATCAAGCAAAATAATACAATCAAGTAAAATAATACAACCAACTCAAAAAAATACCACAAACTCAAAAATCTATAAAGTCGACGGTAGAGGCAGAGGCGTCGGCGGCTGTCGGCTAGCCATGTACTGCGCCACAACCATAACGATGATATTATGTAGATCATCGGGAGAAACGACAGATGGAGCAGTGGCAGGAGCCGTCGAAGGAGCTGAAGGACCCGTCGATGTCGTCGGAGAAGCTGGAGCCGTCGGAGTAGCTGGAGGAGTCGTCGTAGTAGCCGTCGGAGGTGCAGGTGCTGGAGCATCATGCGTGTCTATCAACTAGAGGAGCAGGTGCTAGAGGAGCAGGTGTTGGAGCCATCGGAGAAGCAGGTGTTAGAGGAGCCGTCGTAGTAGCCGTCGAGGAGCAGGTGCTGGAGCATTCACCAATTTTTGTCTCATAAGAGTAATCCAGCTCCACGACATCACTTAGTACACCGTAATAGTCAAATTTTGGATCGACATCGTAGACTGAACCCCTCACATATACTCCAGAATTCTTTGTATAATTCATCAACAAATGATTGATTAATAGACTTATCAGTGGTTCTAAATTTGAAGCCATTGATGGCGTATCCATCCAAACACTTTGCCCTCTTGTTTGGTCCGATAGCTAATGCTCGAAGTCGTTCGTTTTGTAAGTCTGTACCAGGACGAAAAACCTAAAATATCACGTATCATATAGATATTAGACAAAGATGGATTTGAATGCTAAATTTAGAATGCTTAATGTTTAGAATCCGTACATAAATATGGAACCATGATGGAAATTTTCTATCAACCTCTCTAGCAAGATCATCTTCATTAATATTATGTCTCTTTGATTTTACCTTAGCTCTAAAAGCACTGTGATAATAAGGAGAACAGTTAGAGCAATTCTTTTCCAAGTATATACAAAATTAAAATATCTAGGAAAGATGTGTCGCTTACTTCTCAATATCTTGCATCTCTTTTATACCACTATTTAACAATATATACCGATGAGCGGCTTCAAACTCATCGTCTTCCAACCAACGTACTTTAGTAGCACTTATTGGCTTCCCTCTAATATTGAAGATAGTGTGGATTACACTATTCGGGGCATTAATCCCATCGTCATCATTCCTTGGGGCTCTATTGCAATTTTTTCTGACATGAGTATCAAAGTAGATGGAGCAGAAGTTTGAAACCTCATCAATGATATATGCTTCGCATATCGAAGCTTCTATATGAGCCTTATTGCCAACCTTCTTCTTCTTCAGGTGATGTAGATACCTATAGATAATATATTGAATCTTAGAATTATTTGAATAAAAAAATTTATACCACTTAAATGGATACATCCATCGATAATGGACGGGAGCACCGACGCGTGCTTCGTATGCAAGATAAATCGGAAAATGCTCTATACTATCAAAAAAATGGGGGGGGGGGGAAGCACCCTTTCTAACTTACACAATGTCAATTCATTCTTGCTTTGACATTGTCTTTCATTTTTTCCTTGATATCCATCACCGTATTGAAGATGTTGTCGAATACATTCTTTTCGATATGTATGACATCAAGATTGTTGTCACGTCCCAGTTCCAAAATACCGAGGGACTAGCCACGTGGCAATGGCCAGCAGCATAACTCCAATGGGCAAACCCAATTTAATGGACCCGTTAGAGTGTACTTAAGATGTAATAAATGTAAATGCAGTCTACACCATCTATCACAGAATAATTATAATCTCATCCATGAAAATAAGCATAACTAAATATGATAGACTAATCAAGATAATAGATAAAAAAATATAGTCTATCAACAAGTCCAAATAAATAGTGTCTCGGAGAACAACCCGATAAAATAAGTTAATACATAAATCAAGAGTCAAGATATGAAATAACTAAAAACAGAAATAACTGAGTATGTAACAGAATACTCAGGAGAAATCCTCTGGTATAACATCGTCCTCTGGTGCCAGTACTGCTCCAGCGTCAGCTCTTGTTATAAAACCCCTATTTTTCTAAAAATCGTATATGACTTTTATTTATTTAATTAATAATTTAATTATAGTAATTATGTGCTAATTATGAGAAATAGATTTTTTTTAATAATTTTTATTTTAGGTGTTGGTGCACTTAGAGGATTTATGGGACCATTAGGAATATTTCCGAATTTATTTCATGTAGGAGACCCCTTGAGTAGTTGCTAGCTTAACGGTGTGCATTAATATAAATCTAGAATTTTTCTATGAGTGTATATATATATATATATATATATATATATATATATATATATATATATATATATATATTTAAATGGGAAAAAAAAGAGTTGTAAAAGAAAAGAAAAGAAAAGAAAAGAAAAAAATCTATTAACTTAACTACCCAACCATTACTTAACTCCTACCAACCACAACACCCATTGCTAACAACCCGCTGGATCAATTGCTAGGAACCCACAACCGCCCATGAAAATGTGAGCCGGACTTTTTCTTTTAAATCCCACAGCAAAGCCAAGACCCCCCCACCCCCCCCCCCCCCCCCCCCCGCGGCTAGTTAAACGACCCCCCCTCCTTCTCTTTCTCTTATATACTTATATAAATATCATTATTTCAATAAAACTCTAACCATGTAATCATCCAAATCCTTCCTCTTCCCATCTAGACCTAGAGAGCGTCGCCACCGCAGCCGGAGAACCCAGCCAGGCCGTCCAAACCAATCCCGACGACCGCGACCCCACGCACTGCAGAATTTCGCAGGTGGTACCTTTGTTCCGGAGTTGTTTTTCGTCGCCTCGTTCAACCAAACGCCACCCCGTCTTCATCGATATGCTCACCCCTTAACCCTCTTCTATATCTGTGTGATAGTAGACCTCGAACAATGCGAAACCATAGGCGAAAATAGCGCCATAGTTGGTGGAAATAGACCAATTTCTGGGATCGCAGAAAACTGCGGTGATCACCCATATTCCCGAATTTGTATCTCCCACCACAGAGATCCGAATTCGATGATTCTTTTTGGTATGTGTAGACCACTTGACCTAGTTTAATTTCTGTTAAATAACCCTAGATTATTAACTGCTGTAGGTAGAATTAAATTCGTTGGAAAACCCCGCGAACACACTTTTCCAGATTTTCAAAAGTTGTGAAACGGAGCGCGCCCCGCCAAACGAGACCGCCCCGCAATGTACCAAGTGTACCAAACGGTGCACACAGCATAATCGGATACGTGAGAGTTCGCAGAAACTGATTCGGAAGCGTGTGCGCGCCGGAATCAGCCCGTATCTGCGGACAAAACTCGTGTCGTAACTTTTGCGAAAGTCGCGCGCATTTTTTTCACGTTCGTCAGATTGCAAAAAAACTTAAGCCACTACCCTCGTGGTAACACGCTGGTCCTGTGAACCAATTTTTACGCAATTCTGAGACAGTTGACCAAGTCGCTAATTGCGGACCCCACGGTTGACTTTTTGGGCGAAATTGTGTTCGGTCCATCGAAATCCACATTTGGACATATCGTTGGGTTCGTATTGACATCTAGAGTTTGTTTGACCTATAATTTATCCCATTTAGAGACTATTACCCTTGGCATGCTTTTCGGTGCAAAGTAGGCCACACGTGGACCCCACTTTTATCCGAAATTACCGTTTTGCCCCTGTGTCCAAATTGAACGAAAGGGAAGTGCTTTCTAGCTATTTTGCTTATTCTGGGAACGTTGGTGATATTTATTTCAGCATCTGGAGACGTTCATCCTGAGGCCGTAGCTTCTGACTCTTGGAGTTGACATCGGGACATTACATTTTTGCAGCTTTCTTGCCAGGCAAGATACCTTGCCAAATTATTTACAGTACTTTGCATGCTATTTATATTTCTGTTTATTCATTGCCTGTGTAGTCTCGTTCAGTTATATTCATTGCATGTGTAGTTCGTTCAGTCATTACTATATATATTAGATATGTTGACACACATTTGACACCTAGTATCATGAGAGGACAATCATTAGGCGTATGGGCTTTTAACCACTCTGGTAAACCGTAGTATATAGTTCGTACTACGGGCGTGTGTCGTGCTGGTCGCTATCCCTTAGGTATGTCAATTTCTGTAGAGTCGTGCTGGTCGCTACCCCCGAGGTATGACGATTTCTGATGTCCACTGGCGGGTGTGTGAGTTGTGAGGCTTAGATCGAGTAGCCTACCCTTGTCCATACGTCGAAAAGTTGTCCTCATTTGCATTCATATAGATTGTCTTGTACAACGTACTTATATATTTTCAAACATTATGCATGTTCACTGTATTCAAATTGGCTTGCTTCTATATATCTTGTTATGTCCCTCTGAGGGCCTGGTCCCTTGCCAAGTATAGACGACCAGGAGTATCCGCAGGAGTGCGGGCCTGGACCTGACGCATTATTTTCTGCCGAGGAGGTCTTACCTTCTGAGCATCGTTGATTATCTAGCGATGGATCTTTTTAGCTGATACACTTCTGTCATCACATTATTTTATATTGGAGATTTTATACTCCTCTCTCATTTTAGTTTTGGATATAGTCTTTTGGTAGTGGATTTGTCTCCACCCTACTATTATTTTGGATATTTCAGACTCCTTATTCTAGTTAGTATTTCTTTTCTATGACTTGTTGTGTGGATGAGATTAGCATACCTGTAACTTGTGATATTATATATACCACATGTGAGTTTATATTCATTCTACAGCGTACGTGTGTATTATGGTATCTATATATTGGAGTTGCCATATACCATGAGTTTTAGGAGTCCTGCTAGATACCAATGTAGTGTAATAGCTATAGCTATCATTATGAATATGGGTTAGTGTCAATTTCGAGGACAAAATTTTTGTAAGTTGGGTAGAATGTAAAACCCCTATTTTTCTAAAAATCGTATATGGCTTTTATTTATTTAATTAATAATTTAATTATAGTAATTATGTGCTAATTAGGAGAAATATATTATGCATTTATATATATTATGTGCTAATTAGGGGTTCATCTAGTGGGCTTCTAGGTCTAGTCTACTAACTCATGCATTACGAATATTATATAATATATATATATAAATACACATATCAGGCAATTAATTAAAAATAAATTCACATAACACTTAATAATAAACAAAAATTCAAAAATACCCCTATTTCAGAATGTGGTAGTGACAATTTTTATATACTGCATTTTATTTGGCTTGAGTTATTCTTGTACCTTGCTATGTCCCCTAAGGACCTGGATCCGGATTATGTCCCCAGGTACAACAGAGGAGGATTATCCCGAAAATTACTGTAAACAATAATAAATACGGTTTTTAGGAATAGGGGTTTTACATTACTGGTAAAGCAAGCACGTAAAATATAGGATCGTGGAATCAACTCTCTAAGTGACGTTACACGACTCCGCGTACATCGTCGACACCTGAATCTTATTCGGACGTTAAGAAACGTCTCACGGTCCTTGGTTGAACAGGTACATCACAAAATTATATGGAAAGAATATAAGCAAATAATAGCACAGGATCTTCTGTAAGTTGGCAATATACACTTGCCTGTGTTCTGAGCTCCGTCAGTTGCTCCGATATAAGTAGAATCTCCAGGTACGTCTCTAGATTCTAAAATAAATATCATCATTGTTCTCAGAATACTTAAAATATCTAGGATTGACTACCTATAAGTCCAATTTGGACAAAGGGACAGAATTTATAGTTTCTGGTCAAAACGGAGTCCACATATGGCTCACTTCGTACCAAAAAATGTGCCAGAGACAAAGTTATCCAAATTCGGCAAACTTAGTGTCTACAAGTCTAGAACGGTGATACAAATCCAACGAAACATCCAGAACTGAATTCCGATGAGCCCGTCACAAAATTGCCCGTCAAGTAAAACCATGGGGCCCACAAAATGAGGTTTCGTCAACGTTCTCAGAATCAAACCAAACTTGGGTCACAGGACCAACGTAACACTACGAATCCGATGACGCAAGTTTCATTGCGAAATGAAAAGCACACACGAAATTATGATGAGTGTCAGAATATGCCAAAACAGAGTTTTTCGACGGATACGCTTTGATTTCGATGTGCACACAGATCCAAATCAACTTTCGTAAAATCTCACACGTCCACGTTGACGATACGCATCTTTCGGTACAATTCGCACACGACGAAGTCGCCTCATTTAGTGTGTCGTACCCCGTTTCGAGAAATTTCGGATTTAGAAAACCAAATTTTTGGTCAATTTCAACCGCAAATAAAATACAGCGAATTAAAATAAACTAATTAAAGAGATTAAATCTCGGTTATGTTGTCTAAATTACTGTTCAAGTAGAATTTAAAAATATTAACTAGGTTGGAAGAAAAATATCCATGAACATGGGTGTTTGGGACAATTTTCTGAACTACAAATTGGGTAATTTATTTTCTTGTTTTGCGTCGCGAATTGCGACCGACACAGGACACTATACACTGAACTAATTATACAGGGTTCAAGAGGGTCATGTGGTCTTCGCATAGGATTCAACGGGTCTACATTTGGATTAATGTGCAGAGAGATACAAGGGTGGAAAGTAGGGTACCTTGCTATTGTTGTTGCTCAGAAATTTAGGCGGCTACTTTACGGCGGCGTGCGGCGGCGGTCCGACGATCGTCGGTGGTTGTGGTTGGTCGGGGTGGTAGAGGAGATGATGGTGGTGAGGTTCGTCTAGGCTGGAGATTATATAGGGTGGAGGTGGGGCGGTTACAGGGAGCGAAAATGAGGGGTTCGACCGTTTTGGAAAAGGAAGGGAGGGGGTCGTGCGGTGGTTACTGGAATGGGAATGAGTTCGGGTTGTGGGTTCGGGTATGGGTTTGGGTTTGTTTAGTTTGGTTTAGGTTGGTTCAGTTTGGTTTGGATTGATTCGTTTTGGGTTGGTTTGGGTTGATTTTTTTTAAAACAATACAATTAGCCATTAAAAAAAATAGTTTTGGACCCCAATAAATTTCAAAAAAATTACACAATACTCTATTATTAGTTATACACCCAAAAATATAATTTCTGCACTATTTTAGTAATTAATTTAATACAAAAAAATATAAATCCCTGAAAGAACATTTATTATAATTAAATAAAAATAATAAAAATTTATACAATAATAATTAACAAAAATTTTAAATTAAATTTAAAAAATCAAGTTGTTTACAATTGTGCCTTATGAGAGTATCCTTCCAATAAGGTAAGTCACAAAAGATACTCCGTTTCGTCTAATTATGCCTACGTCCCAAAATATACTCCGATACATGTCATAGCATAGTAATGTTGGAACTACTAATTACTATTCATATTAGTACCTTGAAGTGATAATCGATACTTATAGTAATGGTCCGATACCTATTCTGATACAAAGACCAATATTCTAAAATGTTAATAATTTATTATAGGTTAAATTAGTGATAACCGTATCAATTTTAGGACCGATGAATAAATCGATACCGATACGGATTTTTGAACGTCACATATTCTATTTCCGATATTCTAGGATACGCTCAAGTCTATGTATTAAGAATTACGTACGTATAAGGATACACATATAAATCAAAATAATTATATATGTAATATTCAATTTGTCAATCTTCTTCTAAGTTAATTATAGACACATACAATACATATTACCATTTTCGTGTCCTAATACTCGTGTCAATTTGTCTATATTTTTTTTCGATACGTGTGTCTGTACTATAAATAGGTACGAAATCCTTCTTGTAGAGATGCTCCCTCACGAGATCGATCTCTTTGAATGGTATACTATGGCATTTGACACTAGGGCACTTGATGAGCCTCACATCCATGAAATAAGGTTGACCACTGGCGTATTTGAGAAATTTCTCAACGCCGGCCCTGAAATCATCTGTCAAACCAATCCTACTCTCATGTCGCCGATTGTACATCCACGATCGGTCAACTAAGTATCGACTCATTGTTGTCTTTCACGTGAATGCTTATGCACATACCCTATATATTCGAACAATTAGATTATATACAAGTGTCAAAAGAAAAAGAAAAGAAAATAAATAATATAAATGAGCTATTAGATTCTTTAAATAAACAAGGAAATCCTAAATAATCTAAATACATATTCTATTCAGATACATACTACATAATTAAATTCTATATAACTAAATGGTAAAAATTTATATTTATCAAATCCTACTGACATATTTCCTTCTCCGAATTAGCATATAGTGGCAATGGTCTAAAATCATATAGTAAGGTTGTAAAACATATGAAAGAGAAAAACTTATCAATCGATATATAAATCAATCTACAAGGGTTACTACGTTCTATTGAGTTAAAATTACTAATAGTTATTTGTTTTCATTACCAAAAAAACTGATACATTGAGTTAAACTTATATGAACATAATATAGTTTGCAGTATCGGCGATACCGATCCGATATAGACCAAAATCCGATATCGACGATTCCAACATTCAAAGTCTCTTTTTCGGTCAATTTGAAAAATAAAATTGATGAAATAAAGGCCAATTAGCAAGGGTATAAACAATAAGGTTGTAAAAGCATGTAATAGAGTATTTTCAGTGTATCTGTGTCGATGTCTATGTTCTCGTGTTCGTGTCCAGTGTCTCGTGTCTACGTGTCCAGCACCCTAAATCTTGTTTTCTTAATAATTAACCAAAATACAAATGGGGGTTAGGTTAGAGCTTACATTCGACGGAGGAGAAGATCTGACGAAACGTGGACCGGAGAGGGGGGCCAGAGAGGGGGGTTCGAGGAGGGGGTGGAGGCGGACGGAGGGGTGCAGAGAGGGGGGTTCGAGGAGCCGGGGGGATCGTCGGAGCCGGGGGAGAGGGGGTGTCGAGGAGAGAGGGAGAGAGAGAGTATCGAGAGAGAGTGAGAGATTGAAAATTGCGGAAAATAAAACGCGCTCTGAAATTTTAAGTTTTCGCAGCGACATATATTTTCGTCGCTATTCCATCGCTAATGTAACAACGACGAATTAGCGACGACTTGTTGACGAAAAATAATATAATTTGTTTACATAAATAAATTAGTCGTAATTTTATCGAAAGTTCGTCGCTGACTCAGCTACGGATTATTTTATGTCGTTGAGATCCGTCGCTATTTAACAATATTTTTGTAGTGTCATTTTTTTTCTATTTTTTAATATATCATCGTCTATATAAAACTTTTCACCAAAACTAAAGAATTATTGAGCAATACTGTAGTTTTGGAAGACATTCTTTAAGATAAGCTATAACACTAAAAAATAATAGAGAAATTTGACTTGTCCTACACTTTGTTTACTATATTTTAAGGTGCACTCCATTGTTTTACCATAATGTAATAACCTTCTCCTCTTCTCCCCTCCCCCCCCCCCCCACCCCCCTCCTCCTCTTTTGATGGAAATCGTTTAGGACTAACGGTCAACTCCTTTGATCCAAAACTTTTGACCAAAATATTCCTTCCTCCGTTGTCTTCTACCCTGTGCGCCTTCCCGCCGCTGCTCCCCCTTACCCACCGTGCATCTTCCTGCCGCGCTCTCTTTCCTCCCCCTCTTTCTCCCGCCTCCCCTTCCTATTTTTCTGGCGCCGCCGACAACAGCAGCTAGCTAGTAGCGACGACAACAAGCAGCGGAGGCGGCCGGGAAAAGAGGGAGGGAAGGAGGGACGGGGGCGAGCGCGGAGGGAGTCGCGCGGCGAAGAGGAATGCAGCTGAGAGGCAGCAACAACAACAACATTCTACGAGGAAGCAACAACAATAGTTGCTAGCATCGACATGGATGAGGTCGCACATGGTGGAGAGGTGCACGACTGAGGGGAGGGACATCGACGAAGAGGGCACACCGTTGGGTAGGGTAGGGTTGGGAGAAAGCTACGGCAGGGTGGTTAGGTCTTCGAATAGAAGACAACAGAGAGAAGGATATTTTTGTCTTAAATTGCCCGCATGAGAAAAGTTCTGTTAGTTATGGACAAATTCTGTTAAAAATGAAAACACTTATACATTATAGTAAAACAGTAAAATATGTCCTTAAATACGATAAATAAAATAAAAAATAAGTCAAAATTTCTCAAAATAATAAATAAATCCATACAATTCCTGAAAGCTAAGAGAAACAAATCAATGACCAAACATGCAAATTAAGAGAGCACAAAACATAATTTAATAGAAAAGATACATATACACATTCCATGACAATGAAATTTGGACCCATTACCTACCATTTATATACATATTTTAGGTCCACTTTAACCCTTAAAAAAACAAATATTGATACAAAACACACTTCCTCACTCAAGAAACTAGTAGAATCCACCAACTCTCTTCAACAAAACCTAAAAAACGAAAAACATTAAGATGTTACTCTTCTTGCCCTAAGCTTACCACTCTCCGTTTATTTACAAACATATAGTATATTACAAAACAAACTTAATTCCCTCCTCAATATTAAGTTTAAAACACAAATTTTCTTTATAATTAATTCTTGCATTATATTGCATGTGTTAATAACTAGGACCAAGAGCAACCACTGTATATTTACTTATGCCATTGCCGCAATGCTCTGACCGCCGCGGCGGCCACGGTCGAGGCAGTCAAAACCCTCGACGCGGACCTCGGCCTGCTTGAACCCAAACTTGGTTCCCCGCGGACCACATGGTTTCCGCGGGGAGATCGGTGAGCCGGACAGGCCCATCGAGGACACGGTGGACTTGTCCTGTCCGAACTGGGCATCGTGGACCACCGGGTTAGCCACCCGGATCGGCGGAGAGCCGCAGAAGAAGGGAGGCGATGAGGCTACCTCTCCACCCTGTTAGAACCAAACAATTACAGGATTAGATATTAATATAAATATAAATAAGTAACGAGGGGTTTTAGCAAATTAATCATATTGGATCAATTATGCACAAAAGTCCTATAAATATTATCTTTGACTATTGAACCTTTTATGATTAGCTGTTACGGGCAAGATAAAATTTTGCAAATAAGTCTCACCTTAACTAAAAATATGTCAAGAAGCTCCTGCCCAAAATTGGAATCAGAAACATCCGCTCTATAACTGTAAATAGTTGAAAAAAGGGGGGTTAGACAACAATTATTTCCAAAGAAAAAAAAACTACTGAAGGGAAAAGAAGAAGAAAATTACCTGGTCTGCCATCGAAGGGGCCTTAGCAGGTCGGATCCGGCGAGCTGCCCGACCCGTCTTGGTTTGGGGCAGAAGACCGGGGTTTTCCGGTCAGGAACTGGGCCCCACGTGTCCTCACCATACCCAGCGAAGGCGTTCTGCTGCATTGAGCACTGATTCATCCTTTTCCTTCGGATCTACAGCTTTAGAACGCCTGTAACAAAAGCGCAAATTGATCAGATGCCAAAATTATAAATTTAATAAAACATGTTGGCAAACATATGTTTTAGTGTAAAAATAATTATGAAAAAAACAAATTTAACGTAAAGCTATAAATTTTTTATTTATTTATGAGATTTCATAAGTGAGTAAAAGAATTCCAGCAGATCTGCATCTGAAACAAAATTAGGAGTATTTGGGCAGTCTAAAGTTTGGATCTTTAAGAGAATTCCTACGCTAAGAGCTCATAAAAGTTGGAATTTCTGAGAGAGAAATTTTTTTTCATAACAATCATATTTTACAAAATCAAATGACAAGAGCTAATTGGTATGAGAGGAAAAAAAACTCAATTTTTTACAAAAAAAATGGAAAAAAAAAAGAAAGAGAGAAAGAAAGGAGCCTATGGGCCTTCCAAAGATTGGATTTTTATGATGTCTAAATCATAAAAGAATTCATAACAAACATATTTTTTTCAAAAATCAAGTAAAAGGAGCTAATTGATATAAGAAAAAAAAAATCTTGAATTTTTAGTGAGAGATTGCACCTTCGCTGCTGCTCCTTGGAGAGAGAGAGTGATGGCAGCCAAAGAGAGAGAGAGGAGGAGAAGAAAGGAAGGGAAGAGGTGCCTTTTATAAAGAAAAGAGGGACAAGCGATTAAAAATAAGCAATCTCGAGGATCTCTAATTAATTAATCACTCCTCTGTTCTTATTTATACAAGAGGGCCGGCGAAGCATCCTATAATTTTCTGATCCAGTCCCTCAATTGATTTACATTTTTCACAAAAGTCCTATTATATTCAACTCTTCGCAATTATATTGGTCAAAGGGGTTTATTTTAATATAAAATTTTACAGAGAATACTAAGTGATGATGACTAGGTCTATAGACCTATGGTTTCTCCTCGTGGGTTCTGAATGTCCACTAGTTTTATTTATATTTTTATATTTGGTAAAGGACCAATTCAGAAGAAAAAAATATTGAGAAAAGGAACGAACATTTTTTTTTTCGAACTTAGAAAAATGTTCCCTCTTACCAATGTTCTAAAAGACGGCCATCTAGGCACTCGACGGTTGGTATTCGCTCGATGTCTGCCTAGATATCCGTCTAGTCCTTCCGACGTCCAATTATGTATGTTATAAAATTTTATGAACTTTTAAAACAATTTTTTTAGGATTTTTTTTAAAATTTTATATTTTTTTTGAACCGTCTATATCTAGGTGGCCGTCTTGGCGGACTAGACGCTAGGCGGCCGGTGTCCGTCCGATTAGCGCCTAGCCCTTTTCACAACCTTAATTCTTACATTCAAAAATTGTCACGTATCAATTTTATCCAATATAAATTTATTTTATAAGTGGTTTGGTGAACATCTAAGAACCATTTTTGTTAACCTAACAAAACTAGGATGTATGTTCACCATTCTACTAAGTGTTGCCGCCAGTCCAAATAGAAGTTAAAACTATTTTGGATGTTCACAAAATCACTTATAAAGTAGTTTTAGATTGCATAAAAATAACATGTAACAACATTTGAATGGGATGATGAACATGTATTATATTTTTAGTTAGAGTCCTCGCGAGACATCTGGAAATCGTAGATAAATTATTTAAATATTTTCTTATATTAAGGAAATGATTGATATTTTCGAGATTAAGACATATATTAAGCAAATTATACAATTTTTATATTTAATTTTTATTTCCTATTTGTTTGATATATATATATATATATATATATATATATATATTTTATATTGTATAAAAATATATGATCCCTTTAATTATTGGATCATATGCACAATCCTAAATAAGTATAAAGGTAGAGTCGGCTCTGATTTTAATTAAAATGGACTCAACATATAATCATCTATGGCCATTTTGAATGGAGGATGAACATTCATAGTTTTTTTTTTTTTTTAATTTTTTTAGGAACATGTTTAAACATTTTATTTTAAGATATTTGTTAAGTGGAGGAATCTAATCATCAAGTTCAAGGGACCTTTCCTTTGGTTCAAATAATTTAATTATTAGGAGGGTGGTGGAATATTATTTTGGTAGGTAGCATGTACTGCTCGCATGCATGTGAAGAAGTGAAGTGTGAGGGAGTGTGAGTAGATCTGAATGAATAGTTTTTAGTTGGTGGACACTGTCAGCGATTTGTTAGGTGAAACAAGTGCCAATCACGCCCCAGATTTGGGAGGAGAAGAAAAAAAGAAAAAAAAAAAAAGAAAAAAAAAGAAAAGAAAGAGAAGTGATATATTAGGCTAATCGTAGTTAAAGATATTAATTTGGATTTGACCACCAAAAATTTATTTAACACAAATTTGATAAGCTGCTACAATATATATATATATATATATATATATATATATATATATATATATATTTTGGCAAACTCTACACAGACCGGGAAAAAAAAATCGCAAACCAAACCAAAATACTACGTGGCGACGTATGACTAATCAAAGAAAAAAAAACATTGACCTCATTCCTGTGCTACCGTTGGCAAAAAAAAATCGGCCAATCACGGACCGTCACGTTGTTTCGATTTGGTTTGCGGTTTTATTTTCGATTTGTGTAGACCTATTTTTGTTCTGTCGATAATATTTTAGATCTGTTCCGTCGACTAGCCAATTCGTCTTCTTGGAGTTTGGACAGGTCTAAAAGGGATTTGGAAAAAGAAAGAAAGAAAGGAATTTGACCTATTTAATAATCAGGTCAAAAAAAATTCATAGGAAACTAAAAAGTTCTATGGTTTGACATTTTTCAAAACAAATGTCCGATACTAGAGTATTTTTGTTATATAATAAAAATTAATTTCTCATTTACTAGTATTAATAGAAATAATTTTTTATTTACTAGCATTAATAGCATTGCCAACTAAGACATTTAAATAAACATGTTTTACAAATGAACGTTTTTCTTACATTTTTATTTTTGTTTAATTGAAAAAACACCCACATGTAGTATGCATCTTATGTAAAAAAATGTTCTTCCATTGAATATTTTTCTTACATTTTTAATTATATATATATATATATATATATATATATATATATATATATATATATATATATATATATATATATATATATATATGGTAAACGGGATATGAGCCATAGTGCTCATATTGCTATATGAGTCATGCACATGTGGACCAATAAGAATAAACTCCTACATCCCATGGGAACGAAAGCTTGGAAACTGTCACGCCCCAGTCCCAAAATACGTAGGACTAGGACACGTAAGCATGCCAGCCGTATGGATATGACAACTCCAATATATGGAAACCAAAATCCATACGTACGCTGTAATATGAATATCAAATCCACAAGTGGTATAAACATATGTCACAAGTCACAGGGTATAATCTAAATCTCATCCACAAAAAATTATAAATAGATAAATAACCAATATCTATGAAACTAGATCTCAATATAAAGTATCTCAAGATGATAGTTGGATAGAATCGAATATATAAGTGCAACACAACAACCACAATATAAGAATATCAACTAGAAATCACAAGGCTCGAAGAGAAGACCTCCTCGCAAATATAAGTAACCAGTCTGGATCGGTGCTCCTGTAAATACTCATGAACATCTACACCTGGAAAGGGACCAGGTCCTCAGAGGGACCTAACAAGATACATAGAAGCATGCCAATAAAGTATTGAAATAAATATCCAATGGGGTCGCCTAACCATCTATGTGAATGCAGTTTGAGAACAACTTTCTAACAAGTGGGCTATCTGGCCATAAATGTGATTGGCATGATTCTCTCGGAGAATCAGGGGCCTACAAAGTATGTCGTCTTTTGAACGGCAGAGACCGCCAAGTAGTATAGGGGTCATCACGACCGCGTATCTCCGGCGGAGCGTACGGGTTACATAAAAGGAAAGTGCAAAGGAGCCCAAATGCGGTACTTGTTGTTCTTTCCACCCCATGCTCTAAGCATGTCACTTCCATGACACGATTTGGTTCATAGTCTATCTTTAGTACAATAGCCCAACCCTGCAACCAAACAAGGACAAGGATTGGACCACCGTACTACGATAGGCTATGTCCATAGACTACTAATAACTGCTAAGTCCTCTAGCATGCAAAGTTTCTATTAGCAGTTATCCCTAACGCACGGCCCATACGTACAGGAGGCCAGACCTGTCACGCAGTCCATGATCTATATGAGACCCACACTCGTGTAATAGCTGTGTCATGGCCAATGAAACCTAATGATGCTTCATGATAATGGGGCGATCTCATAAACAAGGTCAATGCATATACATAAATAAAAACAAATCATGACGACACCGTCGTTGCACCCAAGTTTCCTTAGACGTGCAGTTTATATAGCAGTTAAAATATATGAACTAATGACAAAAAATAAAGATGCATGCAACATATGGAATATGAATAATAGTACAATGGCAAGGTATACTTGCCTGGCAGGAAAGCTGCGATGTATCAATGACCTGCTCCAAAAGTCGCGTAGAACAATCCAATATCCTACGTATATATAACATAATACAATACAATCATTAGTCATTACACTAGCACATACACAACCATATTTACACTGGACTCGGGGGTACACTAGGGGTGGCACTAGTCATCTAACACGGTCAATTATGCGTTGAATTACGCAGGGTCACATCTTCAAGTGTTGTACACAATCAGACAGTCAATTGACAGGTGTCTAAGCCAGTACGTTAATATACGCAAGGCAGTCAACTACATGTTCTTAGGGTCAACATGGTCAAGGTAAATACGGGATAGTCCACAGTGTCCTAGGGTCGTATAATACATACATATATAGTCATAACTATTATTTAGCATTTAATTACATATATATCCATATAATTATATAATAATATAACCAGTAATTTATTTGCATAACTATTTGAATACATATATTAAATATGTACATAAATATATATACTAGAGTTTGGACAGGTCTAAACGGGATTTGGAAAAAGAAAGAAAGAAAAGGATTTGACCTATTTAATAATCTGGTAAAAAAAATTCATAGGAAA
Source organism: Iris macrosiphon (assembly GCA_036927795.1). NCBI lineage: Eukaryota > Viridiplantae > Streptophyta > Magnoliopsida > Asparagales > Iridaceae > Iris > Iris macrosiphon. The sequence goes on along the minus strand of JAYESA010000005.1, from coordinate 313,700,597 downwards.
CTAAAAAGTTCTATGGTTTGACATTTTTCAAAACAAATGTCCTATACTAGAGTATTTTTGTTATATAATAAGAATTAATTTCTCATTTACTAGTATTAATAGAAATAATTTTTTATTTACTAGTATTAATAGCATTACCAACTAAGACATTTCAAAAAAAATGTTTTACAAATGAACGTTTTTCTTACATTTTTATTTTTGTTTAATTGAAAAAACACCCACATGTAGTATGCATCTTATGTAAAAAAATATTCTTCCATTGAATATTTTTCTTACATTTTTAATTATATATATATATATATATATATATATATATATATATATATATATATATATATAGGGTAAACGGGATATGAGACATAGTGCTCATATTGCTATATGAGTCATGCACATGTGGACCAATAAGAATAAACTCCTACATCCCATGGAAATGAAAGCTCGAAAATCGTTCCCCAAACAAAGAAGCCCTGAGAGAGAGCCGAGCAAGAGCACATAAACCAAAAGTTCCAAACACAAATCATAGACATAAATTTTTACGAAAAAAATTCAAATAGAAAAAATCACGGGTCGATCAGAGTCCAACCCTAAAAAGCCTCCACTAGTGGAATTAGAAATACACTGACTCCTTACAAACTTCTCACCGATCCAAACGGATCACCACAATTCTTTGGAATAGAAAATAGATCACGGACAAACGAAGAACGGAGATGACGAGAAAAGAATTACCTGAATCGATCTCCTCTTCGAAATAGCCTTCAATCTCTTTCTCTCTCATTCCAATGTTATAAAAGCACTATTGCCTCCTTTTGCAATAAATTTTTTTTGAGATATGAGATATATTTTAGGGCTAGGAGACACCTAATATATATAGCCTAAAACTCACAACTAGTATTCCTATTATATATAGGAATACCCAATCTAAATCCAAATCCAAATCCAAATTCATTAACATATTCCTATTATATGTAGGAATATCCAATCCAAATCTAAATCCATTGACATATTCCTATTATATGTTGGAATACACAATCCAAATATATTGAGGTATTCCTATTATATGTAGGAATACTCAATCCAACTTCGGGATATTTTTCACATAGGTTCGGAACCCCACCCACTCCAACAAATCTTTGCCTTCACAACTATGTGGAGGGGGTCGTCATCCCGACGATCCGCCTGCAGTACTCAAACTTTCTTCTTGGAATAATTTTTGTCAATATGTCTGCTCCGTTGCCATCCGTATGAACCTTCTCAAGCGTCGCTTGCTTCTTTTCAACCACATCCCGTATCCAATGATACCTGGTATCAATGTGCTTGGACCGGCTATGAAATGTCTAATTCTTCACAAGGTGAATTATACTCTGGCTATCGGAAAGCAAAGGGTACTATTCTTGCTTTAGCCTCATTTCCTGCAACAGCTTCTTCATCAACATCAACTCCTTGCAAGCCTCCGTCGCCGTAATGTACTCTATCTCTGTCGTCGACAAGGCAACACACTTCTGCAACCGCGACTGCCACGATACCGCTCCACCAGCAAACATCATCACATAGTCCAAAGTCGATCGTCTTGTGTTTACATCTCCAGCTATATCAGCAACGATATACCTAACCAGCTTCGGCTTGTCACCACCAAAAGAAAGTCTCCAATCGACAGTGCCCTGAAGGTATCGTAGAATCCACTTGACTGCACTCCAATGTACCCTTCCAGGATTGAAAGTATACCTGCTAACTGTGCCAACTGCGTGAGCGATGTCTGGCCTCGTACACACCATAGCATACATAAGACTCCCCACAGCTGAGGCATATGGAACACGCTCTATATCTTCCTTCTCGTCCTCGGTAGATGGACATGTTGGTCCAATATTTATGTTGAGTTTTTGAATATGGCTAATCGATTAAGTTTAGCATTATGGTAATCGATCAATCACTATAGTATCTTCTACTTAATCTCAGCATTGTCCAGATATGTAATATTTGCTTCTGTATATTTCCTTGTTCGTCTAACATGTACTTGCAGAAAATAATAAGCAAGATAAGCAATGGACATATGCTATATGACGTTGAGCCAAAGACGGCGTTATACTAGAAGATTTTGTCCAACCGCCTACAACTTATTTGGAGCCTCGCACCCGGGGGTTCCGCTGCCCGGTCAGCGGACGGGGGTCGAGGGGGCAGTACCCCTCGTGGGGGTTCAGGGGCGAAGCCCCTGAAAGATATCCAGATTCCCAGATCTGGTTATCTTTGGACAACTGTCGTCAAGAAAAAAAGCGTCTTCAAGTCAGCTGATGTTTTGAAAGTTTGCCGTCATCAGTGCTCTTAGTTTTCATGTGTAATATTTTATTTATTTGAGTCTAGGATTGATGTAAGCTGAGTCACACTGGTAAATCAAAATACCTATACCCAGATACCTAGTCCATCCAAATAAACCAAAGAACATATCCACCAAATCAGGCCACATTCATTAACAAAATCTACCATACTTAGAAACCGAACTCGGTCCGAACTCATGCCAAACTCGGTTACCCTTTTGGTATAAAATCAACCAGTTCAATAAGCTCCTGATTTTTTGGCCCAACGGTTGGAAATTTAAATTAAACCCCATCCGAATTCTGGCTGAATTCCGTTTGCCAACACACTATAAATAGGATTGAAATTCTATATTCTTACACACTCAACCATTCTCTATCTTTCTATCCTATAGTGAGTAAACCCTCAGAGCCTAAACTTTCTTATCTCCAAGATCAACTCCCTAACCTTCTAAGTGCCAAGTGCGGTCTCGGTCTAGAAGTCTACAGAGTTGTATAGAGCATGGTTCATCAAGCCCCTATTCTGTGTGAAATTGCGAGCCTTCGGATCAAAACTCGTGGTGTGTGAAGTTGCAAGACTTCGGATCAAATCTCGTGGTTGTAAGAAGCCGGCAAGCCTCGGATCAAAGCTTGTGATTCACTATTGGTGATTATAGTGGATAAAACATCGAGCTTGAGTTCTCGGGACTGGACTAGTCCTCTTAGAGGAAAACCAGTATACATCACGGTGTTTGCGTTTGCTCTCTCTTACTCTTACTGCTTTACATTACTGTCATGCATATACACTGTTAGTTGGTAGCTGCCTTCACTCTGCTTAATTTTTAATTGGGTAGATTATTCCGCTGAACTCTTCACCCCCTCTAGAGTTTCCATACACGGTCCTTCAGGACACTGCTCCTCAGTGAACTTAAAGTGAGCCGCAAAGGGATTACCCAGTGAATATACTTCTTTTGGGACAAGAGTAGCAGCTTGGACCCCCCCCCTCTCTCTCTCTCTCTCTCTCTCTCTCTCTCTCTCTCTCGGCTGATCTCCATCCCAAGAATAGTCTTCGTTGTGCCCAAATCCTTCATAGAGAATGTCGTGCCCAGTTGGTGCTTCAACTCCGCTATCCTAGTGGCATTCTTACCCACCAGTAGCATATCATCAACATAGAGCAGTAAAATGATTAAATCATCATTAACAAAGTACCTCACAAATATACAGTGGTTCGACGTCGTCCGTGCATAACAATGCTCCCCCATAAATGACTCGAACTTCCTGTACCACTGCCTCAGAGCCTGTTTTAGACCATACAAGCTCTTACTCAACCGGTAGACAAGTGTGACTTGCCTTTCTCACGGAATCCCTCTGGCTGCTCCATGTACAACGCCTCCTCAAGATTACCGTAGAGCAATTTCGCCTTCACGTCCATCTGCTCGACCTCCAAGTCGAAACTGGCTGCCAATGCTAGCACCACCCGAATAAACAACTTCTTGACGACTGGCGAAAAGATCTCATCATAATATATGCCCTTTTCGCTGACCGTAGCCTTTAACTACCAGCCTCGCTTTGTATCGAGGGCGAGTAGCATCATTTGTCTGCTTCACTCTGAATACCCATCAATTTTTTAAATCCTAGCCCTTTGGCAACCAGATCAGCTCATAAGTAGAATTGGTATGTAAGAAACTCATCTTCTCCTGCATAGCCTCCATCCACTCATGCCTGTTTTCGTCTTCCATAGCCTTTGCAAAACATTCATGCTCTCCCTCGACAGTTAGTATCACATACTCACCCGGTGAGTATCTCGTAGATGGTCGACGCTCTCTATTGCTCCTCCTCAATGGAACCACTGGTGCTGGCTGTATATCAACTGCCTCCTCCCCTTCAAGAACTACCTCCTCGGCATGCTCATCCTCCCGAGGGTCACTCTGACCACCTTCAGCAGGCTGATGATCAAGGTTGGGAGCAACTCCATGTAATGGCTCTCCCATAACTGGATCCTCTGTGATATCCTCTAAAAACTGTTCGAAGCAAAATAACTCTAATTCAGGCAATTTTTCAGCCTCAGAAGGCATCTCGAAATCCTGAGTGTTAGTCATGGTCTGATCCTCGACGAAAACCACATTCCTGCTTTTGTAGAGATTTTTTCCTACTGGATCGTAGAGTCTATAGCCAAACTCATCCCGACCGTAGCCGTACCTTGCCATCCTGTATTTCAGTTTACAGATATTTATTATTTCGTTATGTACATTGTGCAACCATTTATGTTGACGTTCGATACCTCGCGTCCGGATCACAACCGGGTACTGACGTTCGTCGTAATATCTTAGAATAATTGTTAGATGCTTTGTAGTACCTCGATGCACGTACCTGAGTACATCGATACCCCAGGACACACTCATACACTGTGATCGTACCAGATTCCTGTATCCTGATACTGACATCATGACCAGAGACTGGGATGACCTTAGGGTCGCGTCTGTTGAGTTACTTCCGTGAGTCGAGACTGTTAGATAGAGGTTCAAGTTCAGCGCACCATCGTTGACCGCTTGGGAAGGGGAAGGCAGTTACTAGACGTTTGGGCTCCTCTGCACGCACTTATATATATATATATATATATATATATATATATATATATATATATATATATATATATATATATATATATATATATTATTTCTGTAGTGATCCTGTATCTAGTGTAGTTGTATCACCCGTGTGACTCCTTGCCCGGAGCTGCGGTACGTCCCGTGTGTTTCCGTGTCCGGAGCTACGGTTTTATTTTGGACAGCCCACGCGTCGAACATTATCTTTAAACTGTGTCACACTAGTTTGGTTATGATAGAGTACCCTGTCGTGCACTTGTACTTTCTGTTACTTGGCTTGTTGTATTTTTGTACCTTGTTACGTCCCTCTGAGGACCTGGTTCCCTGCCAGTTTTACAGCATAGGTGATTACGGAGCATTTGGAGTTGCTGTTGGAGTTGCATGTCTTGTAGGCATGGTACAAGGTACTCATATTATATCTACCGGCATTATGGTTATTTTACATTGTTTATTTCATCTGCTGTTGTAGCCTAGTTTTTATAGACTCATACTTCTTCTCGAGTCTATTCGAGTTAGTGTGTTATTGGGCGGCCGACTCTAGCACATATAGCTCTTTCTTGTATACTGCTGTACATTGTGGATTGAGACGTTGAGGTTTACATTTATGGGATATCTAGATAGTGCCCTTTTATATTACAGCTTATACGTATTCGAGTCAGACCAGAGTCTGGTCGAATGCGTAGCTGGCGTGTTACGATTCCTGGTCCTACGTATTTTGGGACTGGGGCGTGACAGATGCACCATCTCGTCTTCGTATCAAGTTTGGATCTTTCGTCCTTCGGTACATGCATGAAGGCTTTACAACCAAACACTCGCAGGTGATTGTATGACGGCTCTTTGCCGTACCATACTTTGTCACACCCAGTCCCAGAATACGTAGGACTAGAAATACGTAATATGCTAGCCATATGTATATGACAACTCCAATGTGTTGGAAGATCGTAACACATACGTACGTTGTATATGAATATCAAATCCACAAGTGAAAATATACTGTCAACATAAGTCACACGCAATCTATATCTCATCCATAACACAAATAAAGTACAAAGGAGCCCAAACACCTTACTTGTTATTCTCTTCACCCCATGCTCTATTTATGCCATATCCATGACACGATGACATCTCTAATGACTGCCAAGGCTTCTAATCATGTAACTCTATCAGCAGTTGTCCCAATCCGTCATACGTCCTATACGCACAGGTGGCCATCCCGTCACGCAAGTACGTGTCCTACTTGAGACTCACAATCGTTTAACAACTGTGTCATGACCAATGAAACATAAGAATGCCTCATGATAATGTGGTGGTCTCGTAAAACTAGGTCAACATGCATAATATATAATAAAGACAAAATACGACACCATCGTCGTTGCACCAAAGTTATTCTTGGATGCGCAGTTTATATAACAGTTAAAATATATGAACTAAATAACTTAAATAAAATGCATGCACCATATGGAATATAAATCACAGTATAATGGCGAGGTATACTTGCCTGGCAAGCAATCTGTGTAATGTAAGCGTCCAGACGTCAAGCACAAGGGATCAAGAACCACTGCCTCATAATGAACGTCTTCGGATGCTGAAATAAATATCACCAACGTCTCCAGAATTAGTGAGATAGATAGGAAATACTAAATTTTCGTCCAATTTGGACACATGGGCAAAACGATAATTTTGGGTCAAAGCAGGCTCCATATGTGGCCCACTTTGCACCAAAATGCGTGCCAGGGGTAAAAGTCTCTAAATTAGATAAATTATAGGTCAAAAAATAATAAACGTCGATATGAACGCAGCGGTATATCCAATTTTGGATTTCGGTGAGCCAATCAAAATTTTACCCTTCAAGTCAACCCGTGGGCCCACAAATGGCTCGATCAAATATCTCAGAATTGCGTGAAACCTGAGTCACAGGACCAGTGTGATACCATGGATCCGTTGGCTCAAGTTTCGTGGTGATCCGACGAGCGCACACAAACTAATAAGATAATTTGCAAAACCCTGATACGGGAGACTTTCGACGGATACGGGTTGATTTCGACGTGCACGCACGTCCGAATCAAATTCTGCGAAAGTCCGCACGTTAAAAAATACTATACACGCCTTTTGGTGCAATTGGTACGCGAGAAGGCGGTCCCGTTTGGCGGGACGCACTCCGTATCGCAACTTTTTGGGTTTTATAAAATATTTTTTTTGTCAACTTCTAATAGAAATAACTTGACAAATAAAACAAACTAATAAAAACTAAAAGAAGAATTTTAATCCTGGTTATGTTATCTAAAAACCTGTTCAAGTAGATTTTTTTATATATTGCATGGTTTGAAAGAAAATCGGGTAAAAATATGGGTATTTGGGACGATTTTGGATTGTTGAAAATGCATCTGTTTTCTCGACTTTGAGTCAATTTTTACCCTATTTTTGAATCAATTAAAGTTAAACTAATTGATGGAGTTACAAGATGGTTATGTTATGAACACAACTGAACAAACCGATCGAAAAATTATTTCGCAAAGAGGGAGAAATCATACCTGCAAGTTGGGGGGTTAGGGGCCTGTTGTACGCGCGGACAGTCCAGTTTGGGGTCGACCGACGGATCCTCGCGGCTGCTGCGGCGGTCGTGTGCGGTCGCGGATGCGCGTTGGGTTGGAATGATGGTAGCGAGGGTGGTGGCGTTCGGATTAGGGTTAGGGTTTCGATAGGTGTAGATATATATAGAGAGGGAACTCGCGAGAGGGGGCGACACAAGTCCGCACGCGGGTCTGGGGGGTCTGGAGTTTGGGTTATTTAGGATTAAGTTTTTGGGTTTTTTTAATATATATATATATATATATATATATATATATATATATATATATATATATATATATATATATATATATATATATATATATATATAGGTATAAAATCCAAACAAATATATGCCCTTGAAATAACTTCTAAAAAAAAGTTTATAATTCTTTAACAAAGATAAATAATAAAAATATATGGTTTTTGCGAAATAATTCTAAATAAGTATTTATATAAGTAATCAATTTATTTTCTAATTAACTAAAAAAATAATCTAAATAAATTCAAAAAATAAATAAATATAATATTTAAAAATTATAATTTAAAATTAGGGGATTTTATATTCTACCAAACTTACAAGAATTTTATCCTCGAAATTAAAACTAAACCACGATAGGGAAACAAGAATGGTGTATGGTAGAAAAGAACAAAGTAAAATCATACCTTGATCTTCGAACAGATGCAAAAAATATTTGTGCATTTCATCCTCGCGCTCCCAAGTGGGTTCTCTTGCCGAGTGATGCCTCCATGCCATGCGGACCAAGGGAATAGACTGATTCCTCAACACCTTCTCTCGATGATCAAGAATCTCTACGGGTTGCTCTTGGTATGACAAGCTCAGCCCAATGGTGATCTCGGATTGGTCGAGAATATGACTGCTATCTGCCACATATCGCCTGAGTTGGGACACGTGGAATACATCATGCACTCCCTCAAGTGAAGGTGGTAGTGCCAGTCGATACGCCTCTTCTCCCATTCGCTCTAGCACGTCAAATGGTCTAATATACCTTGGACTCAACTTACCGCGTCCCCCAAAGCGAATAGTGCATGTAGTAGGTGATATCCTCAAGAAGACATGGTCGTCTTCTTTAAACTCCAAGGGACGACGGTGAAGATTTGCCCACTGCTTCTGCCAGTCTTGTGCTGCTCGCAAGTGCCCTTGTATCTTCTTTACTGTCTCTACAGTGATGACTACCAACTATGGTCCCAATATCTGACGTTTTTCTATGTCACTCCAACAGACGGGAGACCTACACTTTCTTCCATACAATTCTTCAAACGAAGCCATTTGGATGCTCGCTTGATACCTATTATTGTAAGAAAACTCCACAAGATGTAGGTGGTCCTCCCATGATCCTCCATAGTCCAACATGCAAGCCCTCAACATATCCTCCAATGTCTAAATAGTACGCTCTGACTGCCCACCTGTCCGCGGGTGATAAGACGTACTGAACTTCAGACGAGTCCCAAGACACTTCTGCATGCTTCTCCAAAATTAAGATGTAAAATGCGAATCTCTGTCTGACACAATTAATGCTGATCGAAGTGTCGTGCAACCTTACGATCTGCCTTATGTATAAGTCATCCAAAGCTTCTGTAGATTGGCCAACTCGAAAAGGCAAGAAATGTGCGGACTTGGTGAGTCGATCCACGATTACCTAAACAACAACTCGCTCACTTGGACTCATCTGAAAGCCCATAACGAAGTCCATGGTGATGTGCTCCCACTTCAACTCAGGAATCAAAAGTGGTTGCAGTAGCCCTGCTGTCCTCTGATGTTCAGCCTTGACCTGTTGACATACTAGACATTTGGCCATAAAACGAGCTATCTCCCTTTTCATCCCATGCCACCAAAAGTGCTGTCGTAACTCACGGTACATCTTGGTGCCTCCAGGATGAATATAATATATCAAACTATGAGCTTCTACTATCAGCTCCTGTCGAATCTCTCTATTGGAAACATATAGACGATCACCACATCGTAATGTCCCGTCATCATGAATTTGCAATCCTGTCTGCTCTCCAGCCTCTGTCCTTTCTTTCAACCTACGGAATATAGAATCCGTAGGCAAAGCTTCCTTGATCCTCTCTACTAGTGATGACTGCAATTTCAAGTTGGCTAGTGTCCCTTCTGCTCTGGGTAAGACAACTTCTATGCCAAGCTCTTGCAAGTCCTCCAGTAACTCCCGCTGTGTCGTCAAGAAGCATGCTGCAAGCTTTCAGCTTAACGCGTCTGCTACTACGTTAGCCTTGCCTGGGTGATAATGCAGTTCTATCTTGAAGTCCTTCATTAACTCAAGCCACCAGCATTGCCTCATATTCAGCTCCTTCTGCATGAAGACATACTTGAGGCTTTTGTGGTCGGTATAGATCTCTACTCATTCCCCATATAAGTAACGTCTCCATAGCTTTAGAGCAAAAACAACGGCTGCAAGCTCCAAGTCATGAGTTGGATAATTCTTCTCATGTACTCGCAACTGTCTAGATGCATATGCAATCACCTTTCCATGTTGTATTAAAATGCATCCCAAGCCTTTCCCTGATGCGTCGTTATAAATCACATAACCTCCTGATCCTGACGGAATAGTCAATATTGGCGCTGTGGTCAGTCGCTTCTTCAACTCCTCAAAAGCGGCTTGACACTCGTCAGTCCATATGAACTTTTGGTCCTTGAAAGTCAACTGAGTCATAGGCGCTGTTATTCTTGAGAAATTCTCCATGAACCGTCGGTAATATCCCACAAGTCCAAGGAAACTCCTCAGCTCGGATGCTGATTTAGGAACGTGCCATGTCTCAACTGCCGAGATTTTCTCTGGATCAACAAAAGTACCATCTCACGTGATGACATACCCAAGAAAAGAGATCATGTCCAAGAAAAACTCACATTTACTGAGCTTCGTATATAACTGCTCTCTCCTCAAGGTCTCTAGGATAATCTGCAGGTGCTTCTCATGCTTCTCGTGGCTCTTCGAATAGAAAATTATGTCATCAATGAAGACAACCACGAACTGGTCCAAATATTGATGGAAGACTTGATTCATCAATTCCATAAAGACAGCTGGAGCATTGGTCAATCCAAATGGCATGACCAAAAACTCGTAGTGTCCATATCTTGTCCTGAATACAGTCTTCGGAATGTCCTGCTTCCGCACCTTCACCTGATGATATCCCGATCTCAAATCTATCTTCGAGAATACCTTGGCTCTACTAAGCTGATCAAATAAGTCATCAATGCTTGACAGTGGATATTTATTCTTCACATTCACAGCATTCAATGCTATGTAATCAATGCACATGCGCACTGACCCATCCTTATTTAGTAAAAACAACACTGGCGCTCCCCAGGGTGATGCACTTGGCTGGATGAAGCCTTTCTCCTCTAATTTTTTCAACTGTGCCTTCAGCTCTTCTATCTCCTTCTTTGCCAATCTATAAAGATGCGACGCTATGGGTGCTGCTCCCAGTGTTAACTCAATCGAAAATTCTACGCCTTTGTCTGGAAGTAGTCCTGGCAATTCCTATGGAAAGACGTCTTGGAGATCTGAAATGATAGGATGATAAATAATGTCGTCCATTGCCAGCTGAATACCATCAAGAACTTCTGTGGATCCTGCACAAACTCGAGCTCCAGTTGACCTAGTACCTTAAAAAGAATGCTTCCTCCATAGCAGTCAAAGAAAGTGTGGTACTTGCTTAGCCAGTCCATCCCAAGTACAACATCAAAGTTCGGCATAGGAAAGACTATGAGTCGGGCATTTATCTCTCTGCTGCAAATCACTACGTGACAAGATCTACAAACACGGCTAACAGGTACAACTCCTCCCTCGGTGAGAATTCTAACAAAACTAGGCAATGGTATAGTGGCAATATTGTGCTTGGCAATAAAACTATAAGACAAGAACGAGTGTGTGGCTCCCGTATCAAATAATGCCACAGCAGAAAAAGTAGAAACAAGAGTAATACTCGCTATAACATCAATCTCCTGCTCCGTGTCATCCACCTCTAGTGCAAAAGCATGTCCAGTCCTTTGAGGTAGTCCATGTCTGTCCCTTGCGAACTGGTCCTCCTGAGTAGGTAGCGATGGTCCTCGCTGGAATCCTCCGTCTGCTGGAGGTCGAGGTGCTCCCGCTCCTGGTCTAGTCATGTGCTGAGATGGCTTCGATACTGGAAGTGTTGGCCTTTGTATCGACAGTGGAAGCGCCAATGCCTGCTGTACTGTACAGTATTTGGCCATATGTTGTCTAGAACCATACCTCATACACTGTCCTAAGCGAAGCTGACAGTCTCTCATAATGTGCCCGCGCTTCCCACAATAACTGCAGTGGGGTTTCTCCGGAATCTGGTATGGTCCTGCTCTGTGTTGCTGCTGATGTGCTAAAAGGGCATTTGATGGGCCCTCCTTGCTGTATCCTTGTTGGTCCCTGTTGGGTCTTCGGTTGACTTCCCTTTCCCTTGCTGATGGACTATTGTAGCCTAGCTTCTGTCAATAACTCGGCATAAGAGATCCGGGACTGTGAGCTAGTGTAGTGCTGGAGCTCCTGAGTTAGCCCGCGGTGAAACCCATTAGTGTTCTCCAAGTTATTGGGTATTAGGACAACGTTAATTTACTGAGGTGGCTAAACTGTGCATCATACTCGTCGACTGTCTTATTTTTCTGCTCCAGATGGAGGAACTGATCGTACAATGCATCTCTTACAGTGGTCGGGAAGTACTTCCTCTCAAAGCACTCCAAGAACTGCTCCCAAGTCTGACGCATACCTAACTGGCGCTCCATTGATTTCCACTAGTGATGAGTGTTACCCTCTAGCTGGGTCCTCACACCTTCCATTCATAGATCTGTAGGCACCTGTGATGCTTCTAACAAATTCTTGGTGTTGGTAATCCAGTTTGTGGTCTCCTCTCTGGACTCTCAATGCCTTTATACGTCTTAGGGCCCATCTGTATAAAGTCCTTGACTGACCCAACTCGAGCTTGCGATACTGGAACTAGTGCCTAAGCTGGTGCAGGTGCTAGTGCTGCCAACCTCTCAAGTGCTACCAAAAATTCTCACCTCTGCTCCGCCGCTTGCTGCTTCTACTCTGCAGCCTGTGCGGGTGCGGCGACCTGCTATCTCTGTTCCTACATCATCATTTGGAAGAACTGGAACAGCTGTGTATGGCCATCCTGTGGTGGTGATGCAGCTGGAAAAGTCCCATTAGGCGCAGTGGAAGGATTAGGTGGAACCGGATTATGAGTCTGTCCATCCGGCCCCGGAAGTCTAGGAGTCATTGAGGCCTCTCCTCGTATTTGGCCGTTGACCCATGGAAGTGTGTCGCTCCCGGTGGTGGTACATCCACTATGAAAATTTATCTCTCTGCAAGAGATGGACGAAAAGATTATAAATAGTATATGAATCAAGCAGGATGCAAGCATTTAAATAGGACAAGTTGAAAGGAAGACGAGTTATAGTCAAGTGTGGATGAGATCCTATACTTTATTCCATATGTAGGCTTGTTCAGTACAGTAATGTAACCGATACAATATATTCTGGACCTGCATGTGCCACCACAAAAATATGTCACTGCCCAGTCCCAGAATACGTAGGATTAGGAGTACGTAACGTGCCAGCCGTATGTATACGATAACTCCAATGTGTTGGAAGATCGTAACACATATGTACGCTGTATATAAATATCAAATCCACAAGTGGTAATATACTGTCGACACAAGTCACACGCAATCTATATCTCATCCACAACACAAATAAAGAAATATGAAATAAATAACTGAATCTCAAATATGAAGTATCAAAGAATAATAGTCGGGTGGAAATAAATCCACTGTCAGTCGACTATACCAAAAACTAAATGATAGAAGAGATCAAAATCCAATATAAGATAAATGTGAATAAACGAATAGCAACAAAAATATCCATCAGCTGTTAAGAATTAGTGGTACTCCGTAGGTAAGACCTCCTCAATTTGGTATGAAGCGTCTGGTCCGGGTTCGTACTCCTGCGGATAATCCTGCCCGTCTACACCTGGAAGTGGACCAGTTCCTCAGAGGGACGTAACAAGATACAATAACAGCATGCCAATAAAGTACTAAAAATAAACATCCAAGGGTCGCCTAACCATCTATGTGAATGCACTTTGAGAACAACTTTCCAACACGTGGGCTATCTGGCTAAAAATGGGATTGGCATGATTCTCTCAGAGAATCAGGAGCCTAAAAAGCATGACGACTTTTGAATGTCAGAGGCCGCCTGTAGATATATAATATAAGGGTCATCTGACCACGCATCTCCGGCGGAGCGTACGGGTTATATAAGAAAAAGTGCAAAGGAGCCCAAACGCCTTACTTGTTGTTCTTCCCACCCCATGCTCTATTCATGCCATATCCATGACACGATGACATCTCTAATGACTGCCAAGGCTTCTAATCATGCAACTCTATCAGCAGTTATCCCTATCCGTCGTACGTCCTATATGCACAGGTGGCCAGCCCGTCACACAAGTACGCGTCCTACATGAGACTCGCACTAGTGTAAAAACTGTGTCACGACCAATGAAATATAAGAATGCCTCATGATAATGGGGCGGTCTCGTAAAACTAGGTCAACATGCATAATATATAATAGAGACAAAATACGACGCCACTGTCGTTGCGCCCAAGTAATTCATGGACGCGCAGTTTATATAACATTTAAAATATATGAACTAAATAACAGAAATAAAATATATGCACCATATGGAATATAAATCATAGTACAAGGGCAAGGTAAACTTGCATGGCAAGCAATCTGTGTAATGTAAGCGTCCAGACGTCAAGCACAAGGGATCAAGAACCATTGCCTCTGAATGAACGTCTCTGGATGCTGAAATAAATATCACCAACATCTCCAGAATCAGCGAGATAGCTAGAAAATACTACCCTTTCGTCCAATTTGGACATAGGGGAAAAACGGTAATTTTGGTTCAAAGTGGGGTCCATGTGTGGCCCACTTTGCATCAAAATACGTGCCAGGGATATAAGTCTCTAAATTGGATAAATTATAGGTCAAACAAATCTTAAACTTTGATATAAGCTCAACGGTATGTCCAGTTTTAAATTTCGGTGAGCCGATCAAAATTTTATCCTTCAAGTCACCCGTGGGCCCGCAAATAGACGACTCAGTCAACTATCTCGGAATTACGTGAAACTTGAGTCACAGGACCAGCGAGATACGACGGATCCGTTAGCGCAAGTTTCGTGGCGATCCGACAAACGCACACAAATAAATAGGATAATTTACAAAACACTAATATATGATACTTTCGACAGATACATGTTAATTTCGGCGTGCACACACGTCCGAATCAACTTCAACAAAATTCCACACGTCAAAAAATACCATGCACATCTTTCGATATAATTGGTACACAACGAGGCGGTCCCGTTTGGCAGGACGCATTCCGAATCACAATTTTTTGGGTTTTATAAAATAGATTTTTTTGGGTCAACTTCTAATAGAAATAACTTAACAAATAAAATAAACTAATAAAAACTAAAAAAGAATTTTAATCCTGGTTATATTGTCTAAAAACCTGTTCAAGTAGATTTTTTATATATTGCATGGTTTGGAAGAAAATCGGATAAAAATATGGGTATTTGGGACGGTTTTGGACGGTTGAAAACACAGCTTTTTCTTCGGCTCTGAGTTAATTTTTACCCTATTTTTGAATCAACTAAAGTTAAACTAATTGATGGAGTTACAAGATGGTTATGTTATGAACACAACAGAACAAACCGATCGAAAATTTATTGCGCAGAGAGGGAGAAATTATACCCGCAAGTTGGGGGGTTAGGGGCCTGCTGTGCGCGCGGACAGTCCGGTTTGGGGTCGGCCGACGGATCCTCGCGGTTGCTCTGGCGGTCGTGAGTGACCGAGGACGCGCGTGGGGTTGGAATGATGGTGGCGAGGGTGGTGGCGTTCGGATTAGTGTTAGGATTTCAATAGGTGTAGATATATATAGAGGGGGAGCTCGCGAGAGGGGGTGGCACAAGTTCGCGCACGGGTCTGGGGGGTATGGGGTTTGGGTTATTTAGGATTAAGTTTTTGGGTTTCTTTATTTTTTAATATATATATATATATATCTACCTATATATATATATATATATATATATATATATATATATATATAGGTATAAAATCCAAAAAATATATGCACATGAAATAACTTCTAAAAAAAAGTTTATAATTCTTTAACAAAGATAAATAATAAAAATATATAGTTTTTGTGAAATAATTCTAAATAAGTATTTATATAAGTAATTAAATCAAGAATTTATTTTCTAATTAACTAAGAAAATAATCTAAAAAAATTCAACAATTAAATAAATAAATATAATATTTAAAAATTATAATTTAAAATTAGGAGATTTTACATACTTTGTCAGGTAAATCACCCTACAAAGGAGCACTAGGAGATAAATTAATAACATAAGCAGCTGTGTAAAGTGTCTCACTCCAATAGTTGTCCGACAAGTTTTCTTTTGACAGCAAACACCGTACTCTCTCCGGCAGCGTCCTGTTCATTCGCTTTGCTACACCATTGAGCTGAGGTATCTTCGACGGAGTCTTCTGGTGTCGTATCCCTTGCTCTCTGCAATAAGCATCAAAGGGACCAAAGTACTCGCCGCCATTGTCGGACCGAACACATAGTAGCTTCCTGCCCGTCTTCCTTTCAACAGAGGCTTGAAACTCTTTGAAAGTGATCAACACATAATCCTTGGTCTTTAAGGCATAGACCCAAACCTTCTTGGAACAATCACCAATAAAAGTCATAAAATAATAAGCACTACCAATGGACTTTACCTTCATAGGACTGCAGACATCCGAGTGAATCAACTCGATCAAAGTTGGCTTCCTTGAACTTGGGTGACTTTGGAAAGACACCGTATTTTGATTCCTCGCCAAACAGTGCGTATATCTCTCCAATTTGGTAGACTTTAGCCCTGAAATCACCTTCATGTTCACCAAGTAGCTCATCCCCTTCTTGCCGATATGGCCGAGCCGCCTGTGCCACAACTCGGTAGACGCATCAGTAGCTGCGTTTACCTTCTATGCCCTATGTGCGCTCCCTTCCATATAATAGAGTCAGGACTTCTTGTTTCCTCTGGCAATCACCATTGAACCTCTGGAAAGCTTTCACTAACCGTTCCCGAAGAGGTTAAAGAAACCCTCTTCATCCAACCTTCCAACCGACACCACATTGAAAGGGATATCAGGGATATGACGGACATCTTTGAGAAAAAGAACTGCACACATCTTTGTCCTCAAATGCACATCTCCAACAACAACAACTTTTGACACATCTCCATTGTCCATCTTCAACACTCCACAGTCGTCTGTTGTGTAAGTAGCAAATAGTGTCCGGTTGTGAGATACATGTGCTGAAAGCACCTAAGTTGACCAGCCAAGAGTTGTTATCGCAGGCGAGGTTCATGACAACCTCATCACCTACAATGATCACATCGCCTCCATGTACCGAGGCTACCGCTATAGTGTTCTCGCATTGCTTTCACTTGTCGCCCTTCTTCTCTATCTTTTAAGCAAAATAGTTTTGCTTGATGTGGCCCTCCTTGCCATAATGGTTACACTCTGAGTCCTCGTACCGAACCTTGGACCTTCCCCTATTTTTGTCTCTGCTACCGCCTGGATCCCTATTTCTATCCCTTCCGCGGTTCTCTGAAACTAGAGCCTCTGAGTGGGATTTGGATGAAGTGCCCTGAGAATATCTCCGCATCTCTTCATTCAGTACCCATCTCTTGGCAAACTCCAGACTGGCCACGCCTTCCGGAGCAGAAGCGATCATAGACACTCGTACGGTCTCTCATGAGTCTGATAATGTACACAACAACCATAGTCCTTGAATCTCGTCGTCGAACTTGACTCCCAACGAGGATAGTTGGTCAACCATGCCCTGTAACTCACTCAAGTGATCCGTAATAGACGCACCATCTTTGTACCACAGACCCATCATCGTTTGGATCAGGAACAACTTGTTTACCCCTGTCTTCTTCGCATACAAAGATTCTAGCTTATCCCACATCGTCTTCGCTTGCTATATATTGGCAACGTGATTGTACACTTTCTCGTCAACGAACTGCCTGATATATCCACACACATGTATATCCTCGGACTTTCAGTCCTCTTAGGATTTGTCACTGGCTTCTCGGACACAAATACTGGAAGATGCAGCTTCTTGACGAACAACAAATCCTTCATCTTGCTCCGCCAATAATGATAGTTGGTACCGTTCAGGTTTACAATGCGCAACGGCTTCGCGTCCATTTCTCCTTCCTGGTTTGCCTGTCAACTCCTGACCTCTATGAACTCCAGAACCTAGCTCTGATACTACTTTTGCTGGGAACGAAAGCGTGAAAATCGTTCCCCAAACCAAGAAGTCCTGCGAAAAAACCGAGTAAAAGCACACAAATCGAAAATGCCAAAGAAAAATCGCAGAATTTTTTTTTTTTACGCGAAAAATCCAAAAAAAAAAAAACTATAGGACGATCGGAGTCCAACCCTGAAAAGCCTCCACTAATGGAATAAGAAATACACCGACTCCTTACAAACTTATCACCGATCCAAACGGATCACCACAACTCTTTGGAATAAAAAATAGTTCACAGACAAACGAAGAACGACGATGACGAGAAAAGAACTACCCGAAACCGATCTCCTCTTCGAAATAGCCTTTAATCTCTTCCTCTCTCCTTCCAATGTTGTAAAAGCACTATTGCCTACTTTTGCAATATTTTTTTTTTTAAGATATGAGATATATTTTAGGACTAGGAGACACCTAATATATATAGCCTCAAACCCACAACTAGTATTTCTATTATATATAGGAATATCCAATACAAATCCATTGACATATTTCTATTATATGTAGGAATATCCAATCCAAATCTAAATCCATTAACATATTTCTATTATACGTAGGAATACTCAATCCAAATATATTGAGATATTCCTATTATATGTATGAATACTCAATCCAATTCCGAAATATTTTTCATATAGGTTGAAAATTTCACCCACTCCAACATAAATTCCCTGTACTTAACAAATCACAAGAAGATGGAAGGAAAGAATTGTAATATTTTTTATTTTTTTTGGGTAATAGAAAATCCTCTAGAAGATGTGTACTGTAGAGTAGATGGATTTGGTAGGGAACTTGAGATTTTGGAACCTTGGAATTATCATTTGGAGAGATTCAGTGGTTGGTTGGGAACTCAATGTTCTAGCTTGATGTTCCTAGCCTGGCTTTGACTCGTCATATTCTAAACGTTTGTTGGCACACAACCATCATATGATTCACAACAAACGGTTTCTTGATTACTATTCTGAGTTTTCAAATACATTTCAAATACATCATATGATAATAGTACATCACCTATAACAGGTTTTTAGAATGATAATCGAAACACACAATCCAATCCAACATAACATAGTATTTTGGTATTGTAAAATAAAAACTGTGTAGGCTAATATCACAGCTGAAATAGCAATATCATTCTGGATTCTCGAAATAACTTTTTCATATGACTCCAAAACAGTGGCCGAGGTCAATGAGAAACTGGAGACAAAAAAATTAAAAAAATTAAAAAAAATTCAAAATAAGATTTTATTGTTACAGTTATTGTACATAAAATCCATTATGCAAGAAATCACGTTCTTGGTATGATAACCCTATCAATGAGGTGGTTGAAGTGGCTGTCAATGACTCAGTGTTGACATCCATTGGACCATTGGTAGTGCTGCCTCGAGGAGACATATATACCAAGGATCACATGGATGATTGGATTGGTGGGTTCTTTCCTTAATGCTCTCTTCGTTTCTTGGCATAAAATAATAATTCTCTCTCTCTCTCTCTCCCTCTCTCTCTCTCTCTCTCTCTCTCTCTCACATTATTGGATCCAAAGACTTGTACGGACTATATTGTCAGTGCTTTTGCGGTTCTTAGATTAGAACCAATACAATTATCAATTAGGTTATTTATACTAATATTTTTTATATTTTTGATTTATTAAACGAATATTTTTTATTTAAAAAAATTATAATTAGCATATATATATATATATATTACGTAAATAATTATTATACTGATCATCTTTACAACATAAAGAGGAGAGAAGATCCGTATAATTTTTTTTAAAGTAAGAAAAATATATTTAATAAATAAAAAATAAAAAAGGTTAGTGTAAATAATCCTATCAATTAACTAATTTTTCATATTCTGGTTCCGAACTCCCTTGACCAATTGTCAACGACATGGATACTCAGTGGACCTTGAAGCAAAAATGTGAAGAAGTGATAGGAGATAATATTCTAGGTATTTCATTCATCATGATATTACATATATATACATCCACATATCAACTTGGGGCCTAAGTCACATGACCAATCACCATAAATACAATTTAATACAATTTAATGCCAATATCCCAATCACCATATATAGCCAGCCAATCACCATATATAGCTAATCACCATAAATGCAATTTAATGATATATACCCCCATCAAGTTGGAGCATGCAAGTCATAAATGTCCAACTTGCGCAAAAGAAACTCAAATTGCCGTTTGTCCAAAGCTTTGGCGAAAACATCCGTCAGTTGCCCATCTGTTGGCACATGAGATGGACGAATAACTCCAGCAAGAACATCATCCCTCAAAAAATGATAATCCACCTCAATGTATTTTGTGTGCTCATGGAAAACTGGATTCTGCGCAAGATGTAAAGCATATTGACTATCACAAAATAAATACATAGCACACGAATGTTGCACTCCCAAACTGCTAAGCAACCCCTTGAGCCACTTAAGCTCACACGTGATCGCGGCCATCGCATGGTATGTCACGCCCCGATCTCCAGCAGGCAATCGGCCGTTCCCGCTAGGCGGAAATCACCCTCGCCAGCGCTCCCGCGGAACGATCGCTTAACCTATCCGGACGTGATGCCGCACGAGCGTGAGCCACGCCCGTGCAAGGCCATGGTTCATTGGCTGGCGGTAAGAGTTCTAAGCCACAAAGTCGCACAGATTGTCCGAGTGCAGCGGAGTCATGAACGCATAGCGATTCGGTAACAGGTTCACTGAGTCGACAGTATTGCGGAAGCATTGAAACACAAGTTTGAAGTAAAGCAACTCTTTATTGATATGAACATGTGTTACAGGCAGCGTATAGCCGAGATTACAAGTCGCTCAAGCCTCTCTCTCTGAAACAGTAAAAGCGTGCTAAGTGGCTACAACTGTGAAATGATTGTAGAGGCGATGTTCAGGCGAGTTCGGACTATGTTCCAACATTATGTCTTGTATATGTGCTTCTGTTCCGGACGCACCGTTGCTTCAGAGTGATGTCCACACCTTAGCACGCAAGTTGGAGGCATCCGCACCGAACGAGGTTCTCCCGCACCCTGCATACAAACTGGTAGATTATCAGTACATTGAATGCACTGGTGGGGAAGCTACTCGCCCGCTCGACAAATCCAAACACGTAATACAGGTTCCGTGCACCAACTATTAAGTTGTCTTTCTAGTTGCCTTAGGATCAGTTTCATGCAAACATTGAATAGCCTAACGTGTCGGGCAGTGCGCCGTGCAACATGAGAGAAAACACGGCGAGACTTACCAACTTACCATCTCCTTCCCTGTCCAAGGCAAACATTGAGGCAAACATTGTTAATTCAAGCAGGGGTATGTATAAGCATTCAGGGGCATAGCATATGCAAACACGAGGGTCGTTTTAACATGATCGTTCAGGTATTTAGTTGTTCATTGATGCGATGCAGTGACTCGCACGCGGATAGCCGCTAAGCGAGGATGACTTATCTATATGAACGTTAGTCGCTGGCATAGCCATAAAGGACCATAGTCAATTGGCGGGGTAGAGAATGCAACGAAAGCACGTGAGGTGCTGCAAACCATCCCATCAATCACGTGAGCGACTATTACGTTATGTTCCATCCGGATCGGGACGGTCCCAGTGCCCCGGTGACCGCCCGTAGAACGGTGCCTCATTGTAGAGTTGTCCGCGACATGCAGGTCAGGGTCAGTTTCAATCCACAACTTGAATGATAATCCATTGATTCGTGATCTGAACGAGCGTTTGCTCCAAGAGCTGAGATTCGTTCGTTACATGACGTGATTCTCGTTCAAATATAAACTTGATGTGATTATCATTCAGTTGTCACGTTAAAGGATTCACGTTCAGTATTTGCTACCCTGATGCGTGCCCCTAGTTCGGGGATTGCCTTGGAGACCCAATGGTCCCGGATACTTGCAGGTTCGTTCAGGCACGGAACGACTACGTAGTAGTCTCCCGGGGTTTGGATGAAAACATGGCAACATTACAAGTAGACAAGCATGCGTTTCTAAGGAACATAGGCAGCACGTTTGCTCGGGCCCGAAGGTAAATCGAGAGATGAAACCGTTAGGGGACTTAGCATGCGAGGGTCTGAATATAAGCAGTATTTCAATTTCCATGTTCTAGCATAGCAATACAAGTTGGGATTATTCCCTTAGCTAGGTGCGTTGGATTTATTAGCATGCAGGGGGTGAATCACCTAGCGACTAGCATGAATATTCCAGATTTTATGTGTGCTGGCTAAGCAAAGACAAGTTCACCGTAGCCACCCACCTTAGCGATGATTCGCCTCGGTAGAGCGATACGTCAAGCGAGCCTCTGAAAGTCCAAGCCGGATTCCTGTAGGGACAAGTCTGGATATCTTTTGCTTCTCGTTTGAGGCAAGGCGGGTCGGGACAGCTGCACTATTGCCGTTTGAAACGGCAGTTCGCTTGAGCGGAACGGGGTGTTACATCCTACCAAACTCAGAAAAAGTCTTGTCCTCGAGACTTACTGAGGACAAGCAGTAATCTAGGGTTGAGGCAATCCTAGACAAGTCGTTGTACTTGTTCATTTGGATGTTCACTTGCACAAGCGTCGAAATCAGCATATCGCTTAGACTGGATCGTGCGCACTTTCGAAGTGCACTTCTAGCGTGAACACGTCAACCAGCTTAGTGAAAGCGAAGTCTCAGCACTCGAGTTCTACTTTTTCTTAAGTCTTGGATGGTGCACTAGTTCAAGGCGTCCCTCGAATAGATGCATTCAACCAAACTTAGAGTTAGTGAAAATCGGACAAGCTACTAGCGATACTCTCAAGGGTTCGCACAGGTTGGCACAAAGGCCACTCGCAGCATACAACCAGACAAGCAATCATATCATTCAAAACGCATTTTGAAAGTATTTAGACTTATTGTTGGAACATCCCATCGAGGCATTGAGAGAGAGCGTGCACATAACCCACGAACGAGCTTTCGAAACAGAGATATCGAATCAAAGTCCAAAGGCGTAGAAGCCAGGCTCTGATACCACTCTGTCACGCCCCGATCTCCCGCAGGCAATCGGCCGTTCCCGCTAGGCGGGAATCACCCTCGCCAGTGCTCCCGCGGAACGATCGCTTAACCCATCCGGGCGTGATGCCGCACGAGCGTGAGCAACGCCCGTGCAAGGCCATGGTTTATTGGCTGGCGGTAAGAGTTCTAAGCCACAAAGTCGCACAGATTGTCCGAGTGCAGCAGAGTCATGAACGTATAGCGATTCGGTAACAGGTTCACTGAGTCGACAATATTACGGAAGCATTGAAACACAAGTTTAAAGTAAAGCAACTCTTTATTGATATGAACATGTGTTACAGGCGGCGTATAGCCGAGATTATAAGTCGCTCAAGCCTCTCTCTGAAACAGTAAAAGCATGCCAAGTGGCTAGAACTGTGGAATGATTGTAGAGGCGATGTTCAGGCGAGTTCGGGCTATGTTCCAACATTATGTCTTGTATATGTGCTTCTGTTCCAGACGCACCGTTGCTTCGGAGTGATGTCCACACCTTAGCACGTACGTTGGAGGTATCCGCACCGAACGAGGTTCTTCCGCACCCTGCATACAAACTGGTGGATTATCAGTACATTGAATGCACTGGTGGGGAAGCTACTCGCCCGCTCGACAAATCCAAACACGTAATACAGGTTCCGTATACCAACTATTAAGTTGTCTTTCTAGTTACCTTAGGATCAGTTTCATACAAACATTGAATAGCCTAACGTGTCGGGCAGTGCGCCGTGCAATATGAGAGGAAACACGGCGAGACTTACCAACTTACCATCTTCTTCCCTGTCCAAGGCAAACATTGAGGCAAACATTGTTAATTCAAGCAGGGTCATGTATAAGCATTCAGGGGCATAGCATATGCAAACACGAGGTTCGTTTTAACATGATCGTTCAGGTGTTTAGTTGTTCATTGATGCGATACAGTGACTTGCACACGGATAGCCGCTAAGCGAGGATGACTTATCTATATGAACGTTAGTCGCTGGCATAACCATAAAGGACCATAGTCAATTGGCGGGGTAGAGAATGCAACGAAAGCACGTGAGGCACTATAAACCATCCCGTCAATCACGTGAGCGACTATTACGTTATGTTCCATCCGGATCGGGTCGGTCCCAGTGCCCCGGTGACCGCCCGTGGAACGGTGCCTCGTTGTAGAGTTGTCCGCGACATGCAGGTCAGGGTCAGTTTCAATCCCCAACTTGAATGATAATCCATTGATTCGTGATCTGAACTATCGTTTGCTCCAAGAGCTGAGATTCGTTCGTTACATGACGTGATTCTCGTTCAAATATAAACTTGATGTGATTATCATTCAGTTGCCACGTTAAATGATTCACGTTCAGTATTTGCTACCCTAATGCGTGCCCCTGGTTCGGGGATTGCCTTGGAGACCCAATGGTCCCGGATACTTGCAGGTTCGTTCAGGCACGGAACGACTACGTAGTAGTCTTCCGGGTTTTGGATGAAAACATGGCAACATTACAAGTAGACAAGCATGCATTTCTAAGGAACATAGGCAGCACGTTTGCTCGGGCCCGAAGGTAAACCGAGAGATGAAACCGTTAGGGGACTTAGCATGCGAGGGTCTGAATATAAGCAGTATTTCAATTTCCATGTTCTAGCATAGCAATACAAGTTGAGATTATTCCCTTAGCTAGGTGCATTGGATTTATTAGCATGCAGGGGGTGAATCACCTAGCGACTAGCATGAATATTCCAGATTTTATATGTGCTGGCTAAGCAAAGACAAGTTCACCGTAGCCACCCACCTTAGCGATGATTCGCCTCGGTAGAGCGATACGTCAAGCGAGCCTCTGAAAGTCCAAGCCGGATTCCTGTAGGGACAAGTCTGGATATCTTTTGCTTCTCGTTTGAGGCAAGGCGGGTCGGGACAGCTGCACTATTGCCGTTTGAAACGATAGTCCGCTTGAGCGGAACGGGATGTTACATTGTACTTCGCTTCGGCCGAAGAACGGGACACCATCACCCGTTTCTCCGTCTTCCAAGAGATGGACGAATCACTAAGAAAAACTAACAAACCAGACAAAGAGCGTCGTGTGATGGGACAACTCATCCAATCAGAATCACACCACCCCCAAAGCCGCAAATCAGTCAGAGAGAAGAAGAATGCCTTGACCGGTACAACCCTTCAGATTTCTAAACAACCCTCAAAGCCGCATCCCAATGATAATGCCAGGGCTCATGCATAAACTGCGACAAGATGTGAACAACATAAGCCAAATTCGGCCGAGTAAACGAAAGATAAATCAGCCGTCCCATAAGCCGTCGATATACTTCCCCATCAGACAAAAGTGGACTTATAAAGCGTGCCAGTTGATGATGTTGTTCCATGGGAAAGCTTGCAGATTTTGCCTCCAACAATCCTGTCTCAAAGATAATGTCAAGTGTATATTTCCGTTGACACAGAAAAATACCTTCCGTACTTCGAGCTACATCAACACCAAGAATAAACTTCAACGTCCCAAGATCCTTCATGTGAAAGCATGTACTCAAATAATTCTTAAAGGCAGTAAGAGCAGCAGAATTATTGCCAAAGAGAATCAAATAGACGACATACATAAGGACATTTATCTGAATATCGCCCTTATGAAGAGTAAAAAGCGAATAGTCAGAGTACGATTGACAAAATCCGTATTTTCGCAAAGAAGATGCCAACTTCGCAAGCCGACATACCTGACCAGGGAGATTGGTTTGGAAATCGGGTGGTAGTTTCATATACACTTCTTCGATAAGGTCTCCATGTAGGAAGGCATTGTGAACATCCATCTGATGTAGTTCTCAATTCTTTGCTGCAGCTACAGCTAGAAAGGCACGAACAGTAGCCATTTTTGCAACCGGAGCAAAATTATCAGTGTAATCAATCCCTTCAACCTGATGATTTCCAAAAACTACCAAACGGGCTTTAAGCCGCTCAACACTTCCATCAGAGTTATACTTTAACTTGTACAACCATCGGCTCCCTAGAGCACGTTTTTCAGCCGGAAGCATCTCCATGGTCCAGATACCACTATCCTCCAACGCTCGTATCTCCTTTTGCATAGCTTCTCACCACCCTATATCTTTAACCGCCTCTTTAAAGGAGGTCGGTTCTGTACCTACAGTTACAGCTGCAAGAAAATTCTCGTATCCTAGAGAAAATCGGTCACAATTCAAAAAATATGCTATAGGATAAGGAGTACCTGAGGAGTGATTGGACGTGGTAGAACGTTGGGAGGGAGGACTATGAGAAAACTTTTGTATTGTATTTGTAACAAAGTCACGAAACTTCCAGACAGAATCTTGGTACGCATGCCACGCCCCAGTGCACCCTCACCATTCGACACCACCAACGTTGCCTCATCCTCTACTGTCGCAGCCGCCACTGCTGCCTCCGCCATGGCGGCCTCCATTGCAGAATCGTCCGCGACGACTTCGGCCTCAGCCGTGCTGTCCTCCACGACGGCCTCAACCTCCACGACGACCATCCTATCCATATGAGGTAGATCAAACCCCAAAGCATCATCGCCCAAGACAAGGGGTGCCAGGTTAGGAGGAGCCATATCACCACGATCATCTTCAACAGAATAGGAAAACTCATTCCCATAAAATTTAACATCTCAAGAGACTAAAAAATCACCAGTAGCTAGATCATACAATTTCCAACCCTTCTTGCCATGGGGGTATCCCACAAAAATATACTTTCGACTACGAGGAGAGAGAAAACTTATCTATCTTAGCTTTTTGGTTTTGGGCAAAAGAAAGGCAACCAAAAACACGCAATTCATCAGAAGAAGGAGGAGCCCAAATAATATTTTATAGGGGGGTTTAAAACCAAGATGGCTCGAAGGCGTTTGATTGATCAAATAACCAGCCGCCAAAATACACTCACCCCAAAAAAAAATTTGGCAAATTTTACTTAAAACGTAAAGTACGTGCCACATTCAAAATATGTCTATATTTTCGTTCGACCCTCCCATTCCGTTGAGGTGTACCTACACAAGAAATCTGAAACAAAATACCATTCTGTGCAAAGTAGTCGCGCAAGTAATTAAACTCAGTGCCATTATTACTTCGCACAATGCGAACTTTGAAATTAAATTGTCGCTCAATCATAGAAAAATGACGAGAATATCTTGTATACATCAGTCTTATCAATCAACAAAAATACCCAAATAGCACGAGAAAAATCATCCACAATCGTCAAAAAATATCGAGCTCCACAAGAAGAAGGCGTAGGATATGGCCCCCAAAGATCACGATGTATCAAATCAAAAATTGCAACAGCCCGAGAGTTACTGACAGAAAAGATACCTCGAGTTTGCTTTGCCTGATGGCAAACTTCATATGCCTTATTCACTGAACTACTAGAGCTACTGACAATAGGAAGTGACTTTACTACTTTATCAGAAGGATGCCCAAGTCGCTGATGCCAAATATCCAGAGAAGTTATACCAGTTACTACCAAGCCCCGAGTCTTCGATACAATATGAAAGTAATAGAGTCCGTCCCGCCATTTACTGACGCCAATCAGGGTCCTCAAACTGGGGTCCTGTATTATGCACAATTTTTTAGTGAATTATACAACATAATTTATATCATCAATAAGATGGGCAACATAAATTAAATTGTGATATAATTGAGGTACGAATAGAACATTCGTGAGAACTACGCCTGGTGCAAGAGCAACACGCCCGCAGCACGAGGCAACCAAAGTCCGTCCGTCCGGGAGTCCAACCGGACACTCCTTTATTGCCGTCACCCCCGACAATAAATCCAAATTCCCCGTAACATGATTCGAAGCGCTTGCATCAATAATCCAATGTGCAATGGACTTACTCACCATACGATCCTCCGGAGATTTGGCCGAAGAATTACCAAGCATAGAAATAAGTTGTTGCCATTGGTCCGGAGTCAATCCCGGCACACCGCCGCCGCTGTCACGCCCCGGTCCCGTAAGGGTCGATCATCCTCGCTTGGTCCCTACGGAACCGATCATCCTCGCTTGGACGCGATATCGTGCAAGCTTAAGTTATGCTTGCACAAGGCATAGTACCTGCACATGACACAAGTTAGAAAAAAATATACATATATAGGCACAAAATTTAAATGCAGAGAACCAAAGTTGAACATATTTGATAGGAACACAAAATAATTTTTTTACTGAATACTTGAAGATTGGATTACAAAGTACTTGCTTGGCTGAGTTACAAAATATGTCATAGATGGCTACATCCCTTTTTACAAACCCAAATTAGCCACAACGTTCATACATCATGTCCTTGTAGTAGGAACAAAAATCAAAACAACTACCAGAAGAAGAGCTTGCACACAGGAGCTGAAAGCTAAGGAAACAGCACGAGCACGGTTTCGCTGGATGGATGTGCTAGCACTAGTTCAAAATGATCGCCAAGCTCTCGCTACCAGAACTTGGAGATACCCACAAACGTGGGTCAGTACTACAACCTGTACTGGCAAGCGACCATGGCCAAACTCACCTAGAAATCCACACTAAGTAAACATGTGAAGCTAGCATTATTAGGTAATCTTTTTAGTTGTCGAGTTTCTTTTTAACAATTCATGCAAAGAAATATAAACGATAAATTGAACCATGTGATGATAATTCTTAACCACGACCGAACGGTTATCCCTGCAGCAGACACACAAGTTAGCAATAATTTGCATATATGTATCTAACATATGAATCAAGCTTGGAATCAAGTATTAGGTATGCAAGAAGGTAAACCTAGCATGCGGCCTAACTACATGATGGCCCATGGGATGCTCCATTGATGGACAACAACACCCCCCTAGATCTCGTAGGACCGAAACATCAGGGTGCTCTCACAATCTCCTCTGGACTGACTGATTCCCAGTGCCCCAAGAATCGTTCGAGAGACTATTTACCTTGTGCATAAGTTGTCTGAGACCAATGCATGACAAGAAGCATCTATCAGATAAAACTATTAGGATGCACCAAACATGAACAAGCATATCGCTATCTAATAGCCACACCCTCCTAGATCCCGTAGGACCGAAATATCAGGGCAGGCTACTAGTCTCTTCTCTTTTAATCTTTTACACGGGACACAATCACTAACCATAAAAGGTTTAATACACGATCTAGTGGCGCAACAGGTGAGTAAGGGACATAACATTAACTAAAGTAAAGCAGTAACTCTATATTTTTTATGCAGTTTATTTCTTTTAGAATATCTTGTAGTGAATTAATATAGAACTAAGGAGTATGCAACTGAGTAGACTAGCGATAATTTTATTAGACATGTAGACTAAAGGATTCATCGAAGGACCGAAGCCACTCACTGAACGAATCAACGAGAGGATGGAGAAGCCTTATACAATGATCACTCCTTGGTTATGCGTCCTGAAATTATAACAATACTTAGTTAGAATCCTTCGATCTCTTTCTCTTACAATTCTAAAAGAATACGCAAGCGAGAAAAGCGAATCATGAAAATTAAGTCATCGAAATCAAGACAAAACACAAAGTAACACAAAACCAAGCAGCAAAACGACCAACAAAAACTCTTAGACTTATTTTAATAGAAGTTGTTCCATCAGTTTGAAGGGTTCATTGCACTTCTCCCGTGTTGATTTGGATATAAGGTTTCCCTGAGACTCGATTCTCAACCGAGTCAAAGTAACAAGTATTCCATAAGTAACTCGTTAGGAGCCGGACATTACATAATACCCCACTGAGAAGAATTTTCTTTCTCGAAACTTAAGAGATCAAGGAGTCGAAGATCAAGGCATTAAGAGGTCAAGGAATCAGAATTACTAATATCGTGCCCACTCACATCGTGCTCAATATTCAGCTGATATACTCTAGCCCTTCCTGTCTGATCAATCTGCTTATTGGCTTGAGCTGGGGCAGGATTCTGATTATGCCCATGTTCTGCATTGTCATTTCGATTATGCGGTGCATACCTCCTAGTCAGACAATCTCGAAGTTCATGGCTTGATTGTCTACATTCGAAGCACAGCCAGTTGAGGAAACGACAATCTTCTTTAGTGTGACCATGACGGCCGCAGTAACGACACACTTTTCCAGGGTTCTCATCTGTATCGATCTTTTTCTTGTCATCGCGGTATCTTTTTGGAGGAGGATTCCGAGGGGCCGATGCCTTTTCTTGAGTACTTTACGGTGTGAACTGCTCATTCTGCACCACTGCCTCAAAGGCTTGTATGTACGATATATACTCTCGGTTCATAACATTCTTTCTCAGGTTGTCATTCAAACCTCTTATAAACCAATGTGTACGGGCCTTCTCATTAGGAATCATTGAGCTAGAAAACTTAGCAAGCTTGGAGAATTTTGACTCATAGTTTTCGACGGACATGCTCCCTTGCTTAAGTTCGATAAACTTATCTTCTTTTCTCTGCTTGACAGTTGGCGGGAGATATTGTTCAAGGAATGCATCTTTAAACATCCTCCAAGTGATTTTGCCGTTATTGCGTCTTGTGGCAAGATCTAGCTTCTTGATCTGCCACTAATTGTGTGCACGTAACCGCAGCTGCATGGCTGCACACGCCACCCTCTTATTCGCAGGTATCTCTGCAAACTCAAACAAATCCTCCAACTTGGTGACCCAGTCCATCACCTTATCCGGCACAACCCTGCCTTCGAACTCTGGAGAGTTCAACTTCAGGAACTCGGCGCCTTTAAAGGTAGACTTCCTGGCTGCTTGCGGAGGTTCATCTGCTTCTGCTAGTCCAGCTTCTTGAGGCACGGGTGCGACTGCCAGAGGTGTCACGATGGTTCCCGATGCACGACTGTTGGCCACCACTATTGTCACTATTTGAGTCAGAGAGTCAAGCTGCTGTTGCTGTACTAAGGCTCTAGCATCAGCCCGTTGCTGCTGAGCTTCGAACCTTTCCCGTTGGGCCTCATGTCGATCATATAGATTCTCGAACATAGCAATCAGCCTATCGATTTGGTCATCGCTCACGCTCGCTGTACGCGATATCCCTTGGTTACCTGTTTTAGTCATCTTGCTGCAAAAGAGAGTAGCTTGCATTAGTTTTATAACGTATTATGGACTTATTGCATGAGAGGTTGGATTTTTATACTTTTCAAGATCAGGATATTAACACCTTCGATTTACTTATATAGATTCGTAACCATTTTCAAAATTTGGGACTTTTAAAACCGCTTGAAAACTTATATCATTTTTAAAAACGATATTTGAAGGGGCCAAGGATGTAAAATCGTGCTCTGATACCACCTGTCACGTCCCGGTCTCGTAAGGACCGATCTTCCTCTCTTGGTCCCTACAGAATTGATCGTCCTCGCTTGGGCGTGATGCCGTGCAAGCCTAAGTTGTGCTTTCACCAGGCATAGTACCTGCACAAGACACAAGTTAGACAAAAATATACATATATAGGCACAAAATTTAAATACAGAGAACCAAAGTTGAACACATTTGATAGGAACACAAAATATTTTCTTTATTGAATACTTGAAGATTGGATAACAAATTACTTGCTTGGTGAGTTACAAAATATGCCGTAAATGGCACATCCCTTTTTACAAACCCAAAACTAACCACAACGCCTAAACATCATGTCCTTGTACTAGGACCAAAAATCAAAAGAACTAGCATAAGAATAGCTTGCACACATGAGAGAAAAGCTAAGGAAGAAGCACGAGCATGGTTCCGCTGGATGGATGCGTTAGCACTGGTTCAAAATGCTCGCCAAGCTTTCGCTACCAGAACTTGGAGATGCCCACAAATGTAGGTCAATACTACAACATGTACTGGTGAGCGACTGTGGCCAAACTCACCTAGAAATCCACACTAAGTAAACATGTGAATCTAGCATTATTAGGTGATCTTTCTAGTTGTCTAGTTTCTTTTTAACAATTCATGCAAAGAAACATAAACGATAAATTGAACCATGCTTATGATAATTCTTACCCACTGTCGAATGGTTATCACTACAGCAGACACACTAGTTAGCAATAATTTGTATATATGTTTCTAACTTATGAATAAATCTTGGCATCAAGTATTAGGTATGCAAAAAGGTAAACCTAGCATGAGACCTAACTACATGATGGTCCATGAGTTGCCCCATTGATGGACAACAACACCCCCTAGATCCCGTAGGACCGGAACATCAGGGTGCTCTCACAATATCCTCCGGACCAACCAATTCCCAGTGCCCCAAGAATCATTCGAGAGACTATTTACCTTGTGCACAAGTTGTCCGAGACCAATGCATGACAAGCAATATCTATCAGATAAAACTATTAGGATGCACCAAACATGAATAAGCATATCACTATCTAATAGCCACACCCCCTAGATCCCGAAGGACCGAAATATCAGGGCGGGCTACTAGTCTCTTCTCTTTTAATCTTTTATACGGGACACAATCACTAACCATAAAAAGGTTCAATACATGATCTAGTAGCACAGCAGGTGAGTAAGGGACATAACATTAACTAAAAGCAGTAAATCTATATATTTTTGCATACAGTTTATTTCTTTTAGCATATCTTGTAGTGAATTAATATAGAACTAAGGAGCATGCAACTGAGTAGACTAGCAATAATTTTATTAGACGTGCAGATTTAAGGATTTATCGAAGGGCCGAAGCCACTCACCGAACAAATCAACGAGAGGATGGGAAAGCCTTATGCAACGATCACTCATTGGTTATGCATCCTAAAATTGTAATAATACTTGGTTAGCATTATTCGATCTCTTTCTCTTATGATTCGAAAAGAATGCGCAAGCGAGAAAAGTGAATCATGAAAACCAAGTCATTGAAAGCAAGACAAAACACAAAATAACACAAAACCTAGTAGCAAAATGACCAACAAAAACTCTTGGACTTACTTTAATAGAAGTTGTTCCATCAGTTTGAAGGGTTCATTGTATGTCGTTCGTGTTGATTTAGCGGTAAGGTTTCTCCGAGACTTGATTCTCAACCGAGTCAAAGTAACAAGTGTTCCATAAGTAACCCGTTAGGAGCGGGGCATTACAGTCGCCTTCACCATCATCTGTCATCCGCAACTGTGCAATAACGAAGCCACGTCCTACCACCTTCGTACGCACTTTCGTACCCCGTCCACATCCACCACCAGCGCATGTCCGCTAAATCGAACATTGAGCGAATCCCACAGTGGGTTTACCTCCTCAAATTAGGGCATTGTCTTCTTTACCGAAGTGTCGATAGTATACAAAATCCACTGCACAAGCATCGATTGGAAGCAATACCAATCCTCTAATTGATCCTTCTCCGAAGGTTTATTGATAGAGCCATCAACAAACCCAAATTTTTGTCGAGTCCGTAGAGAAAACCGATTAGATCTCGATCATTCCTCATAATTCTTTCTGTCATACCCCGCTCCCAGAATACTGAGAAAATACAGAGACTGACATGGCCAACCGCACCTTGCAGAACACCGAAGTAAGCCACAATGTCTTAAGGTTGTCAAAAAGATAAATAGGTAAACTCTAGCATGCTATAACATCAGTCCTAAGGCCGACAAATACTATTATCTCAATCCAACAACACAAGTATAAGAGTATATCATACATAAAAATAAAGAGGCATCCCAAATTACATGTCACATATGATCACGAAACTAGTGAATACAAAATACTGCATTAGCAGAGTTTAATAATACATGATCAAAATATACCAACCATGGTCTAATATATACATCATGTTAACCACAGTCTCAAAAATATAAGGAGCTAACTCTGCCCCTGGCTAAACATCATAAAAAAAGTAATCAAGATGAGGGGTAGAAGAAGGAAACCCACTCGCGAGTTTTGACCGCAGTCCTACGAGTGCGAGCCATCTTGCTTGAGGCACGGAGGATCCTAGTTCTCTTCGGTGTAACCTGGCCATGCAAAACCAGTGGGGTCAGAACCCCAAGCAACAAGTACCACAAAGGAGCTCGAGGAGATAGACCAAACACATCACAACATAAGCAGAAATAGACATATATGAAATAATTACAGATCGAGACTTGTACGGTACCAACGTACTTGTCTCAAAAATAATACAGGAATAGATGATAATAAGTGCAAAAATAAAAGTAAGACGACGAGCGGCCAGAGAGCATAGAAACTACTCTGGATCGGGACCACAACCCTTAAACCAAACAAGAACCGGGGTTGGAGCCCTTCACTCGAGCAGAACTTGGCACCCTAACCACGCGCTGGGAGAAAATAAAACTAGAAGAGTAAGCTATACGAATAATATCATCCAATTCATGGACAAACATGCCTACATGTTGCTATAATTAACTAACTAGGGTTATCACAAGCCCTAATTACTAGAAATGGATTGCTAAGAATATTGCTACCACTGGCACTGTAGTCAACCCGGATGGCCAAGGATACGCTTGTCTAGTAAATTTAAATGCACATTCAACCATACAACAACATAACTTGTTACTTATCACAAACAAAAAATTATCTTATAAGGATAAACATAAACTTGTGAATCAAAAATTTATCTTGTAAACATAAACTTGTCTTGTAATGCGTCACAACACGCGTAAACTTGGTCTGTCATGGAGCCCTTATCTAGCAGGGTTGTCCATGCCGCATGGGGCCCTTGGGGATCGGGGTAGCCAGTAGCGCAATATTCTTCCCTCCTAAAATGCTCTAGGTAAATCTTATCTTGGTTAATCATTACTAAATTATTTCAAGTTCTCGAGTCATGGACACTTGAGAACTCCTTATAGTGACGAATCGCGAGTACGAGCTTTTCATGAGTTATCGTATTCGCGAAATACATTGGACAATGCTCACACTTGATTGTCCGATGCCAAATGCAATAGATTTTCATACACAAATATTTCTACTATGTCGTGAGGATTATGAACTTGTACATAAACTTGTCTTGTGAACTCATATGCAAAACTTGTCTGGTATCATAAACTTGTATCGACATAAGAATGCCCACAACAATAATCACTAAAAGGAATTACTGAGTGAAAATAACAACATGGAACACAAAATGCACATAAGAATTCCTGACCGCATGTGCCCACTGGCCGTATGGACTCACTGGCCGCATGCACCCACTGGCCGCATGGTGTCACTGGCCACATGGACTCTCTGGCCGCATGCACCCACTGGCCATATTGACTATCTTTTGGACTTAGAAATTTTTTTATTTGTCCATCGAGTGAAAGCACAAGGTGTTCAAGGACACTTGTGTAAATAACAGTCATACGTCCAACAAGATGGACACATGCTATCAGTATGCGGCAAGAGTTCAGGCCGCATAATCCTCTCGGGCCGCATGACACTCTCGGTCGCATTGCTCGCTGGCCGCATGAAGACTTCGTCTTCTCCAACAACAAGTTCAGCCATGGCCGAAAGCTCCAAAAACCAAAAATTATTTTCTACATAAAAACTCTATTTTAACTCAAAATCAAATGAAACAAAAGCCCAAGTGCTCGAAATAAAATGCTCTAACATAAAAAATCACTAGTTTTTAAAAATACTAAGTTTTAATAGATCAAAACCAAGAAAAACTCATGAAACACATAAAAATCTAAACTTGAAATCCAGATCTATAAAAATTTATACATCAAAATCTAAAACTCCAAGAACTAAAAATGATCATCATCACAAGGGAAACATTTTATATCAATTTTTTTAAAAATAACATATATATAAAAATCCAAAAATTTATGACTTCACCATTGAGTAAGATGTACTTGCCTTGGGTGGCTCCTAGCCTCTACCTCTCACAGTCCAAGTCGCAACAACTTTCCCTTAGGGTAGGGTTAGGGGGAGCTTGCGGGAGAGGAGGAAGAGGGAAATAAAAATATAGAAGAAGAAAGAGAGGAGAGAGAAAATCTTATATATATATATATATATATATATATATAGAGAGAGAGAGAGAGAGAGAGAGAGAGAGAGAGGAGAAAAGAGGGTTTAGTCATGGGTACACCCAAAATGAATCGAACCAAGTGTCCATTCTACATGCGGGTCCTAAACCAGATCTATGGCAATGTCATGGGTATTCTACTGGTCTCGGGTGGTCTCTCTCAGCAACAGAAAATAATAAAATAATAAATAAAATGACATAAACCAACATCAGAAATATAGCAGGAATACATTATCAGGAAAAATTAAATTCTAGAAATTCAAGAAATACTAAATCTGGAATTAGGCGTGACATCTCTACCCTCCTTAGAAAAATTCTATCCTCAAAATTTTACCAAGGCTTGTCGAGCTGGAACACACAAGAAAGCTTAAGAAATCAAATCATAATTCAAATAATTATACTAAGCAAATAACTAAAATAGAAAGATAGCTGCAGAAGTAACTAATGAATAAATGCACAAAAGCAATAAACAGGGAAATTGAGGCATATGGATACATATACTCCTGAGTCAGTCGAATAGGAACTTGTCCTCGCTTGCCTATGCTGACTCACACAAATGGACAAAAGCTAAGCCTGGAGGTAAGTCGGTACCAACGACTATATCGAGGACATGACTCTAATCCAGGACATACCTTCGCAGTCGGGACACATAATAGACACCACGTACCATGAGTCACGAAGGCAGAAGAGCGGGGCGATAAACTCACCTTTTTCTCAACAAAAGGATCGAAATGACTATCGTATCTCGAACGTGTCAGAATATGAGATCGTTCGATAAGAACCCAAGAATGAGATAAGCTGAAGAGAGATAAAAAATCTTACCCATAATTGTAGCACCTTCGGCTAACAACTGCTCCAGGTTGACAAATATTTTGTCAAGCCGTCGTCTATGGGTTGTGGCTTTAACTTGCTGCTAATTCTGTCTTTTTGTTTGGGCTTACTGGACTCGCGCATACTGCGCCGGACATTTCTGCTGGAACTGCTGGGTCTGCGTCGGGAGAGGAAGCTGGGCTGGTGGTCGAATTGCTAATGCTGGTCCTCGCAATTCTTCAGTCGCTGCCTGAGGCTGAGCTTGTAACTTTCGGACTGAAGAATTCTCTGGGTACATGGTTGGACTTGAACCAATCATGTGATCAGATACCTCACATCTGAGATACTGGCCATTGACCCTCCTGCACTGTTCTTTGGTGTGCCTTGGCTTGTCGTAGTGGCTGCATCCTGCTGATACGGACTGCCTGGTAGATTGTACTGAGATTACTATAGAGGTTGGAGGTGCTGGCGGACGAGGTATTCTTACTGCTGGAGCTGGAGGTGATGACTGAATACTGGCGCTTCTCAGGGAAGAGTTCGACCTCTTTTGGCCTCCGGTCCTTGCGACTAATCTCTGGCCGACAAGTTCATGGGACCTAGCTGTCCTGAGTACTGTATCGTATATGGTATAATTATGACCCACCGTAAACTGCTGAAGCTATAGATGTAACCCTTGCTCAGATCTTTTGGCTCGGTCTTCCCCGAAAGCTACCGTATAGGGAGCAAATCGACTAAGTCGGCAAAACTCGGCCGCATATTGGTCGACCGATCTTGTATTTTGGCGGAGGTTGATGAACTACTGCTAGAGCTGGAACCTAGCGGTTGTATGGAAATACTATTCCTGGAAGCACTCCTTGAACGACTTTCAGTCAATGGGCTTCAGAAGTGCCATTTCTTGTGCTGCCCACCAATTTCGGACAAGATATGATAATTGCAGCTTTACTACTACTACCTTTTTTTTATCATCTGGGGTCTTTGTTGCATCCAAGATGGCCTCAAAGTCCTGGAGCCAATAATCTGTTAAAACTGTATCTTTCATGCCGAAAAACTTGGCTGGGTGCATGCGACTAACATTGGTTGTCGAGTTATGAGTATAAAGCCCACTTCTTTCGAGTGCTACTCTAACTCCCTGGCAAAGAGTAGTGTTGGTCTGTTCTTGTCCTTACTGGAACTGCTGGCAGAGTTGGACCACTTGTTGCTGAAGCTGGAGTTGTTGTTGCTGTTGTTGTTATTGTTGTACCATCATCATAGCTTGGATCATCTCTAACATAGTCTAAGATCCTGCCTGCCTTGGTTGTACTGGAAGAACTTGTGGTATTGTCTGGGATGGCTGGGCATATATGAATGACGGTGCAAGCTGAACTGACTGTTCCGACAAGACTGGTAGAGTTGATTGTGCCAGTCGGGCATGCATGACTTGTGGAGCCTGCTGCTGAAAAGCTACTGACGCTTACCCTTGGTTCAATATCGGGATTTGGCCCTGACCTACTGGATCTACTGGAGTTATCGGTGCAACGGAACCCTAGGAAGGAGGAGCATGTGGGGTGTCCCTGAAGGATAAGGACACAAGGATATCAACAAGGGACAAAAATAAAATAATTATGCCAAGCAAGTTTGAAGTTCAAGGAAAGCGAGAGCTGCATGTTGCAAGTGGAATTCAATCGAAGATAAGTAAAGGATTGAGATTTAAACAAGATGAGTCCTCCCAGAAGTCGAAAAATAGACCTACATGGGCCACCAATAAAACCTTGTCACGCCCCGTTCCCAGAATACTGGGTAAATACGGGGACTGACATGGCTAACCGTACCTTACAGAATACCAAAGTAAGTTGTATTGTGTTAAGGTTGTCAAGAAGACAAATGAGTGAACTCTAGCATGCTATGACGTCAGTCCTAAGGCCGACAAATCCTATTATCTCAATCCAGCAATACGAGTACAAGAGTATATCATACATGAAAGTAAAAAGGCATCCAAAATTATATGTCACATATGATCATGAGGCTAGTGAATGCAAAATGCTGCACTAGCAGATTTTAATAATACACGATCAAAATATACCAGCCATGGTCTAATATATACATCATGTTGACCGCAGTCTCAAAAATATAAGGAGATAACTCTGCTCCTGGCTAAATACCACAAAAAGAAGTAATCAAGACGAGGGGTGGAAGAAGAAAATCCAGTCACGAGCTTCGGCCGCAGTCCTACGAGTGCGAGCCATCTTACTGGAGGCATGAAGGATCCTGGTTCTCTTCGGGGTAACCTGGCCATGCAAAGCCAGTGGGGTCAGAACCCCAAGCAACAAGTACCACAAAGAAGCTCGAAGAGATAGACCAAACACATCACAACAT
Source organism: Iris macrosiphon (assembly GCA_036927795.1). Lineage (NCBI taxonomy): Eukaryota > Viridiplantae > Streptophyta > Magnoliopsida > Asparagales > Iridaceae > Iris > Iris macrosiphon. Next base: position 313,661,670 of record JAYESA010000005.1, on the reverse strand, counting down.
AAGAAGAAAGAGACATATATGAAATAAATGCAGATCGAGACTTGTACGGTACCAACGTACTTGTCTCAGGAATGATACAGGAAGAGCTGATAATAAGTGCAAAAATGAAAGTAAGGTGATGAGCGGCCAGAGAGCATAGGAACTACTCTGGATCAGGACCACAACCCTTAAACCAAATAAGGATCGGAATTGTATCCCTTCACCCGAGCAGAACTTAGTACCCTAACCATACGCCAGGATAAAATAAAACTAGAAGAGTGAGCTATACAAATAACATCATCCAATTCATGGCCAAACATGCCTACGACTTGCTATAATTAACTAACTAGGGTTATCATAAGCCCTGATTACTAGAAATGCATTGCTAAGAATATTGCTACCACCGGATGGCCAAGGGTACGCTTGTCTACTAAATTTAAATGCACAGTCAACCATACAATAATATAACTTGTTACTTATCACAAACATAAATTTAACTTATAAGCATACGCATAAACAAAAACTTGTGAATCAAAAACTAGTCTTGTAATGTGCCACAACACGCGTAAACTTGGCCAGTCATAGAGCCCTTGCATAGCAGGGTTGTCCATGCCGCATGGGGCCCTTGGGGATCGAGGTAGCCGGTAGGGCAATATTCTTCTCTCCCAAAATGCTCTAGGTAATTATTATCTTGTTTAATCATTACTAAATTATTTCAAGTTCTCGAGTCGTAGATACTTGAGAACTCCCTACAATAATGAATCGCGAGTACGAGCTTTTTATGAGTTATCGTATTCGCAATACACGATACATTGGACAATGCTCACACATGATTGCCCGATGCCAAATGCAATGGATTTTCATACACAAATATTTCCACAGTGTCGTGAGGATTGTGAACTTGTACATAAACATGTCTTGTGAATTCATATACAAAACTTGTCTGGTATCATAAATTTGCATCGACATAAGAAAGCACACAACAATAATCACTAAATAGAATTACTGAGGGAACATAACAACATGTAACACAAAATGCACACAAGAATTTTTGGCCGCATGCGTCCACTGGCTGCATGGACTCACTAGCCACATGGACTCACTGGCCGCATGCACCCACTAGCCACATGGACTTACTGGCCACATGCACCCACTGGCCGCATGGACTCTCTTTTGGACTTAGCAAATTTTTCATTCATTCAGCGAGTGAAAGCACAAGGTGTTCAAGGACACTTGTGTAAATAAGCAGTCATGCGTCCAACAAGATGGACACATACTGTTAGTAAGCGACAAGATTTCAGGCCGCATAACCCTCTCGATCGCATGGAACTCTTGGCAGCATAGCTCGCTGGCCGCATGAAGACTTCGTCTTCTCCAACAGCAAGTTCAGCCATGGCCGAAAGCTCCAAAAATTAAAATTTATTTTTTACATAAAAACTCCATTTTAACTCCAAATCAAATAAAATAAAAGCCAAAATGCTCGAAATGAAATTCTCTAACATAAGGAACCACTAGTTTTCGAAAATACTAAGTGTTAATAGATCAAACCAAGAAAAACTCATGGAACATATAAAAACCCTAAACTTGAAACTCAAATTTACAAAAATCTATACATCAAAATCCAAAACTCCAAGAACTAAAAATGATCATCATCACAAGGGGAAAATTTTATATCAAATACATTTTTAAAATAATACATATATAAAAATATGAAAATTTATGATTTCACCATTGAGCAAGATGTACTTGCCTTGGATGGATTCTAGCCTCTACTTCTCACGGTCCCAGTCACAATAACTTTCCATTAGGGTTAGGGTTAGGGGAAGCTTGAGGGAGAGGAGGAAGTGGGAAATAAAAATAAAGAATAAGAAAAAGAGGAGAGAGAAAAGCTCATATATATATATATATATATATATATATATATATATATATATATATATATATATATATAACTAAGAGAGGAGAAAATAGGGTTTAGTCATGGGTTCACCCACAATGAACCGAACCAAGTGTCCATTCTACATGCGGATCCTAAACCGGGTCTATGACATTGCCAATGTGTATTCTACTGTTCTCGGGTGGTCTTTCTCAGCAACAGAAAAAATAAAATAATAAATAAAATGACAGGAACCAACATCAGAAATACAGCAGGAATACATCATCAGGAAAAATTAAATTCTAAAAATTCAAGAAATATTAAATCTGGAATCGGGTGTGACACTCCCCACGAAATACCAGTTTCATAATTGTATTACCCGTATTGTCATTAGAACCAAGGTAATACGAAAATGTTGGATTGATCCGCGATGGCGCCGGCGTAGAAGTTCCTCCACCGCCGCCGCTCGTCATGTCGCCGTAGCCGCTCGACATAGCACCACCTCCGTCGCTCGAAAAAAATGTGCCCTAGCCGTCAGGCTCCGATACCATGTGAAGAAGTGATAGGAGATAATATTCTAGATATTTCATTCATCATGATATTACATATATATACATCCACATATCAACTTGGAGCCTAAGTCACATGACCAATCACCCTAAATATAATTTAATCCCAATACCCCAATCACCATATATAGCCAGCCAATCACCATATATAGCTAATCACGATAAATATAATTTAATGATACAATTTAATCCCAATAAAAAAAAATCAACTTTTACTTTTAAATTCCCAATGATGTTATAACATCACCATAAAAATAGAATGCAAGGACTCCACTATATCCTGGTTGTGAGGATCATTCACCCTTGGAGGTGGTTACAAGATTATTAAGCATCAAGTCCGATTTTAACATATCGCAAGAATATTATAATTGACTGATCGATTTGATAATAGAGATCTTGACCGAGGGTGAAAGTTGCCTAAAGACTTCTATCGATCTAAGAGGATGGTGAGATCGCTTTGGATGAGATACGAGAAAATCGATGCATATCGCAACGGGTGCATATTGTACTACACAGACGACAAGGATGAAGATGTGTACAGATTCTGTGGTGCTGATCGCTACAAGGCCACTGTTAGAGGAAAGTCTGTCGGTGCAAGGAAGGCTACCGATTCGATGCACTACTTGCCTTTGACGCCGCGGTTACAGCGGTTGTTTATGGTTAAGGAGACTGCAGAAAACATGAGTTGGCACAGGCGAAAACAGATCGAAGGAGTATTGGATCATCCATCCGATGGAGAAGCATGGAAGCACTTTGATCGAAAGTATCCATATTTTGCCGAAGATTCGCGTAATATCAGATTGGGGCTCTCCTCTGACGGTTTTACCCCATTCGGACTTTCGGGCTCCCAGTATTCGTGTTGGCCTGTGATCGTCACTCCGTACAATCTACCGCCTTGGATGTGCATGAAGACTCCATATATGTTCCTAACCATCATTATCCCGGGTCCGAATAATCTGAAAATGAACATCGATGTGTATTTAAAGCCTTTGATAGATGAGTTGAATCAGCTGTGGGAAGTTGGTGCCAACACGTACGATGTTTCTAGAAAGCAGAATTTTTAGATGAGGGCAGCACTTATGTGGACCATTAACGACTTTCCGGCCTATGGAATATTATCGGGATGGAGCACCCATGGTCGTCTCTCATGTCCGTATTGCATGGACCTTACTAAGGGTTTCCGTTTGAAATATGGAGGCAAACCGTGTTTCTTCGATTGTCATCGACAATTTCTGCCGAAGGATTATCCGTACCGGAGGAATCAGAATGCTTTTCGTGCGGGAGTTGTGGAGAAGGCCAATCCACCGCCAAGGTGGCCCGGATACACGATATGGAAAGAGGTAAAAGATTTACCAAGTGCTATCGAAGAGCCTGCTAAGGGGTACAAGTGTGACAGATTTGGTCGCACCCATAACTGGACGAAGAGGAGTATATTCTGGGATCTGCCATATTGGAGCACCAATCTGATCAGACATAACCTTGATGTCATGCATATCGAGAAGAATGTGTTTGATAACATAATTAATACTGTAATGGAGGTAAAGGGGAAGACGAAAGATAATCCGAAGGCCAGGTTGGACTTAGAAGAAATATGTAGACGTCCTGCATTGCATTTGATAGAGGAGGGAAATGGAAAGTTAAAGCAACCTTAGTCAGTTTTCTTACTGGAGAAAGAGGATAAATGGAGACTTTGTAGGTGGATTCAGGGTCTAAAGTTTCCAGACGGGTACGTGTCGAACTTGAGAAGATGCATTGACCTCAAGGAGAACAAACTGGCGGGTATGAAGAGTCACGATTGTCACGTATTCATGGAGAGATTAATTCCGATTGCATTTCAAGAATTCTTACCGCAGGTCATTTGGGATCCATTGATAGAGCTCAGTATATTCTTCAGAGATCTTTGTTGTACTAAGTTGCTCGTCGATCGTCTAGAAAAGCAAGAGAAGGACATTGCGGTAACACTATGTAAGCTCGAGAAGGTGTTTCCTCCAGGATTCTTCGACTCTATGGAGCATTTGCCAATTCATCTTTCCTATGAGACACGTGTTGGTGGTCCTGTCGGTTATCGATGGATGTACCCCTTCGAGCGGCATCTGAATCACCTAAAGTGAAAGGTGAAAAACAAGGCACGGGTTGAGGGCTCTATTTGTGAAGCTTATGTTCTCGAGGAGATTACAAACTTTTGCTCGATGTATTTCAAACTGCATGTTGCTACTAATAGAATGAAAGCTCCGAGAAACGATGACGCATATCAGGAATCTAATGATGCAATACTCAAAGTATTCAATGTGTTCGAAAAGCATTCGGGAAAAATGAAGAAGAGATATTTGAATGACGACGAGCTAAGGGCTGCTCAGTTGTATATATTACTCAATTGCGACGAGGATGAAGTGGAGAAGCTAGAGGGATAAGTAATTAATATGTCCATATTTACATCATCTCAATGTAATAGTATAAGATACTATTATGCTACTAATCAACAGTTGCTTTATTGTTTTTTAGCACATATAATGATGAGTTGAGGTCGGTTAGACCCTACATAACAGGCGAAGAAGTAGAACAAGAAATGAGATGCCATTTTCCTTCTTGGTTGAGGGCATATGTAAGATGCTTGGTAATTACTTTTTAATTCTGCACATGCAAAACAAATAACTTACTATCGCTACTTTGGTATTTAGGTCGATCGTCTAATAACACCCGAGACTGAATCTATTAGAACTCTAGCCAAGGGACCAATTACTGCCGTTAAAATGTGGCCAAGTTTCTGTGTGAATGGGTTCAGGTTCAAGTCAACAAATGCTCCTATCAGAGATAGCTTTCTGGATCTTGATTCCACGAAAAAAAGTTGTTTGTATATCAAATCTTCGAACTACAAAGACGTCGATCCAGGCAATAATTTCTTTGGCATCTTACGAGAGATTGTGGAGTTGACATATAATTATGGCACAGAACCTGCTAATATCGTGCTATTCAAGTGTGAATGGTTCGATCCGATTCAAGATTAAGGTTGGAAAATTGACAAGCATGGCCTTGTGGATAAACTACAAGCGTAGATATCAAGGCTACGAACCATTTGTCCTATCAAGTCAGGTTCAGCTCGTGTACTTCATAACTTATCCTAGACGGGGGACAGCGAGGTCGGATTGGTGGGCAGTATGCAAGACTAAAGCTAGAAATACCTTTGACATTGACGAAATAGCTTATTAGGAGGACGATCTACCTCTTGTAACAAATATTGTAGATGTGGAATCAACGAAAGTTACTCATTACACGAGTAATAATATAGAAGATGTAAAATTATCCGAAGAGGAAGACGAAGACAAAGTAGATGAAAGTGAAGACGAGGAGGAGGAAGAGGAAGAGGAGGACGAGGAAGGCGAACAAGATGAATTTTCTGAAGATGATTGAAAATAAAATATTTTGCATGTAGAATGTAACTATATTTTGACTGTAGAATATACTATTTTAACGAATATATGTATTATAATTTGACTGTAGAATGCTTTGAGATATGCATCACATTTTGACTGTAGAGTGTACTATATATTTGTGTTTTTCTATATTCATCATATGTTGTTATCAGGTATGACAGGATGACGCGGAGGATTCGATAAGTCCCGAGGTAGACAGAGTGCTCCTCCGGTACTGCCTACTGTTGGTTCCGGATCATCGTCGTCCAGTACTCCAATATATCGATCACTCACATCTCCGACTGTTGGGACGAGTAGTTCCAGGCGTGATAGTACTCCCTCGTCCCGCGTTCCTCCTGCTGACGAAACCATGGGGACAGATGAGCATGTCGAGGAGGTCGTGCCCACGTTGTCCCAGCATCAGCAAGATCCTCCATGCGTACCTTCGGAGGAGACGAGGACAGAGATTTGGGACGACGGTACAAAGTAAGTCAATTAGATGGTTTAGCATAATATATCGTGTATTTCTTTATTCATCGTATATTGACTTTTTTGATCAAAATAATTATCTCTGTATAGATATCGTCCATCGTTGGTTCAGAGACGTCTGGGCCAATTTCTGAGGAACAACTACGGTGGCCCTTGGATCAACTACTCTGAGGCTCCGGAGGAGAGGAAGGCATTCTGGTTTGCGCACTTTCAGGTAAAAGTATATTAAATAAATTCTCTAATTTATGCATATTATATAACTTATCCGTGATGCTCACTTACTAAATTATTCATTGTAGCAAACGTATTTCTATCCTCCGCACCGGATCGAGTTGATCGAGCGGCTCTTTCCTACCGTTGTCGTCAAGCTTATTCGAGATGCTCTGGATGACCAGAAGGCTCGTGATCGTGCTGGAAAACCGATCCAAGGTTGGATCACGCCTGAGCAGTGTACTGCGATGAGGGCTAGATTCGACGATCCGAGCTACAAGGAAAGGTCTGAGAAGGCCAAAGCGGCTAGGCAAAATGCTGCCAAGTGGTGTGGTAGCTCGATTGGTATATTTTTTCTTTTAAAATATATTATTTTAATGTAAGTACCATAAAATGGTAGTAGGAAAAAATATTTAAGTTTAGTACTAAATAATATATTTTTAACAGGTACAGAGGGGTGAGGATGCAAACATGGTGACCGTCTTCTTGGCCACCCATCGCAAGGACGAAAATCTCATTGATGAGAGGGCCTCGCAGACCTATGTAAGTATTACTTTACTTTGTGTTAATTTTAATATAACTTAGGCAATTATCGAGTTTTCAAACCTTTCTAGGCCGAGTATCTTAGGCTGCGTGAGCGGACGACTGCTAGTAGACCTACACCTGGAGAGGCTAGTACTTCCTCGCAGCCCGCTCCAGCTCCACCGACGGACGACCTGTGGGTGACCGCAGCTGGTAGTCTCCAGAGAGGTACGTACTACGGTACGGGATCCTATTGCGTCCTGGTTACGACGCAGTCATCTAGGGCCTCCCCGACAGCTGCGTATTCCACACAGCCCTCGCAGTCGTCGGCCAGAGTCCAGGAGGCCGTTGACCGTCAGATTGCGTCTCTCCGTGACAAGTTGCTGCGAAGGATGGAGGAGCAGCCCCGGTCCCAGCCGTAGGCGGACGATCCGACGCTCATCGCACGATTTGATATGCTCGACCGCAGCATCACGGAGCTCCAGGATTTGACAAATGATATTAGAGCCTCGACAGACCGCAACATCATGGAGCTGCAGGCATCACAACTATCGATGGGCGAGAGGCTGACGATGATGCATGATTCAATGGTTCATAGCAGTACGGGGCTGTTATCTACCATGGATTCTTACAACCAGTGACTCGCAGACTTGGAGCGGGTACGGCCTCCTCACGCCTACATCGACATAGACTCCACCGACGTCACTGCCTTCTCCATCGACATCGGTGTCGATTTCACGGGACCAGTATGAGCTGTTCTTATCCTTCATACGCGCCGGTGGTTAGCCTCCTGCAGATCCATAGTAGTATAGCTAGTTGCTGGATATTTGTATTTTTTGTATTATTTAGGATGAGATTGTATGGATATATATTTGTCGTATTCTTTACGATGAGATTTGCTGGATGCTTTCTTTTCTTCAAATTTTATTATATTATTCATATTAAATATGTTATTTTACCGGTGTTGAGTGTTCAACCCAAGGGGGTTGGCAAACCCAGAAATTCAACGGAGGGTTGCTCCGGGTCTATTTGTACAGATTATGATTTAATAAACTACAGGAATAATAGTTTGGAAACAATTCAGTATTCATTTTTTTATTTTTTCTATAAAATTAGCGACGTTTTTAACGACGTTTAGCGACGTTTAGCGATGTGTATACACGTCGCTAAATATGTCGCTAATTAGCGACGTTAATAAACGTCGCTAATGACGTCGCTAAACATGTCACTAAAAACGTCGCTGTACGTCGCAAATTGCTGACATGACAGTATTGTCAGGTCATTAAAGACGTCGATGTAACGTCGCTATATAAGTCGCTAATTAGCGACATTTAGCGACGTTAATTAACGTTGCTAATTAGTGACGATGCGTCGCTAATTTTAGCGACACATTTAAGTCGCTAAAAAACGTCGGCATAGCGACGTTTAGCGACGTTTTTTCTTTTAGCGACTTGCTTTATTCCGACTTCTTTAAAACGTTGCTAATTACGTCGCTAAATGTTATTAGTGACATTTTTTGGTCATTTAGCAATGTTTTTAAACGTCGCTAATTTGACTTTTTCTGGTAGTGGGTAGCCGGAGTGTGCTAAGGTTGTTCGGTTAGCGGGAACGAGCAAATACGGCTAATGAAACGAGCTAAGGTGGAGATTGTTGGATTGTATCTCGTTTTCGATTGAGCGCTCAAAGGAGGGTGACAATGGAATTTGGTAATTTAGTCCCACATCGGATAGGAAGTGGGATCATGAGGTGTAGATAATTTGGATTGGTTCAGGCCTCATATGGAAATTCTCTTTTAAGACATATGGGCCCAGTCTAATATCGTATCTCATGGACCAACTCCGATTCGGATCACACCGCGTTTCCAACAGAGAGGGTATGCAGATACAAATTATGAAACATTACTCATTTGAATTTGTTTTCGCATTGTATTTTATGGAATCAATTATGGAACACACTGATCTTCTTTGTCAACCTTTATAGCATCAAGCTCAAGATGTTGTAAATGTCATGCAACTTGTTTCATCGACTATAGTGATTCTTCAAAAATTCAGAGATAACAAATGGAATTATTTACTTGTTGAAGTGAAATCATTCTATGAAGCACGGAACATCGATGTCCGGGACATGAATGCTCTATATATTGCTAAAATAGTGCGAGCTAATGATCCAAAAGAATGTATCACAGTTGAGCAATATTGTCGAAGGTTTTTATTTTTTGAAGCAATAGATTCTCAGCTACATGAATTAAATGATCGATTTATTCAGCATGCTATGGAGCTATTGAATCTTGTCTCTATACTAAATCCAAAAGATTCTTCAAGCTCAGCCAGAGTTGATGATATTTGTTTGTTGGTGTGCAAATTTTATCTGCAAGACGTTTTAGAGTTTGATAAAATGCAATTGAGAATCCAATTAACTTCAACATTACGAATAACACTGTTGTTCTTCATCCAAAGTACCAAAAATTGACATGTATTTTAGAACAATGTCAATGGTTGGTAAGAACCAAAAGATTGAGAACATGCTATCTTGTTTATAGAGTGATTATTCTTGTGCTTACTTTTTCGTTTTCTACAGCAACAACAGAAATGTCACTCTCTGACCTGAATATTGTCAAGACTAGACTTCTAAGTAAAATGGATGATGGGTTCCTTAAAAACTCTTTGATGGTGAATATTGAATTTTTTAATATTGAATTTTTTTTGTTTTGCCAAGACTATTTGTACAACGGCACTTATAGAAGACTTTCATAATTTCAAAGAATGTGGTCCGTGGAGTTCCACTTTGATCGATGATTTTAGAAAATAATAAACATTACTGACGGTGAGCGTTCCAGTAGTTTGAAGAATATTTTGTGAAGAATATACCTTCCGTTTATGAACGGATGTCATAATTTTGAAAAGAATAAACACTATTTTTGCTACTTATCAACTACAAACTCCACCTAACGGGTTATTGTCGATGCTAGAAAAACACATCAAAGACATCACTATTCCTTGCTAAGAGCACATATATGTATATAAATGAAAAAGCTACAACTTCTAACAACAAAAGCACAAAAAATGTCTATTATTGGATGGCAAGTAAGGTTAGTGCGTGATGATACCTATAAGCAAGGCCAAGCCGACAAAATCCAAGGTGGGAATGGTGAATCTATCACTGCGTTTCCATGTGGCGAATACCAACAACAATGCCTAACTCTTGTAAAATAATAATTCCTTTTGTATTGTGTATGAACTTCACTATCATCCATACACATTTTTGGGAGTCTTGTTCCCATTCTTTTCTTGTTAGTCAAGAACAAGTGTCATTGAATGCTAATATATACTTTTGGTTGCGTAGGAGGTCCTGTCGAGTTCGGAGCAACTGGCAAATGGAAATGAGATATTGCTTGTTGGACTGAGTCAGTACATACTTGGATTATACACGCTCCCGCCACCTTCTTTGTGGACCTATTCAACGTGAGCTCTCTTTCTTCGCTCTTTCCTTCCTAGAGTGTTTACTTGCTTGTTGTTTTCAATTGTCACACTTTTGGAAGCAACCATGTAGGCTGGGTCGGCTCTGAAGTAAGTCGGAGAAGACTTCAGATTTGGACAACCCTTCTTTGCTAGAGCAACTCCTCAGGTTCGACGTGATCCCATCAAAGATCGAGATCACGGATGATCCCCAAGACCAAAATTAATTTCGGATAGAATAACCCAACTCTCGGAGCCGATCCTGTACGTAGACTTAGTATTACATTACAAAAATGTTATTTATCATCTAAGTTTTTAAAGACATCTCTCATGACATACAGGACACCGACATGATTAAGATTCTAATGTTAAGTACTCTCTCTCTCTCTCTCTCTCTCTCTCATCCAAGAAAACATGAAAAAAAATGATGACCCAGCTGTTGCTGGAGCTCTATGCAAACAGGAGACAACCACGTCTCGTGTCGGTTGCGATCTTCAACGTCGGGATCATGTCGATTCCGACAACGCTAAAGGTGCTCGACGTGGGCCCTGTGTTCTTCCTCATCGTCGGCGTCGGCATATTTCTGTTGAGCGTTTCGGAATCGACATAAGGCACCAGTCCATCCCAACCTATGCTTGGATCCGTACCTGGTTGTACCATTTGAATGTGCTCACATCAACAGTTGGGACGTTCACAATATTCCTCTAGCTCCAAAAGTCTTGTCCATTCCCGAAGATCTTCACAAAAAGAGGTTTAGATATTAAAGCTGCGATTAGCAACAAAATGACCAACAAGGAAAGATGGAAGTAAAGAAAATTTAGAAAATTTTCTGAGTTGAGATTTTTTTATAATCAACTTTAACAGGGAGCACATCATTCAATTGCATATGATCTTGATATTTGGCAATAATGTGTTTTTGCACCATACAAATAAAATGAGAGGAAATAATACATTAAAACATGCTAAACTTATCTTGTCATGCTGCTAACTAATCGATCAAAAAAAAGTTGAAATCATATTTAATTATGTAAAGTATATTCCTACTATTATAATTTATAAAGAGACTTCGGTTCAAAATCTCTATTACTATAAAGATGTTTCAAAACGGTTCAAAATGAACCGTCTAAGTATTACATGTATATATATAAGTGTGTAATTAATTTTTTAATTAATTCATATATCTTAACAAATGTTAATTACATAGAATTATCTAACTAAAGATATATCGAAAGTCCTAATATATATATATATATATATATATATATATATATATATATATATATATATATTCAAACTATATTTAAACTATTTTAATATAATTTTAATTTCGATCGAATTTTTCAATGATGTCAGAGATTTTTTTTTTACCGATAATATTGTCTAAAAGTAAAAAAAATTTGACAAAATTACTTGTATAAAGAACAAACAAGTAAGTAAACATGACGAGTATTTCTTTTAGTGGAATTCCAATTCTTTTAAGCCCAAATTAAGCTGTACCGTCCAAACTAAGTCTGCAACGCCTGATAACACTAACGGGCTGGACCCATCTTCCGTTAACAGCCCTACTGGCAATTCTTGTAATTCAATTGCTTTAATTTCTGACATAAACCCATACTAAACAAAAAAAATATGATGGAAAAAAGAGGTATTTTTAATACACTAGCCTCCCCAAAGTTTTATGTTTATTACACGAACTTTTCCTATGTTTTTGTTATGATTAATTATAGTTAAGATTAGATATTAATTAGATTTATGATTAGATTATTCTCCTTTATTGATACATATTTTTTCTCCTATATGGATAAATATTTCTTCTCATACCTTCTCCAACTCCTATACGGACATGGATCCGTTCTCTCACTATATATATTCATACTTGTAAGACTTTTTACATCATCCATTAATAAAATTATTATTTTTTCTCCTTGATTTGTTTCATGGTATCGGAGCCTACGATTTTTCAATCCTAGAACAAAATTAATTATCACAATTAAAAAAAAAAGTTTTTTTATCGCAACTGCTATTTCTTCCTTGACACCATGCTCCAAAAGATACCTTGCCATCTTTACAGTATTTAACATGCTTAATTTCTTTCTTTTGTATAACATGTTCATTATCTAGTGTTATCTTTATAGTTAGTTGATGTGTAATTTCTCATATTATGCATGCTAGATTAGTTGTCTCGTTGCTAGAAAGTCCCCGACCCTTCGGCCACGTCGCACAAGTGCTAGAGATCGTTGTGCTCCGACCTCACGAAGCCTCGTAGGCGTCTCGAACCTCCAGACCATGTCGCACCAACTCTTCCAAATTGAATTAAGAGAAAGAAGCAGAAGTAACAATAAAGATAAAAGAAGAATGAAAAAAGAAGGAAGACGCATAAGTAACAATGAAGACAAAAGAATAATAAAGAAAGAAGAAGTGGAAGAGAGAAGTACGAAAATTCAAAAGAAGAAAGACACGTAGCACCAATATGGAAAGACCACAAGCTTGGTGGTTCCTTCCCTATTTCATCTAAAATTTTAGTTTACCAAAAAAAAAGCGTCCTCTATGTACCTATTGAAAAAAGCATGGTCATTATGTTATTGCCTGCTATGCTCGTTAGTGGTCTGGTATGATTTGTTCTCACTGCCATAGGTCTGGTCATCTAGTGGATAATTATTTTCTGCTTCATACACATTTAAGAACTCAATTCTTCAAGCGGGTACAGATAAGAGATTCTTCCTTGACTCACTCTTCGGTACCTCAGGTTCAGATATTAGCTTAGGCTCAGACATCAGCATATATTCAGCATCGTCTTACTCAGTTAGAGTTCCATGTCCAGCTCTGTCTCCAGCGTCAACCTGTCTTTGCTAGCTCCTCTGTATCTGCCTTTACTGGTATGTCTACTTCTTGGATATTAGACTCTGGTGCTTCTCATCATATGACTTCTGACCTTAGTCTTTTATCTAGTATTTACCATTACCATCCCACTTTCCTGCTTTACACATAGCTGATGGTTCTCAGTTGGTTATCACTCAATCTGGCTCCATTATTTACGACACTTTGAGTCTTCCTTTTGTCTTACATGTTCCTCATCTTACTTTGTACCTCATATAAGTCAGTAGCATTTGTGAGAGTGAATTTATTGTTTCTTTTGATTTTCTCATATGTTCTGTAAAGGATCCTCGTACGGGCCTTACGATTGGTCATGCTCATAGGAAGGGACGGTTGTACTACTTAGAGTATCTTTATCTTTCATCAATTCAACCTTTGAGTTCTAGTCATGCTGCCATCGTCATGTCTGCTGCTGACTTGTGGCACAGACACTTAGGTCATATTTCAGAACCTCGTCTAAAGATTTTATTTCATAGTGGAGCTCTTGGACATGGTTCTTTCTCTTCTTTATCTACATGTACGGGCTGTAAGTTGGAAAAATATATAGCCCTTCATTTTCCTAAGAGTTTATCAAAATCTAGTAGTATTTTTGAATTAGTTTATTCTGACATATTGGGACCTGCTCTTATCCCATCTATGAGTGATTTTGTCTACTACATGAGCTTTATTGATGATTACACTCGTTATATTTGTGTCTATCTTATGCGTCACCGTTCTGATCTTCCAACTATTTATAGGACATTTACTACAATGATTCACACTCAATTCAATGCTAGGATTAAAATTTTTCGTTCTGATTGTGCTCGTAAGTATCTCTCCACTATGATGTGATCTATCTTGCAATCTCAAGGCACCATTTTTCAGTAGTCCTTCCCTTATACTCATGAACAGAATGTGATAGCTTAGCGCAAACATCGTCATATTCTTGAAACTATTCGTGCTCTCTTGTTATCCTCTTTTATTTCTCAAAAGTTCTGGGAAGAAGCCATTGTTACTTCTGTTAATCTGATCAATATCACTCATTCCTCTGTTTTATTTGGTAGTGTCACACCCCAGTCCCAAAATACGTAGGACTATGAATACGTAAGCATGTCAGCTATATGTATATGGAGATTCCAATATATGGAAACCATAACGCATACGTACGCTGTATTATGAACAATAATTCACAAGTGGTATATAATTATCACAAGTCACAGGGCATAACTAAATTTTATCCACAGAATCAAATAGAAATAAATAACCAATCTGCTATATAACTGAATCTCAATATGAAGTATCAAAGAATGATAGTCGGGTGGAAACAAATCCACTGCCAAACTAGCTAGAATATAAGAGAAACCACATAAGAACATCTAATGAACAATGAGACTTGAAGAGAAAATCTCCTCGAAAGAGATAAGTAGCAAGTCCTGATCTATGCTTCTGCGAATAGTCAAGATCGTCTACACCTGAAAAGGAACCAGGTCCTTAGAGGGACGTAACAAGATACATAGAAGCATGCCAATTGAATACAGTAAACATGCATAATAGACAGAGAATATATAAGTATGTTGTACAAGACAATCTATATGAATATGTATAATGAGGATAACTTTTTGACGTATGGGTAGGGGTAGTCTACTCTATCTAATCTCACAACTCACACACACGTCAGGAACATCAAAAATTGATATACCGTGAGGGTAGCGACCAGCGCAACACCAGAAATTGATATACCACGAGGGTAGCAACCAGCATGACACAACTACCGTAGTACGTGCTAGATACTACGGTTTACCAGAGTGGTTATAGCCCATACGCCTACTGATTGTCCTCCTCTTCCATGATATTATATGTCAAGTGTGTGTCAACATATATAATATATAATTATGACTGAAAGAAAATACACATGCAATAAATATATAAAAATATAATAAGCATGCAAAGTATTGTAAGCAAATTGGCAAGGTATCTTGTCTGACAAGAAAGCTGTAAAGTGTAAGCGTCCAGACGTCAGCCACAACAGAAACTATGGCATCAGAATGAACGTCTCCGGATGCTAAAATAAATATCACCAACGTTCCCAGAATAACTAAGATAGCTAAAAAATACTATCATTTCGTCCAATTTGGACACAGGGGCAAAACAATAATTTTGGGTCAAAGCGGGTCCACATATGGGCCACTTTGCACCGAAAAACGTATCAGAGAAAAAGATCTCTAAATGGGATAAATGATAGGTTAAACAAATTCTAAACGTTGATACGAACTCAACGGTATGTTCAATTTTTGATTCCAGTGAGCCGAACACAAATTCGTCCTAAAAGTCAACTATAGGGTCCACAAATAGGCGGCTTGATCAACTGTCTCAGAATTACGTGAAACTTGGGTCACAGGACCAGCGTGATACCATGAATCCAATGGCATAAGTTTCATCGTATTCTGACGAGCGTACACAAAATGGTGCAGTATTTTACAAAAGTCGCGATACGAGACCTGTTTACGGATACAGAGTGATTCTGACGCGCACACACGTCCAAATCAGTTTCTGCAAAAGCCCACAGGTCAGGACATACCATACACGCCTTTCAGTATAATTGGTATACGATGAGACGGTCCCGTTTGGCGGAACGCACTCCGTATCATAATTTTCTAATATTTTAAAAATAAGTTTTTGGTCAATTTGGAGGTTGAATAATTTAACACATAGAACAAATTAACAAAAACTAAAAGAACAAAATATTTCTCGGTTATATGGAGAAGAAAAACTCTTTAATTAGTTTTTAAAAATATTAAACAAGTTGATGGCTAATTGGGTGTGAACATGGAGTTTTGGGTTGAAGTTTCTGGACTATTTTGGTCAGTTTTTTGGCCATTTTTCGGACGAATTTTCGACCAATCTAGGGAACGAAAATTTGTCCCGCTTCAACGAAATTCCTAGAGGGTTAGGTTGTGAACGTATATGAATAAACTGCTCGTAAAAATAATCAAGATTGAGGGAGATACATCACCTTGAAGTTGGGTGCTCGGGACTGTGTTTCTGCACGCGTACGGTACGCGGACGTCCGGCAGCGCGCGGCTGTGGCAGCGCCGGCGGTCGGGCGTGGTCGGCGGTCGATCTTCGGGGCACGGACTAGGGTTAGGGTTTGGGTTATTTACTATGTGTGTATATATACATACACAGGGAGAGGGGGGAGAGACAATTCGAGATTGTGGGGGGGGGGGGGGTGTTGTGGTCTGCGGGGGGTAGGTTGTTGGTTATGTGAATAAGATTTGGTTAGTGTTTATGTTTTCTACTAGGAATTAGTTTATAGATTTTCGTATTAGGTTTTATTTAATTGTTATTCTTTTTCTTTTTTCTTTTTTCTTTTTTCTTTTTTCTTTTTTCTTTTTCTTTTCTTTTTCTTTTATTAATATTAATATTATTATTAATCTTTCTTATTATTATTATAACTATTATTTGTTATTATTATTTTTTTATTATATTTAATAACTATATTTTTGTTTACATATATATTTAAGGTATAAAAAATATATTTTTACCCAAAATAAATTCTAAAAAAAATCTATCACTCTTCCACAAAGATCCCAAAAATATAATAATAGTTTTGTGCAAAATTTCTAAATGAGTAATTATCCAGGTAATTAAATCATTAAATTTTATTTTCTAATTAACAACAAAATAATATAAATAAATTTAATAATTAATTAATTAAATATAATAATTAAAAATATGGGATTTTACATTCTACCAACTTACAAAATTTTTGTCATCGAAATTGACACTAACCCATATTCATAATAAATCACTATAGCTATTATACTTCATTGCTATCTAGTAGTGCTTCCTAAAATTCATAGTCAGCCATTCTAACACTTCTCATTTATTGTCCGTACACTATTCTATAATCCTCTAACTCGTCTATACTACCCATCTTACAAGAATTCTACTAGTAGTCAAAGTCTCTTGAGGCTATTGTCTAGGTTGTAAGGCGAGTTTATTTATTTGGTCGATAATTTTGGGATACTTGTCTGGAATCTCATAACCATGATTTTTCTTTGTAACCGTCAAGTATCATAGTCTAATATTCCATGCCACATGACCGGTATGTCTACAAATACTTCGACTACTCTACTATAATGGTCTAGCTGCAGCTGTTGCTACTTCACCAGCGATTTATCATAGTCATCAGTTCATAACAAGTGCCTTCAACTCTTTCCTAAGCTTAGTCTAAGTTTTAGGGCAACAGTTAATGTCTTGACTAACTTTATAAAACTATTTGAAGTATGAACTATTTCGCAATCCAACTAATTTCCTGTTAGGCTAAAGGATGCTACTAAAGGTTTAAAAATAATAAGAGAATACATGTATTGTTATAGTGCATATACACAAGGTTTATTATTATGAACTCATCTTTTAGTTATTAACCATTACTAATCCGGTTATGTTTTTAACTAACAAAATAAGGGTGAGGTTGAAGTAAATCAATAATTTATGATGGCACGAAAAGACGCAACTACGATAGAAAGAATTTAGCGTGGAATAAGGAATGGATATAGAAGTGAAGATGAGCCACCCAAGGGGGCGAGGTGGTGATAGGAAAAGAATACTACTACTGCTACTCGCATCATCCATTAGCATCGTGGATATGCCATCTAGTTAAAATATCAACACATCCTCAAAAAATTTAACACTAAATATATCACATTGTGATATGCCCTTAATTACAAAAGATAGTCACCAAGTAATATGATTGGCCTATGGCGTATATCTGGTAGTCTCCGTGTATCAAACTTATACCAAGCACGAGCGTTCGTCTTTCCGAAATAGGGGAAGACGGAGAACAATAATAAAGAATTCAAAAAGGAGGTGATAGAATACAAGTACGGGATTTAAGACGGTTTTAAGAATTCAAAAGAGAGTTGTCAAGGCAGTTGTGGATTAAAATCTTATTTTTGGTAAATTTCTATTCATATGTTCATATCAGAACAGTTATGTACCTGATAGGATATGCTCTGTCTTTTCTAGAGGGCAAGTATATTCATCTAACAAGTTGAGTCAACTATATATCTCAATCCACGTAAGGTAGTAATGCGAAGAGCGAACCAAGCGCACTTAGGTTGATCAGACCATAATACACTAATTCTAAATAGATAATTGTATTAGTGTGTTCATCCAATAATACATATGTCATGAACAAGATCGATAAAAGAATAAGCTCGCAAAACTAGGCTATAATAGCAGTATAAGTCGAGTTAGTTCAAAAAATATAAGTACGCTAGATTATGATGAAAGAAGGTACAAAATACTTCAAGTTCACAAAGAATATAAGACTCGTCCGGTGTTGTGCCTCTATAGTTGCCATACTAACTTCTTGTCTAAGTCTCTAGTCGACCAAATGGGGGTGTGGGTCTCTAAGTTCTACAATCTGGATAAACACTATCTTCTTATGCAAGTCTATAGTTGGTGTCATTCAATTATACTTCATTAATGGGTGAAAAGAACTATATGGTATTAGGTTATGAGGCATACTACCCAACTTAAAAGAATTTAACTAATAGTGTTATTGAACAATAGGATGTATATACCTAGTACAAGCCATCTTTTTAACCCATATCAAGCACGAAAGAAAAGATAAGATTGACGTTGTGAAAGGATCAAGCAAGATGCAATACGAGCAATCAAATAAGAATGCGAAATGGAATCAAGGGAGGTGATTAAATAAGTGGATAAGATCCTATACTCTAATCCTATGTGCAGGCTTGCTTATTACAGTAATATAACCGAGATAATATACTCTCGACCTGCATGGGCCACCACAAAAATATGCCATGCCCTAGTCCCAAAATATGTAGGACTAAGAATACGTAAGCATGTCAGCCGTATGTATATGGAGACTCTAATATATGGAAACCATAACTCATACGTACGCTGTATTATGAACAATAATTCATAAGTGGTATATAATTATCACAAGTCACAGGGCATAACTAAATCTCATCCACAGAATCAAATAGAAATAAATAACCAATCTACTATATAACTGAATCTCAATATAGAAAATCTCCTCGAAAGAGATAAGTAGCAAGTCCTGATCCATGCTCCTGCGAATAGTCAAGATCGTCTACACCTGGAAAGGGATCAGGTCCTCAGAGGGATGTAACAAGATACATAGAAGAATGCCAATTGAATACAGTAAACATGCATAATAGACAGAGAATATATAAGTACACTGTACAAGACAATTTATATGAATATGCATAATGATGACAACTTTTCGATGTATGAGCAGGGGTAGGCTACTCTATCTAATGTCATAACTCACACACACGTCAGGAACATCAGAAATTGACATACCGCGAGGGCAGCGACCAGCGCGACACCAGAAATTGATATACCGCGAGGGTAGCGACTAGCGCGACACAACTACCGTAGTACGTCCTAGATATTACGGTTTACCAAAGTGGTTATAGCCCATACGCCTACTGATGGTCTTTCTCTCCCATAATACTATGTGTCAAGTGTGTGTCAACATAGATAATATATAATTATGACTGAAAGAAATACACATGCAATGAATATATAAAAATATAATAAGCATGCAAAGTACTATAAGTAATTTGGCAATGTATCTTGCTTGGCACGAAAGCTGCAAAGTGTAAGCGTCCAGACGTCAGGCACAATATATCAGAAACTATGGCATCAGAATAAACATCTCCGGATGCTGAAATAAATATCACCAACATTTTCAGAATAAGCAAGATAGCTAAAAAATACTACCCTTTCGTCCAATTTGGACACATGGGCAAAACAATAATTTTGGGTCTCAGCGGGTCCACATGTGGGCCACTTTGCACCGAAAAATATGCCAAATGTAAAGTTCTCTAAATAGGACAAATTATAGATCAAACAAATTCTAAACGTCGATACGAACTCAACGGTATGTCCAATTTTGGATTCCGGTGAGCCGAACACAAATTTGCCCTAAAAGTCAACCGTGGGGCCCGTAAATAGGTGGCTTGGTCAACTATCTCAGAATCGAGTGAAACTTGGGTCACAGGACCAGCGTGATACCAAGAATCCAATGGCATAATTTTTGTCACATTCTGACGAGCGTACACAAAATGGTGCAATATTTTACAAAAGTCGCGATACGGGACCTTTTTACGGATACTGAGTGATTCTGACGCGCACACACGTCCAAATCAGTTTTTGCAAAGCTTACATGTTAGGGCATATGATACGCTTCTTTCGGTGTAATTGGTATGTGACGAGACCGTCCCGTTTGGCGGGGCGCACTCCGTATCATAATTTTCTAATATTTTGAAAATAAGTTTTTGGTCAATTTGGAGGTTGAATAATTTAACACATAGAAGAAATTAACAAAAACTAAAAGAACAAAAAATTTCTTGGTTATATGGAGAAGAAAAATCCTTTAATTAGCTTTCAAAAATATTAAACAGGTTGATGGCAAATTGGGTGTGAACATGGGGTTTTGGGTTAAAGTTTCTGGACTGTTTTGGTCAGTTTTTCGGCCATTTTTTGGTCAAATTTTGTCTAGGGAACGAAAACTTGTCCCGATTGAACGAAAATCCTAGAGGGTTAGGTTGTGAACGTACACGAATAAACTGCTGGCAAAAATAATCAGAATTGAGGGAGATACATCACCTTGAAGTTGGGTGCTCGGGACGGTGTTTCTGCACGCGCGCAGTACGGGACGGCCGGCGGCGCGCGACTGCGGCGGCGATCGACGTGGGGGCGACGGCACCGGCGGTCGGGCGTGGTCGACGATCGGTCGTCGGGGCGCTGGCTAGGGTTAGGGTTTGGGTTGTTTACTATGTGTGTATATATATACACATAGAGAGGGGGGAGAGAGAGAATTCGAGATTGTGGGGGGGGTGCTGTGGTCTGCGGGGGGTAGGTTGTTGGTTATGTGAATAGGATTAGGTTAATGTTTATGTTTTATACTAGGAATTAGTTTATGGATTTTAGTATTAGGTTTTATTTAATTATTATTTCTTTTTCTTTTTTTCTTTTATTAATATTAATATTATTATTACTCTTTCTTATTTTTATTATAACTATTAATTTTTTATTATATTTAATAACTATATTTTTATTTACATATATATTTAAGGTATAAAAAATATATTTGTACCCAAAATAAATTCTAAAAAATACCTATCACTCTTCCACAAAGATCCCAAAAATATAATAATAGTTTTGTGCAAAATTTCTAAATGAGTAATTATCCAGGTAATTAAACCAATAAATTTTATTTTCTATTTAACTATAAAATAATATAAATAAATTCAATAATCAATTAATTGAATATAATATTTAAAAACATGGGGTTTTTCAAGTAGGATACCTCATGAGAGTCTTTATTTGTGTCCTCCTGATTACAGTATGTTTCAGACTTTTGGATGCATTTATTTTGTCCTTCTTTCTGGGACTGAGTGCACAAAGTTAACAGCCAGATCAGCCAAATGCTTCTTAATTGGTTTTAGTTCCGAGCACAAGGGATACCGTTATTATGATCCCTTAGTCCATCGTCATCGTATATCTCGTTATGTCACCTTTCAAGAGGACTCTCCATATTTTACTGTCTACCTCTAGATGTTCATTTTTTGTTCCCACAAGCTCCATCATCTAGTGTTTCCATTGATCCTACTCCTTTGTTCATCTCTCCTGGTACAACTCCTCCTACGATGCCTCTGTCGCTAACTCACGAGGATCCTCTATAAATTTTACCAGCCCCCGTAATGCTATATTCTCCACCATCCACGCCTCCACCACAACCACTTCGCTAGTCCCAACGTACTCATTGACCTCCTTCACGTTTTGTCACGCCTTGATTTTTGCAGAATCACTAATCGTCCCCCGGGTGTGATATCGTGCGAGCGTAAGGGGCCCGCACAAGGCCTAACATAATAATAATAATATATATATACAACAGTAAAGTGCGGAAGCTAATAACACACATAAAATGACAAAAAGTTCTCTTTATTGATAATGTACATCTTTGTTACAAATTCTTGACTGAAACAAAAAGGGGTGCCGCGCGGGCTTACAAGAGAGACACAAAATGAGATAGTCGTTCCATACATTATATCACATACTAAAACTTCAAAAGATAATAGATACATTCGGGTGAAGCTATCGCCTTACCTCGGAGCTGCACAAGATGTGTGCACGAGCTCCGGATGATTTGTACAAGCTTCAAAAGATACTAACGGAGTGCACCGAGAAATGGAATAGTTGGGGGAAGAAGCTTCAGCTCCTTGCCATGTCGCCTTCGCTCGGGGAACCTGCTGCAACGAGGGTTATTACTTTAAAAAGTACCGGTGAGGGCGAGCTAACCCAACTAATCAAATCGATACAGTATTCATGTGAAGCATACAAATTATTATTGTGGTGTATCTATATTGCCTTAGTTCAAGTTATAACATACAATATGATTTGAATAACTAAAATGAATATGCCATATGCCACAGTTCGATAACTTTTACCCATTCGTCTGAACTACCTGCACAAAACTTACCATATTCTTCCATGCCACGAAGACATAGTTAGCTTGCACAGATTAAATATACACACATATGGGGTCACTGTCATAGCCATACAGGACGAGTTATAGTTAAGGTAGACAATAATCCTTGTAATCGCGAGCAGATAGCTCCGTTTTAAGTCCCGAACTCACCCATTTTAGGCCATTAGCACGACTATACTAATGTTTCTCCTAGGACGAATCAGTTTTGGCACCCCAGAGGCCATTTGTAGAAATCCTACACCTTGTGCACAAGTTATCCGTGACCATGCATCATCTTAAACTAAATTATCTAACCAGGCATTTTAAGACAACAAGAATGGAATATAAGAGTTCTGAAGAATTCCATAGCATAGCCCACCTGCTCAAGTTATTACATTTCAAGTTATGCACTACTCATTGCACAATTATAGATAAAATAAATTCTAGCTACAATTGTAACATAAAATAGATACATGCATAGAGGACAAGCACGCAACAATATGATCGTACGGTAATTTTTGTGTGACAAGCATAATGTTTCAAGTTTACTTCTTATTATCTTGACCCAGTTATCATTATTATGGTATCATTGATCGGAATGCACAAGAGATTCATATTTTTAAGAGTGAAGACTTGGAAGAAGTAAGCAAATCGATGGTAAGTCCACTCACAAGTTGGTGAATCGGGAAAGAGAAATGGAAGATCTTCAAGACTCCGCTTGCGCGTCGCCTACACGATCACCTGCACGCACCAATAAATGATCAATTTCTCATACATCGATACAAAATATGAACTTTAAAGAATGAAGACAATAAAATCCATCAAAATTGTTCAAGAAAATGTAAGTCACAAAACCAACAAAAAAGCAGCCAAACGGTATCGAAAACTGACAAAGAAACCAACGCAACAGAAAGATCCAACTCGACTCTGCCACCGAGTCCTTCCTTGAGGCATGATCCGCTGAATGTAGGACTTGATTCCAAAGAAACTAATCCACAAAGAAATGATCTTGATTTAATCTGTCATGATCGAACGATACCAAGTATTTCTTACTCGCACTTCACGAACAGGTGGAACGAGGCACTACACGTTTTACTCCCGATTGTACCGGTCCACTTAAAAAGTTTGGTTTTGCCACCTTAGTCTAATATTCTGCATAATTTTATTCATTTCTTACTGCTATCCATACTACACGAGAGCCTAATTCTTATCAAGAGGTTGTTAGTACCCTGAGTGGCAAGAGGTTAGGGTAGAAGAATTTCAAGCATTTCAACAGACAGGTATTTGGGATGTTGTTCCACTTCTAGACGGGGTCCATCATGTTAGTTGTAAGTGCGTCTTCAAGGTCAAGTATCGACCTGATGGATCCATTGAGTGATACATGGCTAGACTTATTGTCCGAGGTTTTACACATGAGCATGGGATTGACTATGATGAGACCTATGCACCTGTTGCTCAAATAACCACAGTTCATACATTACAAGATGTTCATGTCATGCTCCAGAACCAGAATACTGGAGACTGAGGGCAGACAAAGCCAGCTACATATACTAGAGTGTTCTATACCCAGAGATTCGGTTATGGCTGTCTAAGATATGTAAGGGTTTACTCTACAATCCAACAGTCATTCCTGGGTCAAGCAATTCCTAGTTGTCTCAATCTCAAGCAATCAACAAGTTACAAGATATATAATCATAAAATATATAATAGTAAGGTATCCCAAACTATATACACATAGATGATCATGAAGCTAGTTACCAAAATAAAAAACTAGTAGAGTATAATATTATATGATTAGCTCTAGCTATAGTCTAGAATATGCTTTACATGTAGGCCCGCAGGTAGGATATCAATTTCCAAAATATGAGCTAAATGCGTGCTTGGTGGCTAAATGCCTCAAAAGTATAAGTACAAAATTAGGTAGGTGATGAAGAAGAGAAACCCACTCAAGTCCTCGGGTTCTCTTCGAGTTTACCATCTTGAGGAGGAAAGTACGGAAGATCCTATGGTATTGCTTTGATATCTGGACATACAAAACCAGTGGAGTCAGACCCCAAAACAGCAAAGTATCATAAGGGATCCAACTTAGGAACTAAAACCAGCATGCAAACAAATCAATAAGAAATAGCATTAGAAAAACAGTAATTAAGTGCAACTGGTATAATCTTGCAGTTAAAACCCATTCTGGAGAAGTATTAGGGAATCATTGTTCAGGTAACAGTGCCCAAGTTTCTACTTAAGGTCAGTAACTGGATAAAGCAAGACCGGACTAGATTATAAAATCAAGTAATCACGGCCAATCATGTCCTATGGCTTGCTACCATTAGCTAACTAAGGTTATCACATTCCTAATTACTAGCACATGCAAGTTAAGATTCCTTATAGTGATATGCCGTACAGACTATCCGAGTTATCCAAATAAAATTATACATAATTTAGATTTATCTGATATAATTATTTTTTGGTGATACAACACTCGACAGCGTGCTTGAAGTGTGCCCCTCACGACGGAGAGCTCCAAATCCATCAGGTATTGCTGGGATACTAGGATTGCATGTAGCCAAAAAATCTCTCTAGATGCTTTCTAGATTAATATTCTAGTGATTAACCTGGACGTGTTATCAAGAATTCCTGACAGTGGTGCTCAAAATTTTCCTTAGATATGATGCAAGACTGGACATGAGCTTGACAAGTACATTGAGGACAGGAACAAAAAATCAACTATGGAAAGTTATCTTAACGGTTCAGGTATTACATTCTAAGAATCTATCATGTCAGGAGCGCGCTTCGTCGAGCCACTATCAGGTATGTCAGTGCTTGTCAGGTATCCGAAATTAGGAGTTTATGATTAACAGTCTAACTATAATCCATGTGCAGAAATTCCATGTTTAGGTAAATGCCATAGTCAGTTTAAAGTCTTTCTAAGAAAAACTTACATTCATTAAAATTCCAAAATAATATGCCAAACCAAGGGAAAAACCAGCAAACAACAAGAAAATACCATAAAGGTAACTTCTACTAACTAGTGTCACATGCACATGAGAAAAGATGCATAACAAGATACTAAAGGAAAAATGCTAGATAACTAGTCCCGGTGCATGGTATAGACAGGCGCATGCAAGCTGGTTGCATGGGGTATATGGATATGGAATATACGACACAAGGGATCTTTGGCATATGGGATATGTGGCACATGGGATCTATGGCGCATGGGTTGCTTGGCGCATGGGATGCATGGCGCATGGGTTGCTTGGCTCATGGGCTGCATGGCGCATGGGAAGCATAGAGCATGGGATGCATGGTGCATGGGTTGCATGGTGCATGGATTGCATGGCGCATGGGACGCATGGCACATGGGATGCATGGCGCATGGGATGCATGGCGCATGGGAAGCATGGCGCATGGGATACATGGTGCATAGGAAGCATATCTCTTGGAAAGCATGTCGCTTAGAAATCATGGCCCATGGTACAGGGGATGCACCAAGGAGCTTCAGCTGAATTACCCCCTTTCGCATGAACTCCTCCAAAACAGAAAGGCTCCATGGCCGCAAAGCTTGAAACCCAATTTTTTTTCCTTTGTAAAAATCTTGTTTTAAACCCAAATCTAGTGAAATAAAGTTCTAAACCACATAAAATCAAATTCTCTTCAACATAGAACAATATTTTTTTGAAAGTAATAAGTTTTTAGAGATCAAAACCATGAAAATCTCAAGAACATCCAACAACTCAAGAACACACAATATCAGTAAATAAGATGCAAGAAAGTTATGAAGTTAATGAGTTCTTCATCCTTGGCAAGTTGTACTAGCCTAAACCCACACAACTACTACCACTCCCGAAGGGGGGGGGGGGCTATGGCCAGCCTCGGGCTCACGGCTAAGAGAGAGGAGGAAATGAGAGAAAGATAAAAGAAAATAAAATGAAAGGAAATGAGGAAAGTGAGAAAGAGAGAGAAATAAAGGGTTATATATAATAAGGGGATGGGTGAGTTGCCACACAAAATAAAAATTACATAAAAGTAGTCTACAAAAATCCAGAAAAATACACATGGAGCAATATACAATAATTGCACAAATAAACCATATACGAATACAAAAATAGTGAGACGAGTCTCACAACTTTCACCTCTTTAGAAAAATTTTGTACTCAAAATTTCAGTAAGGCACATGGTTTAGCAAGATAACTCTAGGAAAGCAGGCAATAAAATAAGTAAGAACATACGAGTATCAGTCATAACCTATGAACTACCTAGAACAAGACAAGCATGCACAAGATAAGATCAGGATACGAGATATACGAACAAGTATACCTCACGAGTCAAACAAATATGGGTATCGAGCTCGGATATTCCCCTACGCTACTAAGTCGACTCGTCCGGTGAGTGATGCCCCCAAGCAACTCGGGCTAAACGAATGGTCCGATTCTTGAGAATCTTCCCTCTCCGGTCCAAAATGGTATATGCCTTTCCTCATATGAAAGGTCGATACCAACGACCAATTCTGAATGATCTAGGACATAGCTTGTATTCGATATATACCGTCGTAACTAGGATACATGGAAAATATTATGTACCTTGTAAAGCGACGGTGGAAGAGCGAGATGATATTAAACATCTCTTACTCGCTCGTGAATATTGAATGGCCTAATATATCGTGGACTAAGCATTCCCCGTACACCGAATCCGATGAGTCCTAGGGTAGGCAAAATTTGAAGGAATACATGGCTGTCGACATAAAACTCAAGAGATCGTCGATGCTAATTGGCCCAATGACACTGACAATTTTGAGCCATCTTAAGATGCTTCCGAACTTCCTTGACTATCTCAACTGTCTGAATTATCATCTTGGGACCAAGCAATTATCTCTCACTAATATTATCTCAAGCTAACGGTGATCTGCACTTTCTGCCATAAAGTTCCTCGAAGGGTGTCATCTGGATACTGGCCTAAAAAATATTATTGTAAGAGAATTCTACCAAGTGTAAATAATCTTCCCATGAACTTCCAAAATCAAGGGTACAAGATTGAAGCATATCTTCTAGAGTCTGGATGGTACACTCTGATTGTCCATCTGTCTAAGGATGATAAGCTGTACTGAACTTCTGATGGGTACCCATACTCTGTTGAAGACTCTGCCAAAAGTAAGAAGTAAATTTGGAATCTCTATCTGATACGATATTGATCGGTATTTCATGCAATCTGACAATCTGCCGTAGGTATATCTGTGCTAACTGCTCTTTTGTCTGGCCCACTCTGAAAGAAAGATAGTGAAAAACCTTCGTGAGACGATCCCCTATTACCCAAGTAACATCTCTGCTAGTTGGGGATCTAGGAAGACCCGTCATGAAGTCCATAGAAATGTGCTTTCACTTCGAAATTGGTAATGGTTGAAGAAGTCATGTTGGTCACTAATGCTCAGCTTTAACTTGTTAGCAAACTAAACATCGAGAGACAAATTGGGCTATCACCCTCTTCATACTATTCCACCAGAAATGTTGCCAAATATCACGATACATCTTTATTCCTTTCGGATGTACTGAATACTACAAAACTATGGACCTCTGACATAATCTCACGACGAATGTCTCCATTAGGTACACATAGGCGATTCACTAAATGAAGATTCCCATCACTGTGAATGCTTGGTTTTGCTCTACTCCCTGCCTCCCACAATACTTTGAGTCACTGAAGCTTGACATCCGTTGACTGTGCTACTCTGATCCATTCTATAATGCTGGACTAAACTTGTAGGCCTGCCATTAATGCTGTGTCACTGGGAAGTATTACTTCGATGTCCATCTCTCAAAGATCTTCCAATATTTCTTGCTGTGCTGTAAGGAAATAAGCTCCTGCTCAAGGCATCTGCTGCGATGTTAGCCTTCCCTGGATGATACTGAAGGTCAAGATCGTAGTTTGTCATCAATTTTAGCCACCTTCTCTGCCTCATGTTGAGATCCTTCTGAGTAAACACATACTTTAGGCTCTTGTGATCGATAAAAATCTCTACTCGATCTTTATACAAATAATATCTCCAAAGCTTGAGGGCAAACACTACTGTTGCTAACTCCAAATCATTCGTCGGATAATTTTTCTCATAGTCTCAAAGCTGCTGAGACACATAAGCTATAACTCTGCCATGCTAGATGAGAATAAATCATAATCCTTTGCCTGTCTCATCATAATATACGGTGAACCTAGCTGACCCATCTGAAAGAGTCAAAATTGGTGTCGTGATCGACTTATGTTTGAGTTTCTCGAAAGAGGTCTGACATTCATCTGTCCAGTCAATGCGTACATCCTTTCGAGTTAACTACGTCAAGGGTACGAAAATCCTAGTAAAGTCTACCATAAATTACTGGTAATATTCCGCTAACCCCAGGAAACTACGAACTTCTACAAATTTTCTAGGTACTGGCTATGTCTCTACGACTTCTATTTTCTTGGGATCCACTTTTATTCCACTTCTAGCAATGATGTGTCCCAAGTACGAAATACAATCAAGCCATAATTCACATTTGATGAACTTAGCGTATAGTTGATGTTCTCTGAGAACTTGAAAAACAGTATGAAGATGCTGCTCGTACTCTGTTTTACTTCGATTGTACACCAAGATATCGTCGATGAACACTATCACGAACTTGTCTAAGTAGGGCATGAATATGCGATTCATGAGATCCATTAATACTTCGGGTGCATTGGTTTCTCCAAAAGACTTAACTCGGAACTCCCAATGGCCATATCTCAATTTGAACACCGTCTTGGGTAAGTCTTGCTTTCTGACTCTGATATGATAATTTTCAGACCGCAAATAAATCTTTAAAAATATATTCGCCCCACTGAACTGGTTAAATAAGTCATCTATCCGAGGCAATGGATACTTGTTCTTGATGGTTACCGCATTAAGGGTACGATAGTCAACACACCAACGGGATGATCAATCCTTCTTATTCTTCACAAGAAGCATTGCAGATCCCCAAGGCGATCCACTAGCATGAATGAATCCCTTGGCTTTCAATTCCTCGATCATCTTATACAAAACTTCTAACTTTGAAGGGGCCATCCTATAGACTCTCTCTGACACTGGTGTTGTTTCGAGAATCAAGTCAATGGCGAACTTGATCTCTCTTTCTGGTGGCATACCTAGAAGCTCTTCTGGGAATACGTTTGGGAATTCATCAACAACTCTGGGGAATTATACTTCTTCTGCCACTGCCCTCCTCAAGATTGCTGATGTAGACTTCGTCTCACCTTTAGAAAATAAGAATTCTTTTTCTCGAAGAATACGAAAGATAACCTTGCCAGCATGGCAATCTATCGTTGCGTAGCACTTAACTAATACATTCCTAAGACAAAGTCATAATCTTCCCTAGGAAACTCCATAAATCAGATGTGAAACTCTCACCCGCATACTATAACTCGACATGAGCCATAAACTCTATCTACTCCCACGATACCATTACTAGTAAGTATATTTAGTCTTACTAATAAGGACTCGGGTTCTAATCCCACTCCTATCGTAAATCGTGTAGACATAAAAGAATATGATGCACCAGAATCAAACAATACTGAAGCTGAATGCGAGTTGACGAGAATGGTACCTGTCACCAACTCACCTGAAGCTAGCTGCTCCTCCAAGGTAAGTGCCATAGCCTGGCCTCATCCTATCGGTACTGGTCCTCTCTGTTGTGGACCTCCTTGTCTGGCCTGAACTTGGGCTTGGGACTGGGCATACTGTTGTGGCCTCTGCTGCTGGAATACTTGAGATTGGGTCGGCAAAGGCCTCTGACCCTGGTTCTGCTGAGCCGGCACTGGAGCCCTATATTGTGGTCCTGTCAGGGAAGATGAAGATAAACTGGCTCGGTGTGGGCGAGATCCTACTCTGTGGCCTGGTGCCACACAAGCTAAGCATAACTCCTGTGTTTTGTGTCACTCTGAAATCATGTGTCCTGGTTTCCTATAATGTGAACATCCTACTGATGAAGATGTCATTTGCTGCTGATTTTGTATCGGGGCTATTGCTGAACTGAAGTTGTTAAAACTGGCCTCCGTAGAAATCCAATGGTTAAAGCCCTAACCGCCGGGGCTAGTGTTGAAGACTGGGTGTAAGAACCTCCTGAAGTATGGGTTCTCTTATGACCTCTAGTCAGATCCATAATTCTTTGGGAGGTAGACTTGTGTCTCCTCGCTGCTCTTAACACAGCATCAAAAGTCTGGAACTCATGTGAAGTCCCTGTTGGAACCTCCTTGCTCTATCCAGTTCGGTCGTCACCAAGGTTGGAGAAATTTGACTTAGTCTGTAGAACTCTGTCACATCGCCATCGACAGTCCTATCCATCTATATAGGTTGCATGGTGCATGGGATGCATGGCACATGGGTTGCATGGCGTATGGCGCATGGGAAGCATGGAGCATGGGATTTATGGCGCATGAGATGCATGGCACATGGGTTGCATAGCGCATGGGTTGCATGGCGTATGGGTTACATAGCACATGGGATGAATGGAGCATGGGATGCATGGCTCATGGGTTGTATGGTGTATGGGATGCTTGGCGCATGGGAAGCATGGCATAGTCCAGGGGATGCGCCAAGAAGCTTCAGCCGAATGGTATACTTGCGCTTAAACTCCTTCTTCTCCAAAACAGCAAGGCTCCATGGCCTAAAATCTTGAAACCCAATTTTGTTTTCTTTGTAAAAACCTTGTTTTAAACCCAAATCTAGTCAAATAAAGTTCTAAACCACATAGAATCAAATTCTCTTCAACATAGTGTTTGCCATTAATTTAAAAGGAGAACTAAAAGAACTTGATTTGATTAACAAACTAAAGAAAGTACAGAGAAGTCCTATAAGATAATCTAAGTACAAATTTTGTGTCTGGGGGCGACGATGGAGGGTTAGGAGTGTAGCAACTCCCTTTACTCTGTGGACGATCCGATGTGTAAGCTCTTCTCTCTTGTTCGAGTGTAGGTTTGCCAATAGCCAGCCGTGGGATTGTATAGGGGTAGTACTTTGTTATTTATAGTACTTCTGTGGTCGCATGGATTTTGGTCCGTATGGATGTTGGGAGTTGCCACATGTCTTCCCCTAACAGAAAGGAGTTACAACTGTGCACGAAAATTCGGACTTCAGCTGTCATATGGACATTTGTTAAGATTTTCTTGTTGCTGAATATTTGGATGGTTTCTCTTCCTTTGTGGACACGACTTGGTCAATTAGACACGTGGCCTGCCACTTGGTTGGAGAGGATAACCTTGTTACAATAGCATGACTTAGTTTGTTTGAGAATCTGGGGCATACGAAGCCAAGAATCATAGAGACAACATGGGGTCTGGAACGCATAGGCAAGAGCCGCATATGACGCATGGAGTCTGGAACACATGGGCCAGGGCCGCATAGGACGCATGGAGTCAGGGACGCATGAACTAGAGCCGCATGGAAAGCATGGAGTTTCGAACTCATGGACCAGAGCCGCATAGTATGCATGGAGTCTGGGATGTATGGGCCAGAGTTGCATGGGACACATAGAGTCTGGGATGCATGTCCCAGAGCTGCATGAGAGTCTTTTGTTGTGTTGTACACTTTCTGAGACTTCTGTCTTTTAGTGAGTTCACATCTTTCGAGACGCTCATAAAATTCTTCTCTATCAGGATTCTGTATCAGATGTAATCTCGTTGTTAGGGCGTGATGTCAAATCCAACTGTGGCCAAAACTACCTTTGGTCGTTTGTTCCTTATGGCTATCGCCTAATTTGGCTGCATGGTGATCATGCGATCCATTTTCTGCTAAACTTTTCCCTGGGCCGTATAGTTTTTGATCGCATGGATCCATTTTTTCAATGCTTCTACACATAGAACAATAAGTTTTCGAAAATAACATGTTTTTAAAGATCAAAACCATGGAAATCTCAAGAACATCCAAAAACTTAAGAACACACAATATAAGCAAATATGATACATGAAAGCTATGAAGTTAACAAGTTCTTCATCCTTGGCAAGTTGTACTTTCCTAAACCTACACCACTATTACCACTACCGAATGGGGGTCTATTGCCGGCCTCGGGCTCACGGTCAGGAAAGAGGAGGGACGGAGTGGAAGAGAAAAAAAATAAAAGGAAAGAAAATAAGGAAAGTGAGAAAGAGAGGGTTATATATAATAAGGGGATGGGTGAGTCGCCACATAAACTAAAAATTACATAAAAGTAGTCTACAAAAATCCAAAAATATATACATGGAGCAATATACATCAATTGCATAATTAAACAAGATGGAAATACGAAAATAGTGAGACGAGTCTCATAGTTGATGCCGTTTGTCAGTGGCCAGTCTATCAGACGGATGTGGAGAACTCCTTTCTTCACGGTTCTTTATCCGAGGTTGTCTATATGGATCCCCCTCCAGGTCTTTCTACTCCGTCGGGGCATGTTTATCGCCTTCATCGTGCTATCTATGGTCTCAAGCAAGCTCTCTGAGTTTGGTTTGAGTATTTTTGCCGTACTATTTATGAGGCAGGTTTTTAGCAGTGTTCTCAGGATCATTCTCTTTTTGTGCGACCATCACCGCAGGGATGAGTTCTTCTTTTACTCTATGTGGATGACATAATTTTGACTAACGATGATTCATCAGGGATTGCAGCTACTCAGAGGTATATTTATTAGCAATTTCAGATGAAAGACCTTGGTAATCTTCAATATTTTCTTGGACTAGAGATTGCACAAGGTAAGAGAGGGATACTTGTTTCTCAGCAAAAATATACTTCGGAGATTATTTTCTCTGCTAGTCGATCAGATAGTCGCACAGTTGATACTCCTTTAGGGCTTCATTTGAAGCTTCGTTCCACAGATTGTGAGCCTCTCACAGATCGTACTTGCTACAAGCGGCTAGTGGGTCAACTTGTGTATCTTTGTTTGACTAGGTCGAATATTTCTTTTGCAGTTAGTATTGTTAGTCAGTTTATTTTCGTGCCTCGATCAACTCACTATAGTGCATTATTCTGGATTCTCCGATATCTTAGGGGGTTTTATTACATGCTCGTTATTTATGTCTTCTACATCTACTCTGGAGCTTCGAGCATTTTTGGATGCAAATTGGGCAGGAGATCCGACCACCAGATGATCTACTACAGGATTATGTTTGTTTCTTTGTGATTCGTTTCTTTGTGATTCGTTGATCTCATGGGGAAGCAAGAAACAATAAAATATTGCATGTTCTTCTACTGAGGCAGAGTATAGATCTATGGCTGACACCACCATGGAGATCTTCCATGTACGTAGACTACTTTCTGATATAAGCATTGCTCCTACAGGACCTACACCTCTTTATTGTGACAAAAAAAGTGCTATATATATATTGCAAATAATCCAGTTTTTCATGAACAGACAAAGCATATTGAGATTGATTGTCACTTCGTCCGTCAGCATTTTCAGTTGATCAGTTGAGAGATTTCTTTATAAAGTCACCCCCATACCGCAATTTTAGTTTCTATTGGGCAAACTCATATTGTTTGACCCACCATGAGTTCGAAAGGAGGTGTTAAGATTAATTATAGTTAGTATTAGATATTGATTAGATTTAGGATTAGATTCTTCTACTATATGGATACTTATTTTTTCTCCAACCTTCTCCTGCTTCTATACGGACATTGATCCGTTCTCCCACTATATATATTCATAGTTGTAAGACTTCTTATATCATCCATTAATAAAATTATTATTTCTTCTTCTTGATTTTTCTAAAAAATATAGAGTTTTAGCGAAGAAATTTTCCATCGCTAAATGTCTATTTTTTCGCTATTTTAATATAGCGATGGAAATATGTTGTCACTAATTTAAGTGTCTCTGCCTGTCACCCCTATATTTCTAGATGAGGGTACTTTTGTCATTTTGCATATATTTATTTTTAGTGATTAATATTTATTCATTGTGCTAATAATTAATATTTTTGCTTGAGCTATTTATTTTAGTTAGTCGGCTAGCCTAGTTATTTTGACTTGACATGACAACTTTGGGCTGAACATTGAACTAGGTCCATTAGACTCTCTTTCTTAGTTAATTAAGAAGATCAGTTTAATTTGTATTAGTTTAGAAGGTTCATAATATAGCCCTCCCTAATTATTCCTCATAACCAACTAGTGGAGGGTAGAATGGATATTTGTTGTTGCTTGAAGAGGAAACCAAAGGGGCCTGCCACATATAAGAAGTATTTCTCTCTCTCTCCTCTTGATTTGTGCATTTATTTTAGATCCCCAATTTTTTAGATCCCTAATTCACTTTATCCCTCCACCAATTCACCCTTATTTTCTTTCATTCTCTCTTATTTCCATCAATTGAAGAGCATTGGTGCTTGGATTTGCAAGGAGCACTTGAATAAGAGGAATTAACAAGGAGAATATGTCCTAATTGTGTCTATTGAGTTTTTTATTAGAAATCTATATCCCAATAGGTAAATTTTGAATCGAACCCTTAAAGTGTCACCCTCACTTTTTCAGCTAGGGAAAGTTTGGTAATTGGGCATGGATATATTTATTTTAGACTATAATATTAATATTGTGCTTGTTATAAATATTATTTATTGCATTATTAATTTATTGTTAGATGTTAAATTTTATTTTGGACTGGTGTTAGTGGACCTAACTAGTTTAGACATTTAATTCTAGTTAGAATTTAGCCTAATAGTAAGCCCATTCATTAGGAGAAAGAATTAATTAGTGAAACCAATTAGACTAGAACATTTTTTCCTTAATTATTTTTTCATGACAAGCCCCAAGTGGTGTAGTGCCCCGCTCCGCGTTGGCACTATGTACAAGAGATATCAATTTGTTGACTCAAAAAAGATATCTTCCTTAAGAGCTCCTTATTGAAGTAGGAGATGACTGATCAAGGTAAGTAGGCAGAACTATATTATCTGATTCTTGCATGCCTTAATAATGAATCTGAGTTTTTGAATGCTTGTTTGCTTTAAAGATAGCTTCATAAGAAGAATGATATAACCTGCCTCAACATGCTTAATAAGAGAACTCACATAGCTTGTCATTAAAATAAATCTTCTTGCTTGCTTGCCTAACTAAGAGAATTGAAATCCTTGTCTAAGAGTAAGAGTTTGCATTGAACATGTTTCACTATCGCTTTTGTTTTGAGAGAACCATATCGTGCTTGAACTTGTTCAGAGAGGACGGCCAGTCCGCACAGAGATAGATGGTCTGATGGTTCATCTCGTCTGTATCCTAGATTTTATTTAATAGTATTTTATGTATTCACATCGGTCGGACAATGGCTATTGGTGAAGAGCTGAACCTTGGTCATGGCTGCTACAGAGATAGTGGAAAGCAACCAAGAGTCACAAATGCTAATAGCATCAGATAAAGGAGTCATTGGTTAGCTGGATTACCGCTACTGGTCCTGAGTTTCTCGAGGACCGAATATCATATAGCTAGTTTATTGTGTTGGCTTGATAGAGGATAGTTCCTAGATGGTGCATTGTCCCTAGAGTCTTTGAGTATAGCTCACGAGACAAGTGATCACACCCTGATAATAGAATAATCGGCTTGCCATGTGTGCTTGAATGAATCAATATGAACTCTATTTTCAAATATGTTTCCAAAAGAAAGTAATAGGACTCTGTTCATGTGCTGCATGTAACGAACATAGGTAAAACTAAAAAGATCAATAGTAATGTAATATTTTATAACATGATTACTTAGTATTGGTGTTAGTGAATGTTGCTTCTGTTAAGTTGTTTATACTCACCAATACTTATAAAAGTGTTGACCCACCAACTGTTTGCTTGTTTGCAGGTGCTGGATCATCTTAGGAAGTGATAGGCATGCCTCATCCCCAAGACCCAAAAATTTGGTTTCGATTGCCTTGAGCTGCTTTCCTATAAAGAGGCATAATGTATGGAACGATGCATTGTATTCCGAGAACCCGATGCCTCGAATTGCCTCGAATACTCAGATGGATAAATGATTACAACAATGTCCCTCCACTGCTTACTCAATAGATGCGATGATAGACAAACTTTAACGATGTTGCCTTGTGCGGACGCAATCCCAGGCTCGTACGACATCACGTCCCTGTGGCAAACGACTATACGTCCCGTGGGAGCACCGTGGCGCTGTGATTCGTACCCGGTGGGGGCGTCGGTCGGGAGACCTTCGGGATCAGGGTGTGACAAGGGGTAATTTGGTTAATTTATAGTAGCTTGGAGGAGGGGTAAGGGCCGGCCACCATAGGAGCGGAAAGAGACTCTCTTTCTCTCTTTATTTTTATTCCAAATCTAGATATAGAATTTTACCTCTTCCAAATTTTTTTCATTCTCACACCAATTCCTACATAAATTTCTTTCCAATTTCTTTCCTATTCTTAATTAGAGGCTATTAGAATAAGGATCTACAAGAAGGAATCAAGGATCTATAAAGAGGAACAAGGATCTACAAGTTGGAGACTCTTTATACTCAATTTAGGAATTTTATTGAAAATCCATCTTCCAATAGGTACAATTTAATTTTTTCTCTCTAATTAGACTCTAAATCTATAATTTAATCATTAGAAATCCTTCCATGTACTAAGGCTACCCATAGGAATTGGAATTAGGTTCATAGGAGGCCTATGGAGAAAGTTATGTAGTATTTTGAGTCAATTTTAGGAAAAATTTGTGATTGGCACATCTTGTGTTTGTCAATAGGTCAACTAGACCAAATTAACATGTGTTTGATTATGTGTGACTAGTATTATGTCCATAATTGGATACATGTAGGCCGTATCCCGACATATTGGCGATACGGGTTAATTTTGGGATTTTCTTCCAACACAGGGGTTTGAGCATATCATATTTTGACACGGACACGTAGTTGAGTAGTTAACTCTTTGTGTTGTTCATAAGTATAATTTTAGACTTTCTCGTGTTCTTCGGGATACGTTTGGTTGTATGGTAGAGCCGTATCACAAGCGTATCATAGAATGAGTGTGATACGGGTGCGGTGCACTCTACGTGCTTGTTTTCTTGCATTTTAATTCAATATAACTTGGTTATAGCTGTTAGAGTGATATAATTATAATTATTATATGATAGATATATGTATATATATAATTATGTATATGTTCAATATTTTATTTTGATGTATTGATGGTCATGGGAGATTAGGGAGTTCATATACATCACTAGTATGGCTAATTGTATGTATATATATAGTGATTTATATATGTAGGCATAGATATATGTATGTGGTAACATATATATATATATATATATATAGAGAGAGAGAGAGAGAGGTATATATATATATGTATGTATAGTTATATTTATATGTATGTGTTTGGTTAGTGATATGTTATATATTTATATATGTGTGTAGGTGTGTCTAAGTGTGGTACATTGGTTATGAGGTATTAGTGTGTGCAGAGAGTGGTATGTGTGTGAGTGGGTATCGAGCAGTGCAGTATGTGTATATACAGTAGAGGGGGTCGAGTTCTTCACGAAGAGCTTAGCAGCATTAGCATTTTGCATGGAGTAGCATTGGAGGAAGGTATTAGCAGCAATTTTAGCAGCAGCTAGCAAGCAACTGTAGCAGCAACTGGCAGCAAATGCAGCAGCTCGAGTGCAGCAACAACATAGCATGCTCGAGAGAAGTATCAGCAGTTAGCCTCAGTACAGCTAAAGTATTAGCAGTAGTTAAGGGGTTCCAGTGTTCAGTGACTTTGTGTGGAGCTTTGATGCGTGTGTCTGTGTCTGTCCCCAGTTGGATTACACACATGTTGGAGGGGACTGTCTCTAGTAGTGTGTGTGTGTGTGTGTGTGTGTGCAGATAGGTGGTGGCAATGAAGTAAGTGATGAGGGGTGTGATGAGATAAAATACAGGGGGGGGCACTGATAGTCATGTATCAGTAAAGAGGGTGTAGCAGTAAGCAACTGTGGTAGGCAATAAGTATTGTCTGCAGTATGCAGATAATGTTCCCTACAGAATTTGCAGTTGGGGACTTGTGCCGTTTGCTATGTGCAGGAAGGCTCGGGCAACTGAGGTTGAAGCCTAGTATTGTTGTATAGGTTTTGGGTATTGGTGAGTGGTAGTAGTGGTATCTTGTGATATTAGGGGTTTCAATGGTAGCGGACCTAGGTATTGGGCCAAGTATAGATACTTGGATACAAGATATATACTAGAGGATAGATGTAGTAGAGAGGTGAGATAAGGTAATGTCAGGAACATCGGTTAATGAGTAGAAGCAAATTATAAGTAAGGTAATGGAGGATAGTATCATAAGTTAAGATATTAGGGTAATAACTCACATACAAAGTTAATAGGTAGTAAAAGTAACTAGTATATATGAGTTATGTATAATACTTACTATTATTAGCTAATTACCTAAGGTATTGACTTAGAACTCAACCAGGACCTAGTACTCACAAGTATACATTGGTAATCAACCTAGAACCTAGGTACAAACCCAAAATCAAGGTATGGACCTAGTATGACCTAGAAATAGCCTAGAAACTCATATTAGTGCATTTTTACTCATTTATCATCCATTAAACCTAAAAGACATTTATATTTAATATATAGGATTGTTTGACACTAGCTTGGGCATCGATAGACACATCTTGCTCAGGACCTCAGGCGAGTAGATTTATATATTAGTTTTATTTCATAATAGTGTATATATCACATGTTCTAGAACTGTAGACTTAATTCCGACACAATGGTTTCACGGACTGGTTCTACATGGATCCTGTCAGGAGATGTTATCCCTTACCGTATTCAGCGGGTACTTTTTTATATGTATTTCATCGTGTATATTGGGTATTAATTTATTGTATTTTGTGTTCACACACTGCTCGTATTTAGTGTGCTTATATTCGTGTACACACACTGCTCGTGTTCAGGGTGCCCATATTCGTGTTTATAATGTGTCATGATTGGATCCATTGGTATTAGTTAGGGATGGGGGAGTAGGAGTTGATTATGTGATCAAGCCCCAGTGTATTCGTGTACATGTCGATTATATACTACACATGTAATCAAGTTACTTTATTGTATTCATGTTCAACCTAAACCGATCATATAATGAACTTGTATTCCAAGGCACATTAGTTAGATTTTAATTATTTCTTTATATTGCAGATATTCATATTGAATGTTCATCTTTCCAGTATATTACATGTTCACTCTAATTTATTTTATTCTGTGGTTTAGTTATCTCTTATTATTTTCTATTATTTATTTTATATGCTCGATTATGTATTTGAAACTGCTTTCAGAGGTATGTACTTCGCTCCATTCCTGACTGGACATATTTTTTCAAATGATTGGCTCATAGACCAGTGTCCTACGTACTATGGATCGCAGGATGGTGTTCCATTAGAGGATACTCCTGTAGACCAGAAGGAATAAGTTCCAGAGCCTGAGGAGGTTTAGTTTATTTTAGTGGATTTGTATTAGACTGTTATTGAGACTTTGGTATGTATGTTATTTCAGTCTTGTGGATGTATTATGATTATTTTCTTTCGTTATTCCATTCGTGCTCTATCTTCCTTAGTTTACATTATGATTGAGTATAGTGACATTTATGAGATACCATATTGTTCCTCCGTTCAAAGTTGAGATGATTGACAGGTACCTTATATATATTATGTGAGATGTTTAGATAGTTGAGTTGACCCAGACAGCGTTCTACCGTCGATGTTACGGCGTGGGCTGGACGTACCCACATACTCGTGTCCGAATATCCGGGTGTGGATCATGACACATTTTTAGTAGTGGCCCATACAGGTCTGTTTAGAGTTGCAATTAGAGCAATATCGTAGTAGTACTCACCTAGAGTACTGCTACGAGCCTGTTTTAGGATATAGGATTTAGGGTGAGAGG
Organism: Iris macrosiphon; assembly: GCA_036927795.1. NCBI lineage: Eukaryota > Viridiplantae > Streptophyta > Magnoliopsida > Asparagales > Iridaceae > Iris > Iris macrosiphon. Next base: position 313,620,921 of record JAYESA010000005.1, on the reverse strand, counting down.
ATACTCAATCACAACTAGGAAACACTTCCAATATAAGTTTTGCTATCCTCATCTATTGAATGTTTCTTTGAATAAATTGTGTCATTCTTTGATAATATCGTATCATACTCAATATTGATTCATTTGTTCCATCTATCTTCAGGATGCCGCCGAAGACGCGTTCCCAGCGCTCAGGCGCAATATCAACGAGGTCGGTCACTTCTTCACCTATGAGGAAAGCACCATCAGATGCTATTCCAGCAGATACATTCCGGAGGTCCGCTTCACTAATCCAGGTGGGCATTTTTGCAGCAACTTTCAGAGGTGCTCCACCTCCGGTACAGAAGGCAGCACCGACAGTTTCAGGCAATCTTCCACTTCTACCATCTGCAGTCGATCAGACACAGATGTTTGTGCTCTTTTAATAGATAATAGAGGCGCAGCAGCGTCAGTCTGAGGTTATACAGTAGAGCATTGAGAATGCTTACCAGATTGTGCTCATAACAGTTGAGAGAGCCGCCTTAGTCCAGCCACAGATGACACCACATTAGTTTGCCCTGCAGCTGCCGAGGCCGGGGGCTATCATAAGCTTCAAGAGGATGGGACTGACGAACTTTAAAGGCACTGACGGGATCATATATACTGATGATTGGTGTAAGCCCCTGATTTTTCAAAAAAAATATTAAAATTGGGATTTTTCACAATTTTTTGGAATTTTCTGGAAATTTTCTGTAATTAAAATCAAGGTTTTCAATTAATAAATGATTTTTAATTGGTAATAAATAATATTAAAATGTCATGAAAATAATATTTTTGGGTGTAAAATGAAAAATTGGACTTAGGATAATTTTTCTGGATTTTTCTGGGCCTCAGACCTATTTTTAAATACCTCAAAACCATTTTTTTAATTAATTAATTAATTAAACTATTTATATTTATTATTAATTATTATTATTATTTATTATTTTTATTTTGTTTTTTTATTTCGTTTCTGGGCCGGCCCGGCCCAGTGGGCCGAAGCCCAGCCCAGCCCGGTCCCCCGCCCTATCGGGTCGGGTCGGGTCAGCCAACCCGACCCGCCCGCAACCCCCGACCCGGTCACCCACGACCAGCCCCGCCCCCGCGAGACGCGGTCAGCCGCCGACCCGCCCGGCCACGCGGCGCCTCCGCCGCCCCCCTCGCCCGCACCCCGCGGCCACGTCCCCCCTTTCTCCGCCTCCTTCGCCCAACGGCTCCGCCCGCAAACCCTATTTAAACCCCCCCCCTCGCGGCTACACCCCCCCCAGCCTCCTCCTCCGACCACCGCCTAGCGCCGCCGCCGTCCCCTCCTCGCCGTCGACCCGTCAGCGCCTCCTCCTCCCGTCTCCGCCCTCCGGAGCCCCGCCAGCGGCCGTCTTCTCCCTCAGCAGCAGCAGCAGCACAGTAGCCAGCCGCAGCCGCCGTGCCGGCAGCCCTGAGCCGCCGCCGCCCCCGTGGAAGCCGCGCCGCCCCTCGGCGAACCGTCCCCCGCCCTCGCCGACGCCTCTCCGGCCGCCCTCCGCCGTGTGCCGCCGGAAATCCGACGAAACCCTAACCCTAGCCCTAATTCCCTTCGCGTGTCCGACACGAGTCGGACACGGTTCGACCCTGTTTTCAGGCCCCCTTCAGGTACGTGTAACTTTCGCCTCGTAGCTCCATTTTTAATTTTGCAAATTGCGTTGTGAAGCCTGTATGACCCTCTCGGTGTCCGGATAAACTGTTCGGGGCATCGCGTCCTGTGGTGATTGCACACCGCGATCCAAAAATAGGAAAAACCAGACCCTGTTTTACCCCCGGAACTGAGTCCGCCCCGCCAAACGGGACGACTTGGTCACGTGCGGTCTTCACAGATACGTACGCACCGTCGATACGGACGTGTGAGTTTTCGTGGAAGCTGATTCGGGTGTGCGTGCACACCGAAATCAACGCGTATCCGCGGACACCGCCCCATATCCGCCTTTTCGGCAATTCACCCTAACTTCGTGCACACACGTCGGATCGAGACGAAACTTGCGCCATCGGACTCGTAGCAATACGCCGGTCCTGTGGGTCAAGTTTGGTTCAATTCTGAGAACGTTGACGAAATCGCGTGTCGTGGGCCCCACAGGCCCCGCTCGACGGACGATTTTGTGATCGGCTCATCGGAATTCAAATCTGAAAGTTCCATTGGGTTCGTATCAGCGTTCCTGACCTGTTGACACTAAGTTTGGTAAATTTGGAGACCGTTGACCTGGACACGTTTTTCGGTGCAAAGCGAGCCCAACGGCGGACCCCGTTTTGACCCGAAACTGCCGTTTTTGCCCTTGTCTCCAAATTGGACCCAAGGACAGGTGTTTCTAGCTATTTGACATCTTCTGAGCATGATGGTAATGTCTATTTCAGCTTTTGGACTCATCTCTGGACTTTTCCCCCAAGAACTAATTTAATCAGATCCAAACAACAGGCAAGTACCTGCACTTCAAGTTAATCTTTATATATTATGATAATTAATTCTCTGCTATACATGTACCCTTGATGTTTACACCTAGTGTTAGAAATGTTGAATTTCATGTCTTGAATATTGGTAGTTCCTGTCTTGTTTTTCATGTCGGGTGGGAGAATACTAAGGAGGCATGTAGTTTACCCTTTCCCCTGGATTGTCTAATAGCTGTTGGTACACGACTGTCCATCAGCCGGATCTCGATTGTAGTGTCTAATAGCCATTCATGACGGCCGGATTAGCCTTATAAACCCCTACATGCCAACTAAGTATTCTAAAAACAAACACAAGTTCACACAGATAGTTCTGGTCATGTCATATTTCTTGCTGGCTATTGTAGTTCCATTTCCTGTTTCATTTATTTCTGTTTCTCATATTCCTGTTTACAACTAACTCTGAGATAATAATGTTCTGCTAATGCTGTTTCTCAACATGATATCCAATATTTAATTGTCATACAATATTTAGTTTAATCTTGTTGTGCACTGTGTACTTTGCTCCTTTCCTGACTGGATCTGTTGTTTAGGCGATGAGGAGAACCTTGCCCCCATCTATTATGGCCCCTATGAGGCAGCAGGTGATACAGTTGCAGAGCCAGTTCCCACACAGGAAGCTACTCCTGCTGAGTAGTTAGCAGTAGTTATCTTAGTTTTGCTCTTTATCTTAGCAATCGGGTTTGTCCCCGATTTTATTCTGATTCCTGTACTAAAATATTTGAATCTGTTGTCACATTTATTTCAGTTGCAATCTTAAGTTTCATTTCTCATTATTTATTATCTTGCCTATGTTATTTGTGAATGAGCTAGTTAGTAAATCTGTTTTTGACCTAGACAGCGTACTACCGCCGATTCTGCGGCGTAGGCTGGACGTACCCACGCACTCGTGCCCGAATTTTCGGGTGCGGGTCGTGACAATTGGATAGAAGACATTGAGCGAAACCTGCGACTGTCGCAGATTCCAGATAGGTTGTAGATAGATGCCGCGGGAAGCATGATGTTCGATATTGTGTTGACTTGGTTCAGGACAGACCCTAGGATCTCAGCACCAGGACTTACTTGGGAAGCTTTCAAAGAGCTCTTCAAGAAAAAGTTTTTTCCTGATGTGGCTTTGACATCTCTAAAGAGCCAGTTACAGTACCTTATTCAGGGAGGTATGATGGTAGATGAGTATGTGATAGAGTATTACAGATTAGGATATTTTGTGGAGGGACAGAACCCAGAGGAAGAGCCAGGATGTTTCGGAAGGGCCTTAACATGGAAGTCAAATCACATACGAATGGATATCCTACCGCTACATTTAAGAAGATTCTGAGACAGACACAACGGGCAGAGGATGATCTAGAGCTTGGCTCTAAGGGGACGAGAGACACAGGAGGATCCAATACCAACACGGGTCCAATAAAGCGACCTCATTTTTAGCAGCAGTAATAGAGACATTTCCAGCAGCCGAGGCAGCAATATCATGGACCATCTAGAGAGCCGGCACAACAAATACACTAGATCCAGAGGACAGCTATTCTTTACAATTTTATTAAGTAGAAAGGACATTGATGTGATTCATGTAGGATAAGATTGGACCAGTGATTATTCTGCGGTTCAGGGCAAAGCTCAGGCACAGAGAGCACCTGCGAGACCACCAGTGGGACAACAGAGAGGACCTCCTTTACCACCAGAACAATAATAGTTTGCTCAGCACTAGCAGCAGCAGAGAGGTGCCCAATGACAGGGGCAAACTTTCATCTTGACCGTCGAGGAGAAGAAGCCAGTCGGTGATGTTATCTCATGTTCAGTCTATCTTGATTCTTTTCTGTCTCTTGCTTTATTTAATTTTGGTGCTTCATATAGTTTTGTATCTGTATCTTTTGCTCTGAAATCTTACCTTGAGTCTGAATCGTTGGCGACGACTTAAAAGATCATGATCGGGGGTAGAATTATCCTGGTCAGTGATGTTTGCAAGGACCGAAGAGTTTCCTTGAGAGGCCGAGAGTTGAGCGTATGTCTACTCGTATTGCCACTTTTGAGCTACGATATAGTGCTCGGGATGGATTGGTTGAGTAGGCATCATGATAATATCGATTGTCGTAAAGACAATTTTATTCCAGACACCAGGAGAGCCAGAGTTTGAGTTCGTCAGAGGAGCAATAGAGCAGAGCGAATGAGACTTTTTTGGAGCTTTGGTAGAAGAGCAGGAGCTGCCACATCCATTGATTGCTGAATATATGGATATTTTTTCGGAGGAGTTGTCGGGGTTGCCACCAGACAGAGATGTAGAGTTCTCTATAGATTTGGTGCTAGGTATAGAGCCAATATCACAACACGTCTATAGAGTAAACAATAGCGAGCTAGCAGAGTTAAAAAAGTAGGTGAATGAGTTGCAGGATAAGGGCTTCATCCGCTCTAGTTCATTACGGTGGGGTGCTCCGGTATTATTTGTACCAAAGATGGATGGGTCAGTATGCATGTGTATCGACTACAGGAAACTCAATAACCTCACTATCAAGAACAAATACCCGTTGTCGCAGATTAAAGATTTATTTGATCAGTTTAGCAGAGCGAAGGTATTCTCAAAGATAGATTTGAGGTCAGGGTACCACTAGATGAAAAGAAAGAAGGAAGATATTTCGAAGACAGCTTTCAGGACTCGGTATGGGCAGTTTGAGTTATTGGTGATGCCGTTTGGGTTAACCAATGCCCCGGCGGTATTCATGAACCTGATGAATAAGGTGTTTCATTAATACTTTTATCAGTTTATGATAGTATTCATTGATGATATATTGATTTATTCGAAGACCCCATAGGAGCATGTGTAAGCCCCCTCATTTTTGAATCGGTATAATTTGGTAATTTGTAATTATTTTTATTATTTTATTTAATTAGATAGATTTAAAGAATTAATTTCTAAAATTCTTTATAATATATATGACACTTTGCCATGGCTTCGATATTTTGAGCAATGCACGACCTTTTTTCTTCCAACAAAATTTATAATAATAATTTTAATTGAGTCTAATATAGTTAAAATATGGATGTTGTATTTATTTGATCTTTCTCATGCTCCAAAAATATTAAAGAACGTCAAGAATTACGGTTACCTAAAATTTATCTCATTTTGACTAGAACTTGACCCAAACACAACCCAAACACATGTGGGCATATAGTGCACCCAAATATCCTCATATAAATATATATTATATATATATATAATATTTAAATTAATTTATTTCTATTTTTAGAATTTTTATCTATAGAAAGTGGTATATGTGGCATCCTAATTGGCAAATAACTACCTAACCAACTCCCTAACCAACCCAACAACCAAACCTTATCCAATCATAACCATAACAACCAACTCCACCCTCAAAATTTTGGCCAAGAGCATCCCTCCTTGGCTAAACCCCTTAGCAATAGGATAAACCCCCTCCTTTATTTAAATCTATTTAAAAAGCCTATATATATATATATCAACTTATCACCAAACTCTAACCCTAACATCTATTTCCCTCTTTGTGGCCTCCCCTATATCCTCCCTCCTCTCTTCCATGAACTCTTCAGCCTCTCCCTCTCCTTCTCCACTTCCTTTTCACTCCTTCCCAACCTCTACTTCATCCCCCACAAGCTGACAAGCCCTAGAGCAAGAGATTAGTCACCGTAGAGGCCGACTACTTGCTGCTGGTTGCATCTTCTGTCCACCCCCATTATAGCCCTAAAAACTAACTCCAAACTGAATATTTACCTCCGATATGAAGTTCCTAAGCAATTCCTCAAGTTTCGTGGAGTTTGGAGTCAGTTTGGTTCTCCGAAGGGTCCGTGTCGCGAGAAAGGACCACGCCGTAATCACATACGGATAAATCTTTCAACTTAGATTCTTTTTCCTATTCTCCATGAACCAAAGATTGTTTAACTCATGATAATATTATATGATTAGTAGAATTAACTCCATACATGAGAAACCCATATTTTTATGTAGAAACTATTTTATGAAAATTGAACAATCATGACACGGACACGACACAACAATGGTAGACAAGGTTCAATGAGTATTGCCATGATAAATATATATAAAATAATTTCAGAAAATTAAATAATGTAATTTCATATTAAAAATAATTTATTACTCTAGTTGGTAATGTTGTATGTACAAACTAGCATCAAGTTGCCAGAATACCTAGTTGACGCACAACATGACTTTGTGATACGATTCTTGGAGGGTTTGATCTTAATTCCTAAAACTAAATTTACAGTTGTTTTAATTATGGAAATAAATTATTTCAAATCTATATTTATGGTATTTGCATGTCAAACCTGAACCCTAAAAATAAGGGCCACTAGCCGATATTTTGAGTGACTTTATGACATTGTTTTGCTAGTAAATAGAGGTTATTTTGGAAGAAATAAATGGATAAATATTTTCTGAGATTAAATCAGAATATAATATGATATAAAATATTTTTTTACAAATATAAATCATACTAATGGACTAGCAATATCTCGAACAAGTTTCGGACAAAACTAGTCAACCTAAAGTAGCCATAATCTTGTAATATGTTATTTTGTCAAATCTAAAAATTAATTAATAAAATGAATATAAATTATATTTAAATTAAGATTATTTGATTTATTATGATTTATGTTCATGTCATTTAATTGGGGACTTAAACTAAAATTTTGGAAGTCAAAAACCAAGAAACTAGGTCCCGATACCCTGTAATAGTAAGCAAAGTTGTTAAAAATAATAACGGACTTTGTTTTGCATGGCATCGAAGAAATTATAGAATTAAGTTATAATTACCAGAATTTATATTGGACCCTTAATTATTTAATTGGTGTTTAGGTCAATTGAATTTCGAAGGAGTGGACGCGGGATCATCTTTACCACCACTAACTGCAGAACCAGGCAGGTGTACATTGCCAAGATGTTTACAGTTATACATTATTTATTTGATATTCTGTATACATTAGATATTATAATTGTATAGCTTGGTTATTTTACTTGTGAGCTTAGGGCCGTTATACGATACTTTGTGTCCGGATAAGATTTGGGTACCGACATCCTCTGCGGAGTCGAGTATCGTAGTTAGAGGGTCATTCTTTCGAACCCATGTTTTGTGCATATGTTATTTGCATATTTGACCGTAGGACACATGACACGATATTCATGTGACAGAGTCTTTCTCGACTTGATCATGGTACTTGGACTCTGGATAGGACTACATGACGCATACTATAGTGATAATTATAGTTATACATATTGACTATGACTTGTATTGATAGTTAGAGGTCATGATCTTGCGTGTCTTGATTGAGACGTGAGGTTACATTGGGTGGGAAGAGTCTTCATCGTGCTTTGGGCATATTTTACTATTACTACTTGAGTGTACTATTAGCATACGAAAGTGTCCATTAGAATCTTTCGTGAGTACCAGCCCTATATATATACATCTTCCTCCTGATTCCCCCACACAAAGCCTTGAGTGTAATATTAGCATACAGAAGTGTCCATTGGGATCTTTCATGAGTACCAGCCCAGGGTACGATACTATACTCTCATTTGCATATCACATAGTTGGTTACAGTAGTTTACCCTTGAGTATGTGGCATTATACTGTTTTACTTTTGGCATGTTGTTTCTTGTACCTTATTACGTCCCTCTGAGGACCTGGTCCCCTGCCAGTTTTTTTGCAGCATAGACGGTTACGGAACCTTTGGAGTTGCTGATGGAGTTGCTTGTCTTGCAGGCATTAGTACCAGTTATTTATATCTTTTCCACTAGAGTTATGATTATTTATTTATATTATTTATTTATTTACTGATGTAGCCTAGTTTTATAGACTCATATTTCTTTCTCGAGTCTATTCAAGTTTGTGTGTTACTGGACGGCTGACTTTAGCACATGTAGCTCATTCTTGTGTATTCTGTTCATTGTGGATTGAGGCATAAATATTTATATTTACTTGATTATATAGATAGTGACCATTATAATATAGCTTATACGTATTCGGGTCGGACCAGAGTCTGGTCGAATGAGTAGCTGGCATGTTAAGTATTCCTACTCCTACGTATTTTGGGACTGGGTGTGACAGCATGAGAAGCACCTGAGAATAGTTCTGTAGACCATCAAGAAGGAGAATCTATATGGCAAGCTTTCGAAGTATGACTTCTTCCTTGATAAGGTTGAATTTCTTGGGTATGTGATTACATGAGACAGGATCTCAGTAGACCCAAAGAAGATTTTAGCAGTTGAGTCATGGTCTACCCCTAGTTTTGTAGCGGAGATCATGAGCTTTCTTGGAAGGCTATTATCGTAGATTTGTTCAGGATTTTTTCAGTATTACGGAGCCAATGACTAGACTAACCAGGAAGGATGTAAAGTTCATCTGGACTAAGGATTATCAGTCTGCATTTGAGGAGCTAAAGAAGAGGTTGACTACACTCCAATATTGACATTGTCATCAGGGACAAGAGGATTTTCTATATATAGTGAAGCATCGGGTAAGGGTTTGGGTTGTGTGTTGCAGCAGAACGAGAAGGTGATTGCCTATGCTTCCAAAAATTATGCCCGCATGAGAAGAATTACCCTACCCATGAGTTGGAGTTAGCAGCAATTATTTTTTTCTCTTAAACTATGGTAGCACTACTTGTATGGAGAGCGGATAGAGATCTTTACAGACCATAAGAGCTTAAAGTATGTGTTTACACAAAAAGAGCTCAACATGAGGCAACGATGGTGGTTGGAGTTGATAAAGGACTTCGATATTGCTTTGTAGTATCATCTAGGGAAGGCCAATGTAGTCGTGGATGCCTTGAGCAGGTATCCAGTAGCTATGTACTTGACGAGAGACAGACATTTATTGGCCGATATTGATAGCTTGGGCATTGAGGTATTAGTTCCTGGAGTTATTGTCACGCCCCAGTCCTAAAAATACATAGGACTAGGACACGTAAGCATGCCAGCCGTATGGATATGGCAACTCCAATATATGGAAACCAAAATCCACATGTACGCTGTAATATGAATATTAAATCCAAAAGTGGTATAAACATATGTCACAAGTCACAGGGTATAAACTAAATCTCATCCACGAAAAATCAATATAAATAAATAACCAACATCTATATAACTAGATCTCGATAAGAAGTATCTAAAGATGATAGTTGGATGGAAACAAATCTACTACCAACTCGAATGGGAAAGTACAACACAATAAACATAATATAAAAATGCCAACTAACGACCACGGGGCTCAAAGAGAAGACATCCTCGAAACATATGTAACCATCCAAATCTGCGATCCTGTAAATACTCAAGAACAGATACACCTGAAAAGGGACCAGGTCCTCAGAGGGACGTAACAAGATACATATAAGCAAGCCAATTAGAATACAGTAAACATGCAATATAGAAAAAATATATATAAGTACGATGTACAAGACAATCTATATGAATGCAAATAAGGATAACTTTTCGACGTATGGGCAAGGGTAGGCTACTCGATCTAAGCCTCACAACTCACACACCCGCCAGTGGACATCAAAAATTGTCATACCTTGGAGGTAGCGACCAGCACGACTCTACATAAATTGATATATCTCGGGGGTAGCGACCAGCGCGACACACGCCCATAGTGCAAACTATATACTACGGTTTTCCAGATTGGTTAAAAGCCCATACGTCTAATGATTGTCCTCTCATGATACTAAGTGCCATGTGTGTGTCAACATATCTAATACATAGTAATGACTGAAAGAAAACTACACATGCAAGAAATATAAAAAAATGCAATAAATATACAGAAATATACTAAGCACGCAAAATACTGTAAGCAATTTGGCCAGGTATCTTGCCTGGCAAGAAAGCTGCAAAGTGTAACGTCCAGAAGTCCAACACACAGGATCAGAAGCTATGGCAGCAGAACAAATGTCTCCGGATGCTGAAATAGATATCACCAACGTTCCCAGAATAAGAAAAATAGCTAGAAAGCACTTCCCTTTCGTCCAATTTAGACACAGGGACAAAACGGTAATTTCGGGTCAAAGCGGGGTCCACGTGGGGCCCACTTTGCACCAAAAAGTGTGTCAAGTATAACAGTCTCTAAATTGGAAAAATTATAGGTCAAACAACTCTAAATGTCAATACTAACCCAACGGTATATCCAAATGTGGATTCCGATGGGCCGAACACAAATTCGCTCAAAAAGTCAACAGTGGGGCCCGTCAATTGGCGACTTGGTCAACTGTCTCAGAATTGCGTAAAAATTGTGTCACAGGACCAGCACGGTACTACGAGTCCAGTGGCGCAAGGTTCATCGTAATTTGACGAGCGTGCACAAAATGCGCACGACTTTCACAAAAGTTGTGACATAGGATTTGTCCGCGGATACGGGCTGATTTCGGCGCGCACACGCGTTCGAATCTGTTTTCCTAAACTCTCACGTGTTCGGTTACGCTGTGCGCACCATTCGGTATACTTGGTGCATGGTGGGCGGTCCCGTTTGGGGGGTTCACTCTATTTTAAAACTTTTGGAAATCTGGAAAAGTGTGTTCGCGAGGTTTTCCAACGAATTAAATTCTACCTACAGCAGTTAATAATCTAGGTTTATTTAACAGAAATTAAACTAGGTCAAGTGGTCTATGCATACCAAAAAGAATCATCGAATTTGGATCTCTGTGGTGGAAGATACGAACTCGGGAACATAGGTAATCACCGCAGTTTTCTGCGATCCTAGAATTTGGTCTATTTTTGACAACTTTGGCGCTATTTTTGCCTATGGTTATGCGTTGTTCGAGGTCTACTATCATACGAATATGGAAGAGGGTTAAGGGGTGAGCATACCGGTAAATACGAAGTGGCGTTTGGTTAAGCGAGGCGACGGAAAACAACTCTGGAACACAGGTACCTCACTGTTGAATTCTGCAGTGCGCGGGGTGAGCGGGGTCGCCGTCGTCGGGATTGGTTTGGACGGCCTGGCGGGGTTCTTCGACTGCGGTGGCGGCGCTCTCTAGGTCTAAATAGGAAGAGGAAGAGTTTGAATGATCTAGGGTTAGGGTTTTAGTCGAAATAATGGTATATATATATATATATATATATATAAGGTAGAGAAGGGGGGGGGGTCGGTCGCATGGCTTAAGGGGGGTACTTGTTGTGCTTGGGCTTACTTTGCCTGGGCGGGTGGTTGTGCTTATTAAAGGAGGGGTGGCTGCTTATAAGCAGCAGGTTTGGGCATCCAGCGGCTGGTTATGCTAAGGGGTGGTTTAGGTAGGAATGGGTAGTTGTAGTTAATAGTTTAGTAATGGTTTATTTATAGTTTTTTTTCTTTCCTTTTATTTTCATTTATATTTTACTTTAAAATATATATGTATATATATATATATATTTATATATACATATATACTCATAGAAAAATCTAGAATTATACTAATACATACCATTAAGCTAGCAACTGCTCAAGGGGTCTCCTACATGGAATAAATTCAAAAAAATTCCTAATGGCCCCATAAATCTTCTAATTGAACCAACACCTAAAATAAAAATTAATAAAAATCTATTTCTTTTAATTAGCCACTAATTACTATAATTAAATTAATAATTAATAATTAAAAGGGTATATACGGTTTCTAGGATAGGGGTTTTACAGTTATAACACAGATGTGGGGACTTCAGGTACATTCAGAGTTGATGGACCAGATCAGAGCTGCACAGTTCGAGGATGAGTCTCTGAGGAGCATCAGAGCACAGGTCGGAAAGGATTGGCAGAGGACTTCACCATTTCAGATGATGGATCATTACGGCACGGTACCAGATTGTGTGTGCCGAGTGGAGCATTACACGAGAAGATTCTTCAGGAGGCGCATTGATCTCAGTACTCTATGCATCCAGGTGCCAACAAGATATATAGGGATATGAAAGAGCATGTTTGGTGGTATGGTATGAAGTGGGAGGTAGCTAACTTTGTATCCAGATGCTACGCCAGCAGATAAAGGCAAAGGAACAGAGGCCGGGAGGATTACTTCAGCCTTTACCCATTCCAGAGTGGAAGTAGGAGCATGTGAAGATGGAATTTGTTTTAGGGCTTCCGCGTTCCCCAGGAGGTAAAGATGCGATTTGGGTCATCGTAGACAGGTTGACCAAATTAGCCCACTTTCTGCCATTCAAAGTAGGTACATTTATGGAGAAGCTCACGGAGATGTATGTGCATCAGATAGTCAGATTGTATGGAGTTCCTATGAGCATAGTCTCGGATCAGAATAGCCACCTTACTTCCCACTTTTAGAGGAGTTTACAGGTTAGCTTGGGTACTCAGCTCAAGTTCAGTACCGCATATCACCCTCAGACAGACGGGCAGTCAGAGAGAACTATTCAGACTCTCGAGGATATGCTACGCACCGGTATTTTAGATTTTGGAGGCTCTTGGGAGGATCATCTTTACTTGGTAGAGTTTTTTTACAATAACAGCTACCAGGCTAGTATCGAGATATCACCATTTGAGGCATTGTATGGACGAAGATTCTGTACTCCGTTATCATGGGATGATGTTGGTGAGAGAGCCTTATTGGGACCCGAGATGGTTGTAGATGCAGATGAGAAGGTGAAGCTCATCGGGGATAGACTTCGGGTAGTGCAGGACAGATAGCGACATTGGGCCAATAGCCACCGGAGACCATTAGAGTTTGAGGTATAGATTTTGTTTTGTATTACTTATGATTATTTGTTTTGTTAGAGTGCTAAGGCTGTATTTTATGCTAGGTTGGAAATATAGTTTTCTTGAGGATTTTTTTGATACTTGGCATGATTCGTTTCAGTGGGGGGAAAAAGCTTAGTCCACGATTCATCGGACCTTTCACTATTCTCGAGAGGGTCGGTGTAGTTGCTTACATATTAGACTTGCCCCCTGCATTGGAGGAAGTGCACAATATTTTTCATATATCACAGCTGAGACGGTACTTGGCAGATCCTAGTCATGTGTTAGATCACTCGGAGATAGAGGTGGCCCTACTCTTAGCTATCCAGAGTAGCCAGTTGACATTCTAGATCGAAAAAAGAAGATGTTGCGGAACCAGACGATTCCTTTGGTGCGCGTTGCATGGAGGCATCACTCGCCAGGAGAGAGTACCTGGGAGCGAGAGGCCGAGATACGCGAGCAATATTCTTATCTGTTTGAGTTGTGAGGTATAATTCTTTCTTGCTTGTATTGATTGCTTTTGGTAGCTAGTTTCTTCCTTAATTTTGAGGATATAATTTTTCTAAGGTGGGTAGTATTGTCACCCTTATTTTTTCAGCTAGAGAAAGTTTGGTAATTGGGCATGGGTATATTTATTTTAGAATATAATATTAAATATTGTGTATTTAGTAAATATTATTTATTGTATTATTTATTTATTATTAGATGTTAGATTTTATTTTGGACTGGTGTTAGTGGACCTAACTAGTTTAGATTAGATCCATGGACCAATATTTAATTCTAGTTAGAATTGAGCCCAATAGTAACCCCATTCATTAGGAGGATAAATTAATTAGTGAAACCAATTAGACTAGATCCTTCCCTCCTTAATTATTTCTTCATGACAATCCCCAAAAGGTATTTTGGTTAATTCATAGTAGCTTGGAGGAGGGGTAAGGGTCGGCCATCATAGGAGTGGGGAGAGACTCTCTCTTCATTTTTTATTCCAAATCTAGATCTAGAATTTTCTCTCTTCCAAATTTCTTCATTCCCATACCAATTTCTACTCAAATTTCTTCCCAATTACTTTTTTATTCTTTATTGGAGGCAATTAGAACAGGGATCTACAAGGAGAAAGTAAGGATCTACAAGGAGGATCCAGGATCTACAAGTTGGAGGCTCTTGACACTAAATTTAGAAATTTTATTGAGAATCCATCTTCCAATAGGTACAATTAAGTTTTTACTCTCTAATTAGACTCTAAATCTATAATTTAATTATTAGAAACCCTCCTATCTACTAAGGCTATCCATAAGAATTAAAATTAGGTTCATAGGAGACCTATGGAGAAAGTTATATGGTATTTTATGTCAATTTTGGGAGAATTCCGAGATTGGCACATCTTGTGTTTGTCAATAGGTCAACTAGACCAAATTGACATGTGTTTGATTTGGGGATTTTCTTCTGACACGGGAGGTTTGAGCATGTCATATTTTGACACGGACACGTAGTTGAGTAGTTAACTCTTCGTGTTGTTCATAATTATAATTTTAGACTTGCTCGTATCCTTCGGAATATATTTGGTTATGTAGTGGAACCGTATCTCAAGCGTATCACAGAATGGGTGTGATACTGGTACGGTACACTCTACGTGTTTATTTTTTTGCATTTTAATTCAATATAACTTGGTTATAGCTATTAGAGTGATATAATTATAATTGTTATATGATAGATATATGTATATATATAATTATGTATATGTTCTATATATTATTTTGATGTATTGATGGTCATGGGAGAATGGGGAGTTCATATACATCACAAGTGTAGTTAGTTGTATGTATGTATGTATGTATATATATATATATATATATATATATATATATATATATATATATATATATATATATATATATATATATATATATATAGTGATTTATATATGTAGGCATAGATATATGTATATGGTAACATATATATATAGAGGTATATATATATGTGTATGTCTAGTTATATTTATATGTATATATTTGGTTAGTGATATGTTATATATTTATATATGTGTGTAGGTGTGTCTTAGTGTGGTACATTGGTTGTGAGGTGTTAGTATGTGCAGAGAGTTGTATGTGTGTGAGTGGGTGTCGAGCAGTGAAGTGTGTGTATACACAGTAGAGGGAATCGGGTTCTTCAGCTAGAGCTTAGCAGCATTAGCAGTTTACATGGAGTAGCATTGGAGCAAGGTATTAGCGGCAACTACAGCAGCAGCTAGCAAGAACCTACAGCAGCAGCTGGCAGCAACTACAGCAGCTCTAGTGTAGCAACAGTATAGCATGCTCGAGAGCAGTATCAGTAGCTCGCCTCAGTACAGCAAGAGTATTAGCAGCAGTTAAGGGGTTCTAGCGTTCAGTGACTTTGTGTTGAGCTCTGATGTCTGTGTCTGTGTCTATGCTCAGTTAGATTGCACACATGTTGGAGGGGACTATCTCCAGTAGTGCAGATAGGTGGTGGCAATGAAGTAAGTAATGAGGGGTGTGATGAGATAAAATGCAGGGGGACACTGATACTTATGTATCAGTAAAGAGGGTGCAACAGTGAGCAACTGTGGTGGGCAGTAAGTATTGTCTGCAGTATGCAGACAGTGTTCCCTGCAGAATTTGCAGCTTTGGGACTTATGCTGTCTATACACTATGTGCAGGAAGGCTAGGGAAACTGTGGTTGAAACCTATTACTGTCTTATAGGTTTTGGGTATTGGTGAGTGGTAGTAGTGGTATCTTGTGATACTAGGGGTTTCAATGGTAGTGGTACCAAGGTATTGGGCCAAGTATAGATACTTGGATACAAGATATATACTAGAGGTTAGATGTAGTAGATAGGTGAGATAAGGTAATGTCTGGAACATCGGTTAATGAGTAGAAGCAAATTGTAACTAAGGTAATGGAGGGTAGTATCGTAAGTTAAGGTATTAGGGTAATAACTCACATACTAAGTTAATAGATAGTGGAAGTAACTAGTATATATGAGTTATGTATAATACTTATTATTATTAGCTAATTACCTAAGGTATTGACTTAGAACTCAACCAAGACCTAGTACTCACTAGTATACCTTGGTAATCAACTTAGAACCTAGGTACGAACCCAAAATCAAGGTATGGACCTAGTATGACCTAGAAATGGCCTAGAAACTCATATTGTGCATTTTACTCATTTATCATCCATTACACATAAATGACATTAATATTTAATACATAGGACTGTGTGACACTAGCTTGGGTATCGAGAGACACATCTTGCTCAGGACCTCAGACGAGTATATTTTTCTGTTAGTTTTTATTTCATAATAGTGTATATTTCGCATATTCTAGAACTGTATACTTGATTCCGAAACAGTGGTTTCACGGACTGGTACTATATGGATCATGTCAGGAGATGTTATCACTTATCGTGTTCAGCGGGTATTCCTTTACATGTATTTTATCGTGTGTATTCGATATTAATTTATTATATTTTGTATTAACACACTGCTCATATTCGGTGTTCTTATATTCGTGTACACATACTGCTCATGTTCAGTGTGCCCATATCCATGTTCATAATGTGTCGTGATAGGATCCAATGGTATTAGTTTGGGATGGGGCAGTAAGAGTTAATTATGTGATGAAGCCCCAGTATATTCGTGTACATATCGATTATATACCATCCTTGTAATCGAGTTATCTTATTGTATTCATGTTCAATCTAAACAGATCACATAATGAACTTGTATTCCAAGACACATTACTTAGATTTCAGTTATTCCTTTTAATTGCAGATATTCATATTATATGTTCTTCTTTTCAGTACATTACCTGTTCACTCTAGTTTATTGTATTCTATTGTTTAGTTATCTCGTATTCTTTTTTATTATCTATTTTATATGCTCGATTATGTATTTGAAACTGCTTTCATAGGTATGTACTACGCTCCAATCCTCACTGGATATATTTTTTTAGATGATTGGCTCATAGACCAGTGTCCTGCATACTACGGACCGCAGGACGGTGTTCCATTAAATGATACTCTTGTAGACCAAGAGGACTTAGTTCCAGAGCTTTAGGAGGTTTAGTTTATTTTGGTTGATTTGTATTAGACTGTTATTGAGACTTTGGCATGTATATTATTTCAGTCTTGTGGATGTATTATGACTCTTTTCTTTCATTATTCCATTTATGCTATATCTTTCTTAGTTTACATTGTGATTGAGTATAGTGACATTTATGAGATACCATATTGTTTCTCCGTTTGGAGTTGAGATGATTGACAGGTAACTTATATATTTTGTGTGAGATGTTTAGATAGCAGAGTTGACCCAGACAGCGTTCTACCATCGATGCTGCGACGTAGGCTGGACGTATCCACGTACTTGTACCCGAATATTCGGGTGCAGGTTGTGACATATTTTTAGTGGTGGTCCATGCAGGTATGCCTAGAGTCACAATTAGGGCGATATCGAAGTAGTGCTTACCTTGAGTACTGCTACGAGCCTTTTTTGGATATATGAGTTAGGCTGAGAGTATACTCAATCACAACTAGAAAACACTTCCAATATCAGTTTTGCTATCCTTATCTATTGACTATTGCTTAAAATAAATTTTGTCCTTCTTTGATGATATCGTATCATACTCAATATTAATTTTTTTGTTCCATCTATCTTCAGGATGCCCCCGAAGATGCGTTCCCAGCGCTCAGGCACAATGTTAGCAAGGTCGGTCACTTCATCATCTATGAGGGCAGCACCATCAAATGTTGTTACAGCAACTATATTCCAGAGTTCCTCTTTACCGATCTAGGTGAGCATTTTTGCAGCAGCTTTTGGAGGTGTTCCACCTCCGGTACAGAGGGCAGCGCCAACAGATTCATGGGATCTTCCACCCCCACCATCCGTAGTTGATCAGACACAGATATTTGTGCTCATTCTGTAGATTGTGGAGGTACAGCAGTGTCAGTCTGAGGTTATACGATAGAGATAATAATATCACCCAAGTAGCCAAGCGGGAACTGAGTGCCCCTGGTATGGTCATGAGAACCCTGAGGGTGTTGACTCGCGAGATTACATGAATGTTCTGTCCAACCATGTAATATTGAGTTTTTTGAATAGCGTATAATAGAGCAAGGCATTCATTCTCAACAACGGTGTACCTATGTTCCACACCGATCATCACCTGGCTAAGGTAGTATATGGCCTACTCGTGGCCTGTATAACTATTCTGGGCTAGCAGGACACCGAAAGAGTGCTCCATCGCGCGTACTTAGAGCATGAAGGGCTTTCCTATGACTGGGGCCACTAGCACAGGAAGGTTTGATAGGTACTTCCTTATGTCGTCAAACGTGTGTTGGCATTTTTTATCCCAGATAAAGGAGACATCTTTTTTCATGAGCTGGGTGAACGGCTGACAACATCCAGAGAGGTTTGATATGAACCTCCTGATGTATGCCAACCTCCCTTGAAGGCCGTGAAATTTTTGGAGGTTCTTTGGCGGTCTCATCTCCAGGATTTCCTTGGTCTTATCGGGTCTATATGAATACCTAGGAAAGTGATGACAAAATCCAGGAATTTGCCACTGGAGAATCCCAGGAAGGACTTGGTGGGGTTCATCTTGAGGAGGTGTGCGCGCCTTAAGTCAAACACAGTCCTCAAGTCTTGGAGGTGATCTCTTTAGAGCGACTCTTGACGGCGATGTCGTCGACATACCATTCCACCATCTTGCACAGATGTTCATAAAAAATGGTGCCCATAGCTCACTGGTATGTAGCACCTACGTTCTTTAGACCGAAAGACATAACCGTGTAGCGGTATACGCCTATTGGGGTCCAGAATGATGTATGCTTCTCGTCGTAGGGAAGGATCCTTATTTGGTTGTAGCCTGAAAAGCAGTCCATGAAGGACATGCTCTCGAAGCCACAAGTATTATCGATTATTATGTCGGTGATCAGGAGGGAGAATTTGACTTTAGGACATGTCGCATTTAGATCACAAAATTTGAGGTTGATTCAAATCTTTTTATTCTTCTTGATGACATGCACTATATTGGCTACCTAGTCAGGATGTTGTTCCGTGTAGATGAAGCCACTAGCTATCATCTCGTTGACTTCAGCTTCGATGGAATTCATTATGTATGACCGAAACCGTCGTTGCTGTTGCTTGATCGGTTTGGCATTCGACAAAATGGTCATTTTGTGGACCATAATTTGAGGATCCAGCCCTGGCAAATAAATTAATATATTCCCTAACTAGCTGTAGTAGGGATTCCCGATCTTCTTGGGATAGAATTTTGCTGATGAAGATATGTTTGGGGGTAGATTCATCGCCCAGATTGAGTTATACGACTTCGTCTTTGGTAGGAGGTTCTCGTTGTTCGAACTGCATCTCCCATTGTGTGTCTAGGGGTTGGACCCATGGTTCTACTTCAAGGAGATTATATGGATTTTCATCGTCTTCCTCGGGGTCAGCTGACACCATGTTGGCAGACAATGTTTGCTTGAGTATCACCTCGATACTGGCGTCGGAGTCCCAAGCAAAAGATTGCAAAGAGTGTGAGTGAACCTCGTCTTCTTCATCTGAACCTTCAGGGGTTGTGGGAGGTGTTATGTACCCCAAGCCATGCTTATTTCTATGGTAGTAATCCTCGAACTTGCTTACGGGAGCAAGTAAACGCAGGGCAGCCGTCGGCCCTTGCCGTAGTTTAAATCTTGATTATTTTTAAGGTCATAACCCATATTCTGGATGATATGTTTGGCTTGACCGCTGAACCGGTAGAGTTTTTTTTTGCCAGTGTCGGGTTCTAGCACTTGTTCCTCCGGGGTGAAGGACCAAGGGCATTCAACCCTGCCGATGATGATAGGTTATCTCCCCTCCTCCTTGTTGGAACCGTAAAGTAGAAGCTTGACTAGGGAGTATCTGGTTTACTGTGTAGGTGGTAGTCACCTATGTTTATAGGAGTAAGCCTAGACCGTGCTCCATAGAGTATAATGTGTTGATATGTGTACGCTCAGAATAATTCAAAGATAACCCTTTATTGATAAAATAAGGTATATCTTCCGGAGGAATCATATCATCGAGGGAAGGGACATTGGCCTGAGAGGCCATATTCTTCCAGTTTATTATCCTCGTGGGCTACCCCCAGTGCGGTTATAGGCATTGGTGGCTTCCTATGTAGTTTTACTATTAGAGGCTCAAAGGCTACAATTGAGGCCAGGTCTTCTTTTGGCTGTCTGCAAGACGAACTACCATAGGTTTTGAAGGAACAAGTGGTACATGATCCTTCTTCTGTGATCGATTTAGCCTATGGAGGTGAACAACCAAAGGCTCAGAAGGAGCAGATGGTGCAGGGTCCTTCCTCTATAGTTGATTTGGCCTATAAAGGAAAATGACCAGAGGTTCGGACGTTGTGGAAGGTGCCAGAGATTCTGGTGCCTACCTATGCAACTTGACGACGAGGGAAGTGGCTGATTCGGGAGTGTAAGCCTTGAGACAGATTCTCATGGGCTCTTCCGGTATTGTCGTAACCTCGACCTCATTATCGGTCTCATTGCCACATTTGTCTCAGTGGGTTTGTTTGTAGAGGATGGCGTCAGAGTAGTACGTCTCGACTCCTTTAAATTGGTCGATATCTGCGAACTCCATTCTGATAATGCCATGATCGTCGACATAATTTAAGCATTGGTGTAGGGTTAATAGCACGATCATATATTGGTGTAACCAGGGGCATCCGAGTAAGACGTTATAGGATACATCTATGTCAATGACGTAGCAAGTGACCTCTGTTTTCAGGTCACCGATCTGGCACTTCAGGCGAATCTTGCCAAGATGGTAGCTTCTTTCTGCGATGAAGCCACTAATGTCACGACCCGCACCCGGAGTAAGGGTACTAGTCGGAAACAACGCCCAGCCTACGCCCCAGAATCGGCGGTAGAACGCTGTCTAGAAAGTCTATCTAGTATAATGAACCACCAATAATGATAGAATACTCAATCACAGAACTAAGATAGAATGAACACGAATCAGATAAGAATAGAGTAGTCACAATACAACTCATGAGTCTAAAATAATACATCAATGAGTCAAAAGAAGTAACAAATAAGCTGGAGACAAATCCAGTACAAAAGAATACTACAAAGCTACAACTCCAGGGTCATCTGTCTCAATTGGAATAAGTTCCTCTTGAGCCAGGGTCTCAGAATCTAAACCCACAACATCCTGGGGTCCATAATAGGTAGGGTACTCCTCAGTGTCATCTGGAAAAATATATCCAGTCAGGAAAGGAGCAGAGTACAACCCTAACAGCAGTTCTCAAACAATGATAAAAACTATGTAACAGTAAATAGCTATGGATAAACAAGATGCACAATAGACAGGAGAGATATTTGTATAATAAGAAAATACTGGAAATAAATACAATAGGAAACAATATGCCAATAAAACAAGAATACTAATGACTAAGTGTGTGAGTACTAGCTTAACATATGATCGGCTTGGGCAAGATGCAATGCGGCCTGGCTAATCATACGTGCGGTGCATGATCAACACTATTCGCTTACCAGTACTTTATTCAATAGGGATTTGATCACATATTTACACTAATACTCCCCACCCCCGACTGGTATAATAGATCCAACCACGGTATGCTATGGCACTAGATTCCCCAAGAAGAGAGCGACTCCTCCCAAAAATTGGTGTCTGTACATGTACAAATAACCAATGAAACAATAATTGCACCATATACACCATATGCCAAGGAATAACATCTCATGACGAGATCCGGATATACCAATCCGTGTAACCATAGTGTCAAGAGAAACATGTATATCTACACTAGATACAACGAACATAGAGGATATCATAAATGAGAAACTATCAGAGAATGTACTCGCCTGAAGTCCAATGAACAGTCTCACAGATGTCTGCCTCGGTACCTCGAAGACCTAGATATGGAATACAATATCAATACAAGGTCCCAGAAAGAGAACAAGTCAAACTAGTCAACTTCTAGGTCAATAAGTCAATTCTAAGCCAAAAGTCAACTATAGTCAACTCTAAAGTCAAACATGGTCAAACCAAGGTCAACCTCACAAGACATCTATATAACTAATATACAAATAAAATACAACAATTTAGGAAATCAAAATTAGATCCTAAATGATACCCACACAAAGAATACTAATAATACAAATAATATATACCCTAAAATAATATATATATACAAACCAATATTTATGCAAATAACATAATATATTATTACTAATATTATACCTCACAAAATACATATATATATACAAATATATATATACAATAATAATATATAAAATATAAATTTAAACTGTCAAAGCGTTACTGAAAACAGTGAACAAAACAAGATAAAATAAAACAGGTTTAATAGTGACAGTCTTGACTGTCACTGAAAAATCCGTCGCAGAAACGCCATATACAAACCGCTGCTGTCACAGTTTGCTAACAGTTTCAAACTGTCACAAAAACGTCGCTGAAAGGTTGTCGCTCAAACTGCCCGTGGCATTAATGACAGATCTATCATTTAATGCTGGCCACTGTACAGCGGCTGCTGTTCAGACCAATTAATGACAGTTTCAACTGTCAAAAAAACCACTGTCACCAAAACAATAAAAATATAAATATATATATATATATATAAATATATATATACAATAATAATCACAATACATATATATAAATAATTAATAATTATATACTTATATATATATACACATATAAACTTATAATTAAATACCAAAGGTTACAAAACACATGCACATATTAATGTACATATTTTACATGGCTAGAAGCACACTTAAAATATATACATTAATATACAAATAATTACATAATAATTCTAAATAATATAATTACACAATCAAACACATAAATATATTTTATAAAACATTTATGTATAATTTATTTATATTCAACATAAGTACATATATAATTGCATACAAGAAAGCTACATACATATATTGGTACATCACATTAGCACCCAAAAATATATAGATCTATGCTACAATATCATAATAAATACACAAAAATAAATATATAATATCTATATATATATTTACTAATTTTTAATTGAATGATTTAAACCATACATAATTAGATCTATGCAAAAATTCACACAATTGGAGAGTACCACACCGTATCCCACTAGATCTAGGATACGCATGCGACACGAGTCCAACACACAACCAAATGCACCCCGAAGGACACAAACAAGTCACAAATAATATTTATGAATAAATCAAAGTGTCAAAAGTAGATCTATGTGTCCGTGTCAAAAATACGACATGTTCAAAGACCCGTGTCGGAGGAAAACCCCCAAATGACACGTATCACCAAATAGTTAGAATACGAACCACAAGTACCCAAATTATGGACACGACACTAGCCCCAAACACATAAGCACATGCCCAATTGATCTATAGGATCAATTGACACACACAACAAAATGTAAATTCGGAATTCCAACAAAATTGACACAAAAAACACCATAACTTTCTTCATGGGTCTCCTATGAACACAAAACAAAGTCCTATGGGTAGTACATACATATATGTTGGTTTTACATGATTAAATCTCAGATTTAGAAGCTATTAAAATGGAAAAAACTGAATTATACCTATTGGAAGATGGATTCCCAATGAAACCTCCAATTGAGATGAACTTGCTTCCAAATTGTAGATCCTTGCTCCTCTTTGTAGATTCTTGCTTCCTCCTTCTAGATCCTTGCTTCTCAACTTTCTAATGGTGAATTGGGAAGAATTTGGAATGAATTTGGTAGAAAATTGGATTGGGAATGGAGGGAATTTGGTAGTGGGAAATTCTAGATCTAGATTTAGAAATGAAATGAGAGGAGAGAGAAATTTCTCCCCTCTTTTAATAGGCCGGCCATGTCCCCCTCCCCAAGCAATTATAAAATGTCCAATGTACCCCTTGGGGCCTCTCATGAAAAAATAATTAAGGAAGGAAGCTTCTAGTCTAATCATTTAATTAATTTAATCCATCTCCTTAACTATGGGCTTTCTAAATGGGCCAAGTCTAACTATTTAATTCATGTTGGTCCATGGGTCCAAACTAAACTATTTGGGTCCACTAATATAAGTCCAAAATAATTAAATAACATCTAACAATAATTAAATAATACAACAAATAATTATTTACCATGCACAATATTTAATTAAATAGGAAAAGACTAAAATACCCTTTCCTAAAAATGTGGTAGTGACAAGTCTACCCTCCTTAAAATAATTTCGTCCTCGAAATTCAAAGCTGAAAACTACCCCCAGAAAATCACAGAACAGAACTAAAGATTCACAACTAACTACAAAAGAACATAACAATGAACAGAACATAACTAGAAAATAATATACCTCAAGGTTCAAACAAATATGTATAACGCTCTCGCATTTCATCCTCTCTCTCCCAGGTAGACTCCCCCGGAGAGTGATGCCTCCATGCGACGCGTACCAAAGGAATAGTCTGGTTCCTCAGCACCTTCTCTCTCCGATCTAGAATCTCAACTGGCTGCTCTGGATAGCTAAGAGTAGGGCCCACCTCTATCTCTGAGTGATCCAATACATGACTAGGATCTGCCACGTATCGTCTCAACTGTGACACATGAAACACGTTGTGCACTCCCTCCAATGCAGGTGGCAAGTCTAGTCTATAAGCAACTGCACCGACCCTCTCTAAAATAGTGAAAGGTCCGATGAATCACGGACTAAGCTTTCCGCCTCCACCGAAACGAATCGTGTCTCGTATCGGAGAAATCCTCAGAAACACCAAACTACCCACCTAGAACAAAACACCATCTTAAGAACATAATCTATAACAAACAACCAAGAACAAACACAAACAAAAATCTAAACTATACCTCGAACTCCAAAGGTCTCCGATGGCTATCGGCCCAATGCCGCTGTCTGTCCTGCGCCACTCGAAGTCTGTCTCTGATCAACTGAACCTTCTCTGCTACATCTACAACCATCTCTTGCCCAAGCAAAACTCTCTCTCCAATATCGTCCCAAGACAAAGGAGTACGACACCTCCGACCATATAGAGCTTCAAAAGGTGACATCTTTATACTGGCCTGGTAACTGTTGTTGTAAGCAAACTCTACCAAATGGAGATGGTCCTCCCAAGAACCCCCGAAATCTAGTACACAAGTGCGCAACATATCCTCGAGAGTCTGGATAGTCCTCTCTGACTGCCCATCTGTCTGGGGATGATATGCAGTACTGAACATGAGCTGAGTGCCCAAACTCTCCTGCAAACTCCTCCAGAAATGAGAAATAAAACGACTATCTCGATCTGAGACTATGCTGACGGGAAATCCATAGTAATGTGTTCCCACTTCCACTCTGGAATGGGTAATGGCTGAAGTAAACCTCCTGGCCTCTGCCTCTCGGCTTTCACCTGCTGGCACACTAAGCATCTGGATACAAACTGTGCCACTTCCCTCTTCATGCCATACCACCACACACTCTCTCGCATATCCCGATACATCTTGTTAGCACCTGGATGCATGGAATACTGAGAGCGATGCGCTTCCTGCAATACCTCCTCTCGCAACTCCCCACTAGGCACACACAATCTAACTCCATGCCTCAAAGATCCATCCTCTGCAATAGTGAAATCATCCTCCAATCCTGCTCTCACCTGAGCTCTGATACTCCTCAAAGATACATCATCATACTGTGCTGCCTTGATCCTGTCCATCAAATCTGAGTGTATCTGCAATTCCCATATCTGCATAGCACACCCAGGAACAATCACCTCAATGCCCAAGCTCTCCAAGTCTTCCAACAAATATCGATCCTGCGTCAAGAACATAGCTACCGGATACCTGCTCAAAGCATCGGCAACTACATTGGCTTTCCCAGGATGATATTGCAAAGAGATATCAAAATCCTTCATCAGTTCCAACCATCGACGCTGCCTCATGTTCAACTCCTTCTGCGTGAAAACGTACTTCAAGCTTTTGTGGTCTGTGAAGATCTCCACACGTTCTCCGTACAAATAATGTTTCCACAACTTCAGGGCAAAAATAACTGCTGCCAACTCCAAATCATGGGTAGGATAGTTCTTTTCATGAGGACGCAATTGCCTGGATGCATAGGAAATTACTTTCCAATGCTGCTGGAGAACACAACCTAAACCCTTCCCCGATGCATCACTATAAATAGTGAAACCTCCGGACCCTGATGGCAACGTCAAAATAGGAGCAGACGTCAACCTCTTCTTCAACTCCTCAAAAGCAACCTGGCAATCCTCCGTCCAAACAAACTCCACATCCTTCCTTGTGAGTCTGGTCATCGGCTCGGCAATCCTCGAAAAATCTTGCACAAACTTTCTGTAGTAGACTGCCAATCCCAAGAAACTCCTGATCTCTGCTACCGAACTCGGAGTCTTCCAAGATTCCACTGCTGAAATCTTCTTCGGATTCACTGAAATACCATCACCAGTCACAACATGCCCCAAGAATTCCACCTTGTCCTAGAAAAACTCACACTTGGACAACTTCCCATACAACTTCTCCATCCTTAGCACATCCAACACAATCCTCAAATGCTCCTCATGCTCCTCCGGTGTCCTCGAGTATATGAGTATATCGTTGATGAACACCACCACGAACTTGTCAAGGTACTGGTGGAACACCTTGTTCATCAAGTTCATAAATACCGCCGGTGCATTAGTCAAACCAAACGGCATCACCATAAACTCGTACTGACCATACCAAGTTCTAAAAGCAGTCTTCGGTATGTCCTCCGGCTTCACCTTCACCTGATGGTAGCCTGATCTCAAGTCTATCTTAGAAAATACCTTCGTACCACCCAACTGATCAAACAGATCATCTATCCGTGGTAAAGGATACTTATTCTTGATAGTGAGATTATTCAAAGCCCTGTAATCAATGCACATACGCACCGATCCATCCTTCTTCGGTACAAACAATATCGGGGCTCCCCAAGGTGAAGAACTCGATCTGATAAACCCCTTATCCTGTAATTCGTCCACCTGCTTCTTCAACTCGACCAGCTCGCTGTTGTTTACTCTATAGACATGCTACAAAATTGGTTCTGCACCTGGCACCAAGTCTATAGAAAACTCAACATCTCGATCTGGCGACAATCCTGGCAATTCCTCAGGAAACACATCCAAGAATTCAGCTATCAACGGATGCGGCAACTCCTTGTCTTCCACCATAGCTCCACAAATAATGCCTTCGCCTTGCTCTGCAGCTCCTCTAGCAAACTCGAACTCTGGCTCCCCTGGCGGACCAAACAAAACTCTATCTCCTCTACAATCTATGCTAGCACGGTGCCTACTCAACCAATCCATCCCGAGTACAATATCGTAGCTCGGAAGTGGCATTACAAGTAGACACGCACTCAACTCCCGGCCTCCCAGAGTAACTCTCCGATCCTTGCAAATATCATTAACCAGGATAATGCCTCCCCCGGTCATGATCTTGCAAGTCCTAAGCAAAGACTCAGCTACCAAACCATGCTTTAGAGCAAAAGAAACAGATACAAAACTATGGGAAGCACCACTATCAAACAAAGCTAAAGCTGGAATGGAATCAAGAAGAATAGAACCTGCGATGACATCTCCGGTGGGTTCCTCCTCTTCGACTGTCATAGCAAACGCTCGTCCCTGCCGAACACCTCCCTGCTGTTGATGCTTGATAAAATACTGCTGCTGTGTCGGAAGCGGTCCCCTCGACTGTGCTGCAGGTGGTCTCGTCTGTGCCCTCGGAGCTGGAGCTGCTCCCTGAACTGCACGACGTGGACACTCCCTTGATTGATGCCCTTCAGTACCACAATACAAACAAACTCCTAGCCTTCTCCTGCAAACTTCCCAGATGTGGCCGGGCTTCTTGCAGAAGTTGCATGGAGCTTGCTGTAACTGTCTTTACTGTTGAGGTGCCTGGTGAAAAGGCGCTCTAGCTGGAGTCTGGTTCTGTTGTGGCTGTTGGAAAGGTCTGGATTGGAAATGAGGACGTTTGGCAGATACTGCACTGCCGTTGGCCCCCAGAAAATAATCACGGTCTCTCTTGGTCTTCAAACCCAGATCCCGCTCA
Organism: Iris macrosiphon; assembly: GCA_036927795.1. NCBI lineage: Eukaryota > Viridiplantae > Streptophyta > Magnoliopsida > Asparagales > Iridaceae > Iris > Iris macrosiphon. Next base: position 313,592,669 of record JAYESA010000005.1, on the reverse strand, counting down.
ACCTTGCGTGCCTCCGCAAGTATCTCCGAGTATGTCTCATAAAAAGACGGAATAAGAATCTTCACTTCCCAGTTTAGACCCTCACGGAAACGAATAGCTCGAACCTCCGGCTCTTTCACCAGATACTCTGCAAATCGGCTCAACCTGCCGAACTCCGCAGCGTATTCCTCCAAAGACATGCTCCCCTGAATGAGACTCTCAAATTATCTCCCCAAGTCAAGCCTGTCTATTCGGGCGAAAAACTTCTTCTTGAAAAGGTCCTTGAATACCTCCCAAGATTGTCCTACTTCAACTAGAACCGGCTCATTCCTGAACCAAGTGCGAGCGACGTCGAACAGTTGAAGTCCTACCGCCTCAACCTTCAGATCTTCAGAAAGACGGGATACCCTCATAAGACGCTCAATGTCCTCGAGCCAATCATCAGCATAGACGATGCCCTCCGTCCCCTTGAAAACTCTAGGCTCCAGTTTCTTGAAGTCCTGAATGTTGCCTGGCCGAAGCTGAGCAACTTGAGGAACAACCTGTTGCTGGATCGGAACTCCTCTCTCAACTACAGCACGAGCAAGCTGATGAGCACTCTCGATGCCCTGCCGTAGAACGTCGGTCTGTCTCTGATGTGCCTCTGACTGGGCCCTCTGTGCCTCGAGCATCTCACGAAACAGAGTAAACATCTGTGACGCCTCTGCTGGCACAGGAGGTGGAGGTGGAAGCCCCTCAGATACAGCTGGCACAGTCCTCTGAGTAGGTGGTGGACCTCCGAAAGCAGCTGACACTCCAATCACCGGAGAAGTGACTGGTGCAGGCCCTCGGGATGTCGCAGACCGCTCAGAAACTGCTCTCCCCTGCTGTGATCTAGTCTTAGGCGGCATCCTGAGACAAAGCGAAAGAAAGAATCAATATGTGTCACGACCCGCACCCAGAATTTGGGCATGAGTCGTGGGTACGTCCAGCCTACGCCGCAGCATCGGCGGTAGAACGCTGTCTAGGTCTCAACATATAATATATCCTGTCAATAGTCTCAACTCCGCACGGAGGACAATGATAAATAATCCACAGTTCTATGATATACTCAATCACAAGCTATAAGAAGTAATGGCACGATGAGAATAGAAAAGAGTTCTAAATAAACAAACCACAATAATTCAACTCAAATCCTGGTCTAGATGACCTCACAAAGTCACAAAATAATAAATACATCTCAGTCTCAGTCTAAAACAATAAATGCAGAAAATAATCTAAGAGCAGCCAGGTACGTTCTCCTCTAGGCTAGGCAACTCCTCTGGGGTTTCTGGAGTGAAATCACCCTCTAATCCTGGGCCGTAATGAGTGGGGCAAAGATCCTCCAAGTCCTCTGAAAAATGTTATCCAGTCAGGATTGGAGCGAAGCACAAGCACTAACAGCAGTTTCATTAAATTGACAAAATCTATAAACAGTGTAAGAAATACAAGATGGAAGTAAATGCTGGAAATGTAAAGTACTGGAGAAAATGGAAATAGGAAATAGAGCATCTAGCAATGAATAATAAATAGTGAGTGCTAGACAATAAATAGTGAATGCTGGAACAGGTGAATCTGAATAAAGTAGACATCTAGCTAAGTGTTTGAATTATCAGTTTATTATGTGATCGGCTTGGGACTTGATCAGGCTGGTTATATATGATTAACTATGATTCTTGTAGGTCAGGCTAACCATATGGTTAGCTATGATGCATGTAGTGGTCAGGTTAATCATATATAACAGCTATGATGCATGAAAGATGGTCAGGCCGCACCCAACGTGAGAAGTGGGGTGAGCTATGATGCATGTAAAGGATTTGGATATGATCACATAATCTACTAATAGTTCCCCATCCTCCAGCTAGCACGATGGATTCCAATCACGACTCCTCATGATGGGGATCTAGGGTGCTAACCCGTGTATCCATAGTGTCGGAATCAAGTATGTAATACACTACAATTTATAGAAGTAATCAACAATGAAAACTGTCAGAGAATGTACTCGCCTGTGGTCCTGAGCAAAGTATGAGGATCAATGTCCAAAGTGGGATCACAATGACCTATATATAAGATATCAATGTTAAATAATGAATTAAGGGAATGAGCATGATTAACTAATTAAATACGAGGTTTCTAGGTCATACTAAGGTTTAGGTCCAAAACTAGTTAATTAGTCTATAAGGTCACTAACTAATGAAATTAATATATAAGTAATATGATACTATATATATATATTGGTCTATAATAACTAACACTTATGTCTTAACTGTCATAGACATACTTATATATATATTACCTTAACTGCTACTGCACACACACAGAAATTTAATACACTGAGGCACACAGGAACCTATCTAACTGATACCTAAAACACTCTGCACTCCAAGACACTCACAACCACACTGTACTTAACACAAACTCACTCTACACACACAGATTGGTACACAGGTTTCATATTGACTTACACAGCACACACTGAAAATTAGTTACTGATACACAGAACTTGAGACTCACCTGGACCTTACACTGGCTGAACTACACCTCAAACACACATGTGCACAGACATAGGTTCACTCAGTGGAACTCACTGATATCTGACACTCATAGACACACGTATATGAACTCTTCACTGAACTCATACACACACACATGGATCCTCATACACAGGCACACTCACCCATAATCACACTTATTACCTAGACACACCTAGGCAAGACACACTTACTAATACTGACTGATACACAGTCCTATTTCTAGCTAAGACCCAGGAATTCACTCACAGGATACACACAAGGCTATACACTGATACCTATTGATACTCACAGGTTCTAGGTACAGATGATCAGCACAGGCACACTGCTTCCTTAAGTCCTCACACTACATTGAGTTCTATGATACACACACTCACTCACAACTATCTAACACTCAGAATTTAAACTAGCTACTGACACTAGTTCCTAACACACAAGTTCTGAGGCACACACAACTAAACTGATACACACAGCATATTGCTCACACACATAGGTAAAATGCACAGCTGCACACAACCTATTTCTCACTCAAACACAGGTTTACAGTAGTGAACCCCCAAATACTGCTACTCTAATCTACACCCTACTGATACTAACCCCCAGTCCCAAATTGACACACAACATACAGGTAGCTGTTGGTTCACACATAGGTTCACAGTTTCACTGCACTGAACAGCCCCAATACACCCAGGTTACACTCACAGTTCACTGAAACTGGCATTGAATACTCTCAGGTATACTACACAGTCACACACTACCACACATATCACATTTTAGGAATTTATACACTGCCAAAAATACACTGGAACATAAAACTAAAACTAGGAACTCATACATATGTATTACACTGATATCCAAATCCTATACACACACAATAACACACTGATTTACATATGGACATACAGCTACACATCCACACATTGGTGCTAACACATACACAAAACTTATATCCCCAAATACACAGCCACACACACTGCCCGACTGTGCACAGTTCTGATACTCGATCACAATAGAATTTCAGGATACTCACTGAACTGAGAAGAATACCCCCTGCTCTCCTAGTCGAACTAAAACTCTAATTGCTGATACACCCAGGAATCAAACCCGACTGCAATAACCTATCTACAACACAATATATATATACATATAGATTCATATATCAACTATGCAGAAATTAATTAAGTTAGATAGGTAAGTTCCTAATAATATTTCATCATACATATGTAGGGCATAAACGAATTCACATACAACCCCTAAGTTCCCGATCAAAACCCTAAGAATCGAGTTCCACCTACACATATGTGATGAAATCAGTCTACAAACCAATACCTAGGGTTAGGGTTCCTGATAATTGGGGAAAACCCCATGTTGGTCACCAAAACTCAATCTAAAACCCTAAAAAAATCGAACTACACAGCAAGGGTTCCCTAATGGCCAACAATCGACAGAAAAATAGAAATTAAAGGATAAAAATTCGAATTTACCTATAGAGATGGGTTCTCAAATGGGAGTTCTTCTTCCCCAAGGTTCCTTGGCCCACGTTCCTTGCTTTCCTTGCTTTGGAGGAGGAAGATGGAAGCCCTAGGGTTAAATCTCGAAAATTGGGTGGGGAGATGGTTTCTCTTGATGGAGGCTAGGGTTTCTCCTTTCTACATGAAGGAAGAAGTGGCTCCCTTTAATATTTAACAACTAGGTTAGGGTTTCAAAGCTTAGTTTTAGGTTAAACCTTTATGGTTAGGTCATGTAGAACCTAATTAACTAGGGTTTAGTCATTTTAGGGTTTGAGGTTCCACCCAAAAATTAGAATTCTAGGGCTTCTCTAGAATTGGTCTTCAAATTAGGGTTTCACTAAAACTAGGTCATGACTTAGGGTTTCACTCTAGGGTTAGTCTTAATGGAAGATTCTAGGGTTAGACCTAAATCCAATATCACTAACAATATAAATAGTTTATAAAACTCAACAATTAATTAAAATACATAACTATTCAAAATAGTAAAATTACACAATTGCCCTTGCCTGGAAAAGTGGTAGTGACAAGTCTACCCTCCTAAAAGAAATTTTGTCCTCGAAATTAGACTGAACTAGAACAAGAGTGAAATCAGAAAAGGAATTATACCTCAAGTCTAGAAGAGATACGGGTATTGCTCGCGCATTTCGTCCTCTCTCTCCCAGGTCGACTCCCCTGGAGAGTGATGTCTCCATGCCACACGAACCAAAGGAATGGTTTGGTTCCGCAACACCTTCTCTCTGCGGTCCAAGATCTCTACGGGATGCTCGGGGTAGCTGAGCGTCGGACCAACCTCAATCTCCGAGTGGTCAAGTACGTGACTAGGGTCTGCCACGTACCGTCTCAGCTGCGACACGTGGAACACATCATGCACTCCCTCCAATGCAGGCGGCAAGTCCAGTCTATACGCCACCGCACCTACCCTCGCAAGAATGCCAAAGGGTCCGATGTAGCGTGGGCTAAGCTTCCCGCCTCCGCCAAAACAAATTGTGCCACGCGTCGGGAAAATACGTAGGAATACTAGATCGCCAACCTAAAACAAAACAGTCTCAACACGCAGTCTAAACAAACAACACAAACCAGAAAAATAACAATCTATACCTGAAACTCAAGGGGTCTACGGTGGCTGTCGGCCCAATGCCGCTGTCTGTCCTGCGCCACTCGCAGTCTGTCTCTGATGAGTTTTACCTTTTCTGCTGTATCCACGATCATTTCTGGTCCTAACAAGGCCCTCTCTCCAACGTCGTCCCAAGATAACGGTGTACGACACCTTCGTCCATAAAGAGCCTCAAATGGTGATATCTCGATGCTGGCCTGATAGCTGTTGTTGTAAGCGACCTCTACCAGGTGCAGATGATCCTCCCAAGAACCTTCGAGATCTAGAACGCAAGTGCGTAGCATATCCTCGAGAGTCTGAATAGTCCGTTCAGACTGCCCGTCTGTCTGGGGGTGATATGCGGAACTGAACTTGAGCTGAGTGCCCAAGCTAGCCTGCAGACTCCTCCAGAAGTGGGAAATGAAATGACTATCCCGATCCGAGATGATGCTCACAGGAACTCCATGAAGCCTAACAATCTGTCGCACGTACATCTCTGCGAGCCTCTCTGTCGACGTGCCCACCTTGAAAGGTAAGAAATGGGCTAATTTGGTCAACCTGTCCACGATGACCCAAATCGCGTCCTTTCCTCCTGGAGAACGTGGAAGCCCTGAAACGAAATCCATGGTCACGTGCTCCCATTTCCATTCTGGAATCAGTAAAGGTTGAAGCAAACCTCCTGGCCTCTGCCGGTCTGCCTTTACCTGCTGGCACACTAGACACCGAGATACGAAGCGTGCTACCTCGCGCTTCATTCCATACCACCATACGTGCTCCCTCAAGTCTCGATACATCTTGTTGGCACCGGGATGCATCGAGTACTGAGAGCGGTGTGCCTCCTGTAAAATCTTCTCGCGCAGCTCCCCGCTTGGCACACATATCCTCGTGCCGTGCCGTAAAGAACCATCATCTGCGATAGTAAAGTCGTCCGACATTCCCATCCGAACCTGTGCCCTGATACTCCTCAGAGCCTCATCATCGTACTGCGCAGCTCTGATCCTGTCCATCAGTTTGGACTGTATCTGCAATCCCCACATCTGAATCTCAGTACCGGGAACTAACACTTCAATCTCCAAGCTCTCTAAATCAGCCAACAAATGCCTATCTGTCGTCAAGTACATAGCCGTCGGATACCTGCTCAAGGCATCGGCGACTACGTTAGCCTTCCCTGGATGGTACTGCAATGAGATGTCGAAGTCCTTCATCAACTCCAACCACCTCCTCTACCTCATGTTCAGCTCCTTCTGGGTGAACACGTACTTCAAGCTCTTGTGGTCTGTGAAGATCTCCACACGCTCTCCGTACAAGTAATGTTTCCACAGCTTTAGGGCAAAGATAACTGCTGCTAACTCCAAATCGTGGGTGGGATAGTTCTTTTCATGAGGGCGTAACTGCCTGGAAGCATAGGCAATTACCTTTCCGTGCTGCTGAAGAATGCATCCCAGACCCTTCCCTGAAGCATCACTGTAGATGGTAAAACCACCTGTCCCTGCTGGCAACGTCAAAATTGGAGCTGTCGTCAACCTCTTCTTCAGCTCATCAAATGCGGCCTGGCACTCCTCCGTCCAGACAAAATCCACATCCTTCCTAGTTAGCCTGGTCATCGGCGCTGCAATCTTGGAGAAGTCTTGTACAAACCTCCTGTAGTATCCTGCTAGCCCGAGAAAACTCCTGATCTCAGCCACCGAACTGGGGGTAGCCCACGACTCCACTGCCTCGATCTTCTTTGGGTTTACCGAGATTCCGTCACCCGATACCACATGCCCAAGAAATTCGACCTTGTCAAGGAAGAATTCACACTTAGAGAGTTTTTCGTACAGCTTCTCCCTCCTGAGAGTCTCTAAGACCAATCTCAGGTGCTCTTCGTGCTCCTCCGGTGTCTTGGAATACACAAAAATATCGTCGATGAACACCACCACGAACTTGTCAAGGTACTGGTGGAACACCTTGTTCATCAGGTTCATGAATACTGCCGGTGCATTGGTTAAACCAAATGGCATCACCATGAACTCAAACTGGCCGTATCTGGTCCGAAAAGCTGTCTTCGGCGTGTCTTCTTTCTTCACCTTCACCTGGTGATAGCCTGATCTCAAATCTATCTTTGAAAACATCCTCGCCCCGCTCAACTGATCGAAAAGATCATCTATCCTCGGCAGCGGGTACTTGTTCTTGATAGTGATATTGTTCAAAGCTCTATAATCAATGCACATGCGCACCGTGCCGTCCTTCTTCGGTACGAACAATACCGGAGCTCCCCATGGTGATGAACTGGATTTGATGAAGCCTTTGTCCTGCAGCTCCTCGACTTGCTTCTTCAGTTCTGCCAGCTCGCTGTTGTTAACTCTATAGACATATTGTGAAATGGGCTCCGCTCCTGGAACCAAGTCTATAGAGAATTCAATATAAATAGTTTATAAAACTCAACAATTAATTGAAATACATAACTATTCAAAATAATAAAATTACACAATTGCCCTTGCCTGGAAAAGTGGTAGTGACAATATGGCACAAGATGTAAGATATCAAGGAAAGGACAGTTTAAGGGATCAAGTATCAATGTCAAAGGAGAATAGTTGAATCAAAAGAATTTTCCTAGATGTGATTGAGTATCTCAGCCTATATCCTATATCCTATTGCAGGCTCGCAGTAGTACAACTAAGTTGTCGCACTACCACGATATCACATACTTGTGAAGCTAGACCTGCATGGGCCACCACCAAAAACGTGTCACGACCCGCACCCGAAGTAAGGGTACTAGTCGAAAACAACGCCCAGCCTACGCCACAGAATCGGCGGTAGAACGCTGTCTAGAAAGTCTATCTAATATAATGAACCACCAATAATGATAGAATACTCAATCACAGAACTAAGATAGAATAAACACGAATCAGATAAGAATAGAGTAGTCACAATACAACTCATGAGTCTAAAATAATACATCAATGAGTCAGAAGAAGTAACAAATAAGCTGTAGACAAATTCAGTACAAAAGAATACTACAAAGCTACAAAGCTACAACTCCAGGGTCATCTGTCTCAATTGGAATAAGTCCCTCTTGAGCCAGGGTCTCAGAATCTACACCCACAACATCCTGGGGTCCATAATAGGTAGGGTACTCCTCAGTATCATCTGGAAAAATATATCCAGTCAGGAAAGGAGCAGAGTACAACCCTAACAGCAGTTCTCAAACAATGATAAAAACTATGTAACAGTAAATAGCTATGGATAAACAAGATGCACAATAGACAGGAGAGATATTTGTACAATAAGAAAATACTGGAAATAAATACAATAGGGAACAATATGCCAATGAAACAAGAATACTAATGACTAAGTGTGTGAGTACTAGCTTAACATGTGATCGGCTTGGGCAAGATGCAATGCGGCCTGGCTAATCATACGTGCGGTGCATGATCAACACTATTCGCTTACCAGTACTTTATTTAATAGGGATTTGATCACATATTTACACTAATACTCCCCACCCCCGACTGGTATAATAGATCCAACCACGGTATGCTATGGCACTAGATTCCCCAAGAAGAGAGCGACTCCTCCCGAAAATTGGTGTCTGTACATGTACAAGATAACCAATGAAACAATAATTGCACCATATACACCATATACCAAGGAATAAAATCTTATGACGAGATCCGGATATACCAATCCGTGTAACCATAGTGTCAAGAGAAACATGTATATCTACACTAGATACAACGAACATAGAGGATATCATAAATGAGAAACTATCAGAGAATGTACTCGCCTGAAGTCCAATGAACAGTCTCACAGATGTCTGACTCGGTACCTCGAAGACCTAGATATGGAATACAACATCAATACAAGGTCCCGGAAAGAGAACAAGTCAAACTAGTCAACTTCTAGGTCAATAAGTCAATTCTAAGCCAAAAGTCAACTATGGTCAACTCTAAAGTCAAACATGGTCAAACCAAGGTCAACCTCACAAGACATCTATATAAATAATATAGAAATAAAATACAACAATTTAGGAAATCAAAATTAGATCCTAAATGATACCCACACAAAGAATACTAATAATACAAATAATATATACCATAAAATAATATATATACAAACCAATATTTATACAAATAACATAATATATTATTACTAATATTATACCTCACAAAATACATATATATATACAAATATATATATACAATAATAATATATAAAATATAAATTTAAACTGTCAAAGCCTCACTGAAAACAGTGAACAAAACAAGATAAAATAAAACAGGTTTAATAGTGACAGTCTTGACTGTCACGGAAAAATTCGTCGCAGAAACTCCATATACAAAACGCTGCTGTCATAGTTTGCTGACAGTTTCAAACTGTCACAAAAATGTCGCTGAAAGGTTGTCGCTCAAACTGCCCGCGGCATTAATGACAGATCTGTCATTTAATGCTGGCCACTGTACAGCGGCTGCTGTTCAGACCAATTAATGACAGTTTCAACTGTCAAAGAAACCACTGTCACCAAAACAATAAAAATATATATATATATATATATATATATATATATATATATATATATATATATATATATATACAATAATAATCACAATACATATATATAAATAATTAATAATTATATACTTATATATATATACACATATAAACTTATAATTAAATACCAAAGGTTACAAAACACATGCACATATTAATGTACATATTTTACATGGCTAGAAGCACACTTAAAATATATACATTAATATACAAATAATTACATAATAATTATAAATAATATAATTACACAATCAAACACATAAATATATTTTATAAAACATTTATGTATAATTTATTTATATTCAACATAAGTACATATATAATTGCATACAAGAAAGCTACATACATATATTGGTACATCACATTAGCACCCAAAAATATATAGATCTATGCTACAATATCATAATAAATACACAAAAATAAATATATAATATATATATATATATATTTACTAATTTTTAATTGAAGGATTTAAACCATACATAATTAGATCTATGCAAAAATTCACACAATTGGAGAGTACCACACCGTATCCCACTAGATCTAGGATACGCATGCGACACGAGTCCAACACACAACCAAATACACCCCGAAGGACACAAATAAGTCACAAATAATATTTATGAATAAATCAAAGTGTCAAAAGTAGATCTATGTGTCCGTGTCAAAAATACGACATGTTCAAAGCCCCGTGTCGGAGGAAAACCCCCAAATGACACGTATCACCAAATAGTTGGGATACGAACCACAAGTACCCAAATTATGGACACGACACTAGCCCCAAACACATAAGCACATGCCCAATTGATCTATAGGATCAATTGACACACACAACAAAATGTAAATTCGGAATTCCAACAAAATTGACACAAAAAGCACCATAACTTTCTCCATGGGTCTCCTATGATCACAAAACAAAGTCCTATGGATAGTACATACATATAGGTTAATTTTACATGATTAAATCTCAGATTTAGAAGCTATTAAAATGGAAAAAACTGAATTATACCTATTGGGAGATGGATTCCCAATGAAACCTCCAATTGAGATGAACTTGCTTCCAAATTGTAGATCCTTGGTCCTCTTTGTAGATCCTTGCTTTCTCCTTCTAGATCCTTGCTTCTCAACTTTCGAATGGTGAATTGGGAAGAATTTGGAATGAATTTGGTAGGGAATTGGATTAGGAATGGAGGGAATTTGGTAGTGGGAAATTCTAGATCTAGATTTGGAAATAAAATGAGAGGAGAGAGAAATTTCCCCCCTCTTTTAATAGGCCGGCCATGTCCCCCTCCCCAAGCAATTATAAAATGTCCAATGTACCCCTTGGGGCCTCTCATGAAGAAATAATTAAGGAAGGAAGCTTCTAGTCTAATCATTTAATTAATTTAATCCATCTCCTTAACTATGGGCTTTCTAAATGGGCCAAGTCTAACTATTTAATTCATGTTGGTCCATGGGTCCAAACTAAACTATTTGGGTCCACTAATATAAGTCCAAAATAATTAAATAACATCTAACAACAATTAAATAATACAACAAATAATTATTTACCATGCACAATATTTAATTAAATAGGAAAAGACTAAAATACCCTTTCCTAAAAATGTGGTAGTGACAAGTCTACCCTCCTTAAAATAATTTTGTTCTCGAAATTCAAAAGATAAAAACTACCCCCAGAAAATTACAGAACAGAACTAAAGAATCACAACTAACTACGAAAGAACATAACAATGAACAGAACATAACTAAAAAATAACATACCTCAAGGTTCAAACAAATATGGATAACGTTCTCGCATTTCATCCTCTCTCTCCCAGGTAGACTCCCCCGGAGAGTGATGCCTCCATGCGACGCGTACCAAAGAAATAGTCTGGTTCCTCAGCACCTTCTCTCTCCGATCCAGAATCTCAACTGGCTGCTCTGGATAGCTAAGAGTAGGGCCCACCTCTATCTCTGAGTGATCCAATACATGACTAGGATCTGCCACGTATCGTCTCAACTGTGACACATGAAACACGTTGTGCACTCCCTCCAATGCAGGTGGCAAGTCTAGTCTATAAGCAACTGTACCGACCCTCTCTAAAATAGTGAAAGGTCCGATGAATCGCGGACTAAGCTTTCCGCCTCCACCGAAACGAATCGTGCCTTGTGTCGGAGAAATCCTCAGAAACACCAAACTACCCACCTAGAACAAAATACCATCTTAAGAACATAATCTATAACAAACAACCAAGAACAAACACAAACAAAAATCTAAACTATACCTCGAACTCCAAAGGTCTCCGATGGCTATCGGCCCAATGCCGATGTCTGTCTTGCGCCACTCGAAGTCTGTCTCTGATCAACTGAACCTTCTCTGCTGCATCCACAACCATCTCTTGCCCAAGCAAAACTCTCTCTCCAATATCGTCCCAAGATAAAGGAGTATGACACCTCCGACCATATAGAGCTTCAAAAGGTGACATCTCTATACTGGCCTGGTAACTGTTGTTGTAAGCAAACTCTACCAAATGGAGATGGTCCTCCCAAAAACCCCCAAAATCTAGTACACAAGTGCGCAATATATCCTCGAGAGTCTGGATAGTCCTCTCTGACTGCCCATCTGTCTGGGGATGATATGCAGTACTGAACTTGAGCTGAGGGCCCAAACTCTCCTGCAAACTCCTCCAGAAATGAGAAGTGAAACGACTATCTTGATCTGAGACTATGCTGACGGGAACTCCATGTATCCTAACGATCTGCCTCACATACATCTCTGCCAGCTTCTCCGTAGACAAACCCACCTTGAAAGGCAAAAAGTGGGCCGACTTGGTCAACCTATCAACAATGACCCAAATTGCGTCTTTTTCTCCTGGAGATCGTGGAAGTCCGGACATAAAATCCATAGTAATGTGTTCCCACTTCCACTCTGGAATGGGTAATGGCTGAAGTAAACCTCCTGGCCTCTGCCTCTCGGCTTTCACCTGCTGGCACACTAAGCATCTGGATACAAACTGTGCCACTTCCCTCTTCATGCCATACCACCACACACTCTCTCGCATATCCCGATACATCTTGTTAGCACCTGGATGCATGGAATACTGAGAGCGATGCGCTTCCTGCAATACCTCCTCTCGCAACTCCCCACTAGGCACACACAATCTAACTCCATGCCTCAAAGATCCATCCTCTGCAATAGTGAAATTATCCTCCAATCCTGCTCTCACCTGAGCTCTGATACTCCTCAAAGATACATCATCATACTGTGCTGCCTTGATCCTGTCCATCAAATCTGAGTGTATCTGCAATCCCCACATCTGCATAGCACACCCAGGAACAATTACCTCAATGCCCAAGCTCTCCAAGTCTTCCAACAAATATCGATCCTGCGTCAAGAACATAGCTACCGGATACCTGCTCAAAGCATCGGCAACTACATTGGCTTTCCCAGGATGATATTGCAAAGAGATATCAAAATCCTTCATCAGTTCCAACCATCGACGCTGCCTCATGTTCAACTCCTTCTGCGTGAAAACGTACTTTAAGCTTTTGTGGTCTGTGAAGATCTTCACACGTTCTCCGTACAAATAATGTTTCCACAACTTCAGGGCGAAAATGACTGCTGCCAACTCCAAATCATGGGTAGGATAGTTCTTTTCATGAGGACGCAATTGCCTGGATGCATAAGCAATTACTTTCCCATGCTGCTGGAGAACACAACCTAAATCCTTCCCCGATACATCACTATAAATAGTGAAACCTCCGGACCCTGATGGCAACGTCAAAATAGGAGCAGACGTCAACCTCTTCTTCAACTCCTCAAAAGCAACCTGGCAATCCTCCGTCCAAACAAACTCCACATCCTTTCTTGTGAGTCTGGTCATCGGCTCGGCAATCCTCGAAAAATCTTGCACAAACTTCCTGTAGTGACTGCCAATCCCAAGAAACTCCTGATCTCTGCTACCGAACTCGGAGTCTTCCAAGATTCCACTGCTGAAATCTTCTTCGGATCCACTGAAATACCATCACCAGTCACAACATGCCCCAAGAATTCCACCTTGTCCAAGAAAAACTCACACTTGGACAACTTCCCATACAACTTCTCCATCCTTAGCACATCCAACACAATCCTCAAATGCTCCCCATGCTCCTCCGGTGTCCTCGAGTATATGAGTATGTCGTCGATGAACACCACCACGAACTTGTCAAGGTACTGGTGGAACACCTTGTTCATCAAGTTCATAAATACCGCCGGTGCATTAGTCAAACCAAACGGCATCACCATAAACTCGTACTGACCATACCGAGTTCTAAAAGCAGTCTTCGGTATGTCCTCCGGCTTCACCTTCACCTGATGGTAGCCTGATCTCAAGTCTATCTTAGAAAATACCTTCGCACCACCCAACTGATCAAACAGATCATCTATCCGTGGTAAAGGATACTTATTCTTGATAGTGAGATTATTCAAAGCCCTGTAATCAATGTACATACGCACCGATCCATCCTTCTTCGGTACAAACAATACCGGGGCTCCCCAAGGTGAAGAACTCGATCTGATAAACCCCTTATCCTACAATTCGTCCACCTGCTTCTTCAACTCGACCAGCTCGCTGTTGTTTACTCTATAGACATGCTGCAAACTTGGTTCTGCACCTGGCACCAAGTCTATAGAAAACTCAACATCTCGATCTGGCGTCAATCCTGGCAATTCCTCAGGAAACACATCCAAGAATTCTGCTATCAACGGATGCGGCAACTCCTTGTCTTCCACCATAGCTCCACAAATAATGCCTTCGCCTTGCTCTGCAGCTCCTCTAGCAAACTCGAACTCTGGCTCCCCTGGCGGACCAAACAAAACTCTACCTTCTCTACAATCTATGCTAGCACGGTGCCTACTCAACCAATCCATCCCGAGTACAATATCGTAGCTCGGAAGTGGCATTACAAGTAGACACGCACTCAACTCCCGGCCTCCCAGAGTAACTCTCCGATCCTTGCAAATATCATTAACCAGGATAATGCCTCCCCCGGTCATGATCTTGCAAGTCCTAAGCAAAGACTCAGCTACCAAACCATTCTTTAGAGCGAAAGAAACAGATACAAAACTATGGGTAGCACCACTATCAAACAAAGCTAAAGCTGGAATGGAATCAAGAAAAATAGAACCTGCGATGACATCTCCGGTGGGTTCCTCCTCTTCGACTGTCATAGCAAACGCTCGTCCCTGCCGAGCACCGCCCTGCTGTTGATGCTGGACAAAATGCTGCTGCTGTATCGGAAGCGGTCCCCTCGGCTGTGCTGCAGGTGGTCTCGTCTGTGCCCTCGGAGCTGGAGCTGCTCCCTGAACTGCACGACGTGTACACTCCCTTGATTGATGCCCTTCAGTACCACAATACAAACAAACTCCTAGCCTTCTCCTGCAAACTTTCCAGATGTGGTCGGGCTTCTTGCAGAAGTTGCATGGAGCTTGCTGTAACTGTCTCTGCTGCTGAGGTGCCTGGTGAAAAGGTGCTCTAGCTGGAGTCTGGTTCTGTTGTGGCTGCTGGAAAGGTCTGGATTGGAAATGAGGATGTTTGGCAGATACTACACTGCCGTTGGCCCCCAGAAAAGAATCACGGTCTCTCTTGGTCTTCAAACCCAGATCCCGCTCAACCTTGCGTGCCTCCGCAAGTATCTTCGAGTATGTCTCATAAAAAGACGGAATAAGAATCTTTACTTCCCAGTTTAGACCCTCACGGAAACGAATAGCTCGAACCTCCGGCTCTCTCACCAGATACTCTGCAAATCGGCTCAACCTGCCAAACTCCGCAGCGTATTCCTCCACAGACATGCTCCCCTGAATGAGACTCTCAAATTGTCTCCCCAAGTCAAGCCTGTCTATCCGGGCGAAAAACTTCTTCTTGAAAAGGTCCTTGAATACCTCCCAAGATTGTCCTACGTTAACAAGAACTGGCTCATTCCTGAACCAAGTGCGAGCGACGTCGAACAGTTGAAGTCCTACCGCCTCAACCTTCAGATCTTCAGAAAGACGGGACACCCTCATAAGACGCTCAATGTCCTCGAGCCAATCATCAGCATAGACGATGCCCTCCGTCCCCTTGAAAACTCTAGGCTCCAGTTTCTTGAAGTCCTGAATGTTGCCTGGCCGAAGCTGAGCAACTTGAGGAACAACCTGTTGCTGGATCGGAACTCCTCTCTCAACTACAGCACGAGCAAGCTGATGAGCACTCCCGATGCCCTGCCGTAGAACGTCGATCTGTCTCTGATGTGCCTCTGACTGGGCCCTCTATGCCTCGAGCATCTCACGAAACAGAGTAAACATCTGTGACGCCTCTGCTGGCACAGGAGGTGGAGGTGGAAGCCCCTCAGATACAACTGGCACAGTCCTCTGAGTAGGTGGTGGACCTCCGAAAGCAGCTGACACTCCAATCACCGGAGAAGTGACTGGTGCAGGCCCTCGGGATATCGCAGACCTCTCAGAAACTGCTCTCCCCTGCTGTGATCTAGTCTTAGGCGGCATCCTGAGACAAAGCGAAAGAAAGAATCAATATGGCACAAGATGTAAGATATCAAGGAAAGGACAGTTTAAGGGATCAAGTATCAATGTCAAAGGAGAATAGTTGAATCAAAAGAATTTTCTTAGATGTGATTGAGTATCTCAGCCTATATCCTATATCCTATTGCAGGCTCGCAGTAGTACAACTAAGTTGTCGCACTACCACGACATCACATACTTGTGAAGCTAGACCTGCATAGGCCACCACCAAAAACGTGTCACGACCCGCACCCGGAGTTAGGGTACTAGTCGAAAACAACGCCCAGCCTACGCCGCAGAATCGGCGGTAGAACGCTGTCTAGAAAGTCTATCTAATATAATGAACCACCAATAATGATAGAATACTCAATCACAGAACTAAGATAGAATGAACACGAATCAGATAAGAATAGAGTAGTCACAATACAACTCATGAGTCTAAAATAATACATCAATGAGTCAGAAGAAGTAACAAATAAGCTGGAGACAAATCCAGTACAAAAGAATACTACAAAGCTACAAAGCTATAACTCCAGGGTCATCTGTCTCAATTGGAATAAGTCCCTCTTGAGCCAGGGTCTCAGAATCTAAACCCACAACATCCTAGGGTCCATAATAGGTAGGGTACTCCTCAGTGTCATCTGGAAAATATAGCCAGTCAGGAAAGGAGCAGAGTACAACCCTAACAGCAGTTCTCAAACAATGATAAAAACTATGTAACAGTAAATAGCTATGGATAAACAAGATGCACAATAGACAGGAGAGATATTTGTACAATAAGAAAATACTGGAAATAAATACAATAGGGAACAATATGCCAATGAAACAAGAATACTAATGACTAAGTGTGTGAGTACTAGCTTAACATGTGATCGGCTTGGGCAAGATGCAATGCGGCCTGGCTAATCATACGTGCGGTGCATGATCAACACTATTCGCTTACCAGTACTTTATTCAATAGGGATTTGATCACATATTTACACTAATACTCCCCACCCCCGACTGGTATAATAGATCCAACCACGGTATGCTATGGCACTAGATTCCCCAAGAAGAGAGCGACTCCTCTCGAAAATCGGTGTCTGTACATGTAAAAGATAACCAATAAAATAATACTTGCACCATATACACCATATACCAAGGAATAACATCTCATGTAGAGATCCGGATATACCAATCCGTGTAACCATAGTGTCAAGAGAAACATGTATATCTATACTAGATACAACGAACATAGAGGATATCATAAATGAGAAACTATCAGAGAATATACTCGCCTGAAGTCCAATGAACAGTCTCACAGATGTCTGACTCGGTACCTCGAAGACCTAGATATGGATTACAACATCAATACAAGGTCCCGGAAAGAGAACAAGTCAAACTAGTCAACTTCTAGGTCAATAAGTCAATTCTAAGCCAAAAGTCAACTATGGTCAACTCTAAAGTCAAACATGGTCAAACCAAGGTCAACCTCACAAGACATCTATATAAATAATATAGAAATAAAATACAACAATTTAGGAAATCAAAATTAGATCCTAAATGATACCCACACAAAGAATACTAATAATACAAATAATATATACCCTAAAATAATATATATACAAACCAATATATATACAAATAACATAATATATTATTACTAATATTATACCTCACAAAACACATATATATATATACAAATATATATATACAATAATAATATATAAAATATAAATTTAAACTGTCAAAGCGTCACTGAAAACAGTGAACAAAACAAGATAAAATAAAACAGGTTTAATAGTGACAGTCTTGATTGTCACTGAAAAATCCGTCGCAGAAACTCCATATACAAACCGCTGCTGTCACAGTTTGCTGACAGTTTCAAACTGTCACAAAAATGTCGCTGAAAGGTTGCCGCTCAAACTGCCCGCAGCATTAATGACAGATCTGTCATTTAATGCTGGCCACTGTACAGCGGCTGCTGTTCAGACCAATTAATGACAGTTTCAACTGTCAAAGAAACCACTGTCACCAAAACAATAAAAATATAAATATATATATATATAAATATATATATACAATAATAATCACAATATATATATATAAATAATTAATAATTATATACTTATATATATATACACATATAAACTTATAATTAAATACCAAAGGTTACAAAACACATGCACATATTAATGTACATATTTTACATGGCTAGAAGCACACTTAAAATATATACATTAATATACAAATAATTACATAATAATTATAAATAATATAATTACACAATCAAACACATAAATATATTTTATAAAACATTTATGTATAATTTATTTATATTCAACATAAGTACATATATAATTGCATACAAGAAAGCTACATACATATATTGGTACATCACATTAGCACCCAAAAATATATAGATCTATGCTATAATATCATAATAAATACACAAAAATAAATATATAATATCTATATATATATTTACTAATTTTTAATTGAAGGATTTAAACCATACATAATTAGATCTATGCAAAAATTCACACAATTGGAGAGTACCACACCGTATCCCACTAGATCTAGGATACGCATGCGACACGAGTCCAACACATAACCAAATGCACCCCGAAGGACACAAACAAGTCACAAATAATATTTATGAATAAATCAAAGTGTCAAAAGTAGATCTATGTGTCCGTGTCAAAAACACGACATGTTCAAAGCCCCGTGTCGGAGGAAAACCCCCAAATGACACATATCACCAAATAGTTGGGATACGAACCACAAGTACCCAAATTATGGACACGACACTAGCCCCAAACACATAAGCACATGCCCAATTGATCTATAGGATCAATTGACACACATAACAAAATGTAAATTTGGAATTCCAACAAAATTGACACAAAAAGTACCATAACTTTCTCCATGGGTCTCCTATGAACACAAAACAAAGTCCTATGGGTAGTACATACATATAGGTTGATTTTACATGATTAAATCTTAGATTTAGAAGATATTAAAATAGGAAAAACTGAATTATACCTATTGGGAGATGGATTCCCAATGAAACCTCCAATTGAGATAAACTTGCTTCCAAATTATAGATCCTTGCTCCTCTTTGTAGATCTTTGCTTCCTCCTTCTAGATCCTTGCTTTTCAACTTTCTAATGGTGAATTGGAAAGAATTTGGAATAAATTTGGTCGGGAATTGGATTGGAAATGGAGGGAATTTGGTAGTGGAAAATTCCAGATCTAGATTTGGAAATGAAATGAGAGGAGAGAGAAATTTCTCCCCTCTTTTAATAGGCCGGCCATGTCCCCCTCCCCAAGAAATTATAAAATGTCCAATGTACCCCTTGGGGCCTCTCATAAAGAAATAATTAAGGAAGGAAGCTTCTAGTCTAATCATTTAATTAATTTAATCCATCTCCTTAACTATGGGCTTTCTAAATGGGCCAAGTCTAACTATTTAATTCATGTTGGTCCATGGGTCCAAACTAAACTATTTGGGTCCACTAATATAAGTCCAAAATAATTAAATAACATCTAACAACAATTAAATAATACAACAAATAATTATTTACCATGCACAATATTTAATTAAATAGGAAAAGACTAAAATACCCTTTCCTTAAAATGTGGTTGTGATAACTAATGACAGTATTGCTAGCTTCCAGGCGGTGCATCAGGATGCCCAAGATTTATAGCAGACTTTTAGGGATAATGTCGATTGATGAGCCGTCGTCAATGTGCATCTGGTCCACCTTTATATCACCAATATACCTTATGTAGTACAGGGGAAGATCATGCTTGTTGTTCTTTAGCAACATGTCTTGTTGCGAGAATGTAATATTGAGTGTTGCGTCCGTAACATTATTACAGTGGGAGCATGTGGTCGGATCTCCAGCTGGCGGCTTGACCTGCGCAAGATAGGTGTCAGCATTTTGTAGTGCCTCGCTCAGGGCGGCTAGAGTATCTCTGGAAAGCTGTATAAGTTCAAATAACGACAACTTTGTTGGGGCATTGGCGAGTTGAGCCAAGACGTCAAAGTTGTAGAATTTTTTCAATCCTGGGCCGTTTTCTTACATAACGGCTTATCGAAGCATCCCTCTTTTTGTTTGGACTTGTCCGTTGGTGGGGGTTAAGATAAACCCGTATCGGACGCAACAGATGTAGTAGTTGGAGGTGCATTGACATCGGGAGATTCGTAATCTTGCTGGTTAGCAAGGCCCGACTTGGTTGCCCCTATCCAGGTCTCCTCAGTAATAGGAGAAACCATGCGGCAGAACTTAGTTTTTCGTATTTTAGGCTTGACGGGGAAGGCGCTGCTTGTTATGTCAAGTTTGGGACCAGATCCGTGTGGACCCACATGATCTCGCTCTGAGGGATAGTAAGAGGTATCAGCCCAGCTGCTTGGTCGTGAGCTGGAAGAAAATTGACTACCTCCATTGTTGCCCTTGGGATCGGTGTAATTCTGTCCTGGGCTTCCATCGGTGGGATATTGCTGAACTTGAGGGATACCGTGTTAGAGGCAACCGTTACATCGTCATAATCTATGGAGAGAGCCTTAGTATAGATCAGCTGTTGGATGTACCACTTCAATGTGTAGCACTCCTGCAATGGGTGGTGAATGTATTGGTGGAAGTGACTGTACTTTCGGTTGTTCAACTCCTCCGCTTCAGGCTAATATTTGACATCGGGGAGGTAAATTTTACCACCCTGTAATAGCATATTGAAGATGGTCTTGACATCACCGTCTTTAAAATAATATGTCTTCTTTGATTTTGGAGCCTCCGTCTGCTTTTGCTCCGGCTTCTTGGTCACATTAGTGAACATGGCTTGCTTTTCTTTCGCATCACGGTTGATGTTACCGCTATTTCTGGGGCGCTTGCCCTTTTCCTCATTAGTAGGGATATGGATTCCCAAGTACTGAGCATCCTTGATCTTCCTTTCAACAATGACAATGCTTATAATGAATGTCGTCAAGTCTTTGAATTGGCTATCGCGCATCTAGAGGCTGACCGCCAGAAGCATATTTTTTGGCACATCTCCATTAGTGTGTCCTCGAGATTGCCAGTGGATAACCATAGCATTGTTTGTCGGAACCGCTCTATGTAATTTCGTGTCAATTCCCTTTCTCCCTGGGCAACATCTATCAGAGAGGACTATTATTATATCATTTTCTGCCTCATAGAATCTCTTGAGGAACAGACGCTTGAGTTTATCGAATGATGATATAAAATTATCTTCGAGACTGCAGAACCAGTCGAAAGCTACCCCCCGTTAATGCCCCGATGAAGAGTCTGGTAAGGATAGCATCGATGTGGGGTAGGTGTCCCGTTGTAATCTTGAAGTAATTCAAGAACCAGCGAGGGGAGGACTTGCCATCAAATGTGTTTATATTGAAGGTCTTGTATCTGGGAGGATACGGTATGCCCCTCTATTCTATCGGGTATGGTTTCGCACCCCAAGATCGTGGAGTGAGTTCCGATTGCCCATAGAGTCAAGGCAAGCCCGAAGTTCTTGGACCTCCTTTATTGCTTCCTTGGCCTCATCTCCTGCGGAGGGTGCAGACGGGCCAGGCAGATGAGGATTACTATCCGCAGGTGGGGCCTTTGTGTTTGAATCTCCGTTGGTCCCTGGGTCCAAATTTGCTTGTCCAGGGGTTCTTGCGGGTTGAGAAACCATATTTGCTTTGGTTTTCAGCATTGTCTGGGTTAAGACTTGCATTAATGCACCCATCGTCTGCATCATGGCCTCGAGGGTCTCGAGGCACAGGCGGTCGTTGGGGCCTTCATGGTCGTCCCGGCCATGTATACCGTCCTCCCGTGGGGAGAGATGGATGGGGGAGTGGATGCTTCACTTTTCGTCTTAGACCCCTGAGAGAGTAGTTATCAGGGAAAGCTGGAAGAGTCATCTCCTCTGCAGACTCAGAAGAAAAACTACCCCCAATATAGGAGGCTACATCAACCTAGCGAGGGGAGATACCCCTAGTGATCTCGGAGTCTGTTCCTTGGGAATTATTGTCTCCTCGGAATACTGGGTTATTTTATAAGTCGAGGGGAATAATACCCTCAGCTAGGGCCACCCCCCAGGGTTCTGAGGAAGAACTACCCCCAGTAGCTGACAGTTTCTTCCTGGAGCGGGTACCCTGGAAAATGCCTTTCGTATGTCCCGTTGTTAACCCACCTGGTAGTCACCTTCACAATGCACTGGCAGAGAGTGGCAGACAAGAGGTACTTGACTTATGTCCTCCCTTGGTGATGGGTGTTTGCCATTTAAATCAAAAAGACAACTGAAAGAACTGGATTTGATTAACAAACTATGGAAGTACAAAGAAGAGTCCTAGAAGATAATCTAAGTACAAATTTATTTTCTAGGGGGTGACAATGGATGGTTAGAAGTGTAGCAACTCTCTTTAATCCGTGGATAATCCGATGCAGAAGCTCTTCTCTCTTGCTTGAGTATAGATTTGCAGATAGCTAATTCGCCTTTTGGTCCGGTCTCTCTGAAGCAGAAAAAGTCAACCTTTAGATCTTCCAAGTTTCTCCTGCTTATAGCCATCGTGCTGATAGGCTATGGGTGTCGCATAGGCCTCTCTTTTGTGGATGCGTAAGGCTCCTTCAAAATAATATGGTTATAATTGTTGCCGCATGCCATGCCACGTATCTTCTCCTAACAGAAAGGACTTACAACTGTGCACAAGAATCCGGGCTTCAGCTGTCATGTGAACATTTTTTAAGATTTTTTGTTGCTATATATCTGGATGGTTCTCATCTGTTGTAGGCGCGACTTGGTCAAGTTGACGCATGGCCGCTATTTGGTTGGAGAGAATCACTCAGTTGTAACGGCAAAATTTGATTTGGTCGATATAAAATCTGGGACACGTGTGGCCAAAGACACATGGGATACAAAAAGTCTAGAACACATGGGGCCAGAAACGCATGGACCACATAGAATCTAGAATGCATGGGCTATAGCCGCATGGGACACATGGGACAGGGTTGCATGGGATACATGGAGTCTGGAACGCATGGGGCCAGAGACGCATGGACCGCATAGAGTCTGGAACGCATAGGCCAGAGCCGCATGGGACGCATAAATTCTGGGACGCATGGGCCAGAGTCGCATGGGATCTTTTGTCGTGTTGTACATGTAGCTTTTATAGTGTGTTCTCGTCCTTCGAGACAATCAGGAAAATTCTTTTTGTAAGGATTCTGCGTCAGGACACCATCTTTGTTGTAAGGACGTCATGTCAGGTCGACCTGCGCCAATTGTCAGGATGCTTGTTTGAACCGTGTGGGTATCCCTTTTTTGGGCCGCATGGTATCCCTTTTCTGGGCCGCATGGAGGGTAACTATGCGGCCTGTCTTCAGCATGAGGATGCGGCCTGTATATAAGCCATATGACTATAGATTTTTTCATGCTTCTATAAGACCCCCTTCAAGTTTTCAAAGTATTAAGTTTTAAATACTTTGAATAAAAAGCACGGTTAATCGCTTTTTGGCCGCATGACTTAACGTGCCACTTATATACGTTGCCGCATAGGCACATCTGACAAACTGTCCAGCCATAAATGCGGAGATACGAAGCGACCATTCACAAGAGATGAGGTGGCACAACGAACACGAAATGGTCTCATCATGAGCCTCATATTCTCCCATTTATAAAAAGGTTTGAGGAGAGAGAGAAGTTTTTTTTTACTCTCTTCTTCCTCTTCTTATTGCATTTGCTGACCGCCTGCTACCGCTCTGCTCAATATTGCTCCCAAGGGTTCTTCTGCTACTACTACTGCCAAGAGAGTCACTAGGTAGAGGAGTAAGGGCAAGAAGTAGTATAAGGAGGACACATTCCCCAAGGATATGCAACCATTGATCTTAGGTATATTTGTTTTGGAGGAGAAGACCCTGTACATAGAGACACACGTGCACAGTTGGTCACATGGGTGACTCACCATCATCTAGAACAAGCACTGACTTATCACTGCCGCATGAGTTGCTCGGCCCCATGAAGATTACGGCCGTATGTATAATCTCTACAGCATAAGCTCCTCTGCCATATATTTTACTCTGTTGTATAAAGGTTTCAGCCTCATAAGAGTTTCTTCATGTCTCTAACTATGTTCCTTTTTTGTTTTGTAGTAACTTTACCTACTGCGCCCTCGGGTGAACTGGTGCTTGGCCATGGCATGCTTCCTCTGGATATGTACCTGGGGGACTTGATTTCTACTTTCTGAGGTCAGGTGGATAGGGATCTCCCTACTGATCGTCAACAAAGGATTACTGCACAGGATCCTTTCTTTTTGCTAAGTCAACTGAAAGCAGAAGAGATTCCTGCGGAAGATGGACATTTCTTTAAGAAATCGTACTTTCTCTTTGGGGATGTGCTGAAGGCCATTCATCCAGAGATAGGAAAGATTAACGAGAACTAGCCATTCATCTTCCGTGGAACAAAAATATCATTCCCCTCATTTGAGTGTTATCTGCCTTTATTGAAATTGATGGTGATGATGGGTCCACAGTAGATGGATTGGGACATGACACATGGGCAGTAGGGAGCCTTCACCGGCAGTATCCTATAGGATAAGAACAAGGGAAAAAAATTTAGCCAGAAGGAGGCATGCTCATACTCCTTACGTGGATTGAAACTCGGCCATGTTGGGAGTGAGTTAGGGCCGAACTTGAGTGCCTATGCAGCGGATACTTTCCTCCGTCATATTGCGAAGAAAATATCTTACCCGACTGGAGAACAACGAATTGTCAGCTAGGCACATTACAGCACCTCGTGGTGTCGTCTAACCTTGTGTATTCTGAAGAGACATGAGCATGAGCTTAGGGAAGCCAACCTGTACTTTGCGGTGAGGGGCACCTGCTACTGCTTGGAAATGAACCGACCTCTCTTTGTCGCTCTGACAGAGTAATATAGTTGTTACACGGGAACTTTCAATACGTCTAGCGGCGATATGAGATTAGCTCTGCATGAGATGCATTTTGTCTCTAAGTTTTCTTGGGGTGAGGTGCCCTACGAGGAGTACTCCCAACGCAATGCGAAGTTGGGACAGTTAAAGTCAGAGAATCCAGACATCCTGGCGGTGTACCAGGAGTTACTGCATCATCACCATATTTTTCAGCAGATGAAGAAGCAGAAAAAGAATTCTTCTGAGGGATCCTCTTCCCATATCCAGTCATGGACCCGCTATCTTTTTTCGGAGCAGAAAGGGTCAACTAACATTCGTGTTCGGATGTCGCGATCAAAGCAAAAAATTGCTGACTCGATTCAGAAGCTGAAGAAGTTAGCTGCTGAAAATGAAGAGCCCGAGGGATCCTCAGGATCAGAGGGAGGTGAAGAGTACCCTGATGAGCTTGTTAGACTGGACGAGAATTTTAGCTACTTTTATGTGGACACCTACAGGCTATCTGCCAAGGCCGTATTGGCGGGATACCTGATGCTTTGGCTGCACACTTGCGTAGTTTCTGGCAGCTCCGGTTCGATAAATAGGGTCAGTAGCAACATAATCCTTCATGTCGTGAAGTTGGCTTTTGGTCTCAAGCTGGCCCTGCTATCGGCTATGGTTTGCAGCATACACCGTGCCCTTTGATCCTTTGCTCAGAAGCTGGAAGCTCATCCTGGCAAAGGACATTTTAACAGGGTCAAACTCCCTTATCACTACCTGATGGGCTGGCTTCTCTTGCACCATGACTCCCTGATGCGTCCCGGACCTGATGACGACATAGTAGAGGATGATGCCTGGATTCGTATGTATCGAAGTATAAAGTGGGCTTGTGAATTGGTCCATTCCGATAGAAGGGAGTTGTCCTTTATGTCAGGCTGATCTTTTTTTTACGACCAAACCGAAGTTTTTCGACGCAGAAAGGAATTTGATTCACAAGGATGCTGGTGTAGGCACTCGGACCCTGTCGAAGAAGCTTTTTTTTGGTCCAAGCCATTCGTCCTTCCCACCTATTGTACAAAAATTGGGACATGGACTTCGTAGAGCCGTACCTACCGAGCCAGTTTGCCCGCCTGTTCGGGTATAGTCAATTTTTACAGGGCCATCCGAGTGCCTCCCTTGGTTATCATGGGAATCTATTGGACGGAGCCCGGGCATTGAGTTACTACAATGCCACGCACACTCATGTTATATTTCGGTTACCAATATTCGTTGTCGACCCCATAATCATGTACACTGCTGTGAGGTACTATTGCTTGATTAATGCTCCATCGTCAACTTTGACTTGGAGAGGAGCTATATTGAAGGTACTATGTTGATGCCACCCGACGCCAAGGGTCTCCGAACGCCCAAGAAAGGCAAGGGGGTTGCTAGGCCCCTACTTGTAGAGTTAAAGACATCCACTGGGCAGGAGGTAATGATATCTCCTTTCGATGATCTTTTTCTGCTAATCGTAAGTCAAAAACAAGGGCTCCACATGCTCGCTACTCAAAGAAAGCGAAGACTGAAGTGGTCGCAGGGGCGGGACCTGTGACGAAGTCAAAGTATCATACAAGCGGAGAGGTAGGAACCTCGTACTAATAGTTCCTGAAGCAGGACTCTATTTAGATGCAATAGCGGTATCCGTAAGCCATCTTAGTTTAATCCTTCCCGGTCCTCTTTATGAATATCTTTCCTCTAGTCTATTCGACCATTTGCAGGCGCGAGAGAGATTGGGCCGTCCCCGACGGACAATCGATTCGTTGGTTTCTTATATCGAACCGGAGGAGGAATCTCCCTCAGAGTTTGTCATAGGTGTCTCAAAACCAGTACTTGAGACTTTGGGAGCTCAGGGCTTAGATGCACATTCGGTGGAGCAGCCTTATACCCCTTCGGAGCACATATCTGTGGATGACATAGAAGCCATCGCTGGACGAGTCACAACCTACGTTGCCTCCCTCTGGTACATCATTTTATAACTTGACAGAAGATCAGATTTTCTGGCTTCAACTCTTAATTCTTCGAGTAAAGCTGATTACCGGTTGCTCTGGTTCCACGGATCCTATCTATCCCTTGCAGACTGTAGATGTGGCCGTCGAGAAAGATATCGAAGAAGAATATGGTGGTGGGCTTGTTCGAAGGAGGTCTGGATCTCCCTCCCCCCCCTTCTGGAGATGGAGGGCACCCTGCACGTTCTGTCTAGGACCCCTCAGATATTGTCATGCCCCAGTCCCAAAATACAAAGAACCAGGACACGTGGCAATAGCCAGCTGTCACATCTCCGAGGATATCCTAATTTAATGGATCCTACGAAGAGTGCTACGCTGTCCTAAAATACTAACATGTCCCATATCAATCAACAATAGGTAATATAATCTCATACACAATATAAACAGCAAGAAGTACTAAATAAACTGCTAGAAGATAACGCCAGTCTCAAGATATCATAGTACAACCAAAAATGTCTGGTGGGGACAAACCCACTACTATGACGAAATAAAGTACTGAAATGATAGATAAAAGATAATGACTAGGACATCGGCTGACTAGATAATGATGCTCTCAATCCTAGGCAGAAGGCCTACCAAGTGATCATGGGAACTCCGAAGGTAGAACCTCTAGCTCCTCTGCGGTAGCGAATTTCGTCTCCTGTCCTGGGCCATATACTGTGGGGTAGTAAGCCTCGTCAAAATTTGGAAAGGTACCAGCTCCTAAGAGGGACGTAACAAGATACATAGAAGCATGCCATATATGAATACTGAATAAAGTAAATACAATAAAGGGGTGTGCTAACCATCTAAGTGAATGCAATATGAGGACAACTTTGATACGTTTGGGTAGGCGTAGGCAAAACGTCCAGCACCCCGAAGAGCGTAGCAGCAGTGCAGTATATCATCCATATTGCTCCGAAGAATGTGGCAGAAGTGTAAAGGGAGTCATTGGATCCGTGGCTCCTCTGGATACTACGGACTCCAATGGGTGTATCCCATACGCCTACTAATGTCCTCCCCGCCCAATGTAGATATGCAAATCGAATACTCGACGTGTGTACCATGTATCTATATGCCAAGTCTCTACCAATAAAATATTACCTGAACTACGTACTAACCGTGATGTAGGTTACACGCACCGATAGCTAGTCGAGTACGGAACCCGCATCCCAATATGAATATGTCTCCGTGAACGTGTAAGGTGTCAGGTCTCAGCAGATGACAGGGTATCATCCAGTGGGGTGAGTCTGCTAATGACTAGATCAAGTATACTAATCATTGACGTATCCGTCGAATGCACCTGAGATAATCTCGGACGCGCACAGTTGTATAAAGCAAAACAACAAGCCGACAATACAATATATGCATAATTTAAATTAGACAATAAATATGGCAAGGTATCTTGCCTGGGTCCTCAAGTTGTGATTGCCAAAATCCTGCTCCTGCGATGTCTCCTGACTGATCCGATGATCCTGTAAACCCCCTCGATTAATTCTATAGATAGTCAGGTATGGATTTGGAAAATTTTAGATTTTTTTCAACAGAGGTTGAGGTTTAGAGTAGAGTTGTCTGTTATTTTATTTAATTAAACCCTTAGCGTGCCCTATCATAGCTGGCATGTCACGTATTCCTGGTCCTACGTATTTTGGGACTTGGACGTGACATTTTTTTGTGGTGGCCCATACAGGTCCGATTTAAATTGTCTTGGTTACTTGACTGTGCCAAGCGAGCCTGCAAATTAGGAATAGATATTGTGATTGTTGAATAGGATCTCAATCCATAATCGATTTTAAAAACTCACTTCGTATGTGATTATCGTCCTTGGACCTCTAATTTGTATTCGTCTAATTTTTGTCAATATTGTTATCATTGTTCTCATCCCCTATTATTCACGAAGAAGGATGCTTGTGCCTGATGATTTCCCTCCAGAAGAAAATCGAAGACCAGACGACAGAAGACAAAATTTGTATAATATTCCCTGAGAAGATTGTTACCTTATTAGGATAGGTTGATAGATCCTTTTGGATTCTAGAACTAGTATGGAAGTTAACAAGAGAATTGGGCCCAGTAGTACCCTACCCGTGCTTGAGATGGCAGTGATCTTGGAAGTACTGGGAACTGAAAAGATTATTGATCATGACCCAGAAAAACCTATAGAGATATATAGCCCGATGCTGGGAACTAGTGGTTGTATATGATAGAATACCAGGAGCGATATTATAGACTAGAGGATAAAATTTCAGGCTCACACTTGAAAGATAATGATCTGATTCCGGGAATGCTAGTAAGTGCTTGGGAAATACCATTAACGTACTATGTGACTTGGAGGGATAAATGACGAAAGGAAGAAATTTGAGGAATACAAATGTAGGAATAAATTTAAGGAGAAAAGAAATTATACATTAGGCAAGGAATATTTTTCTCTTGAGGATTGATGTTGAAAACAGAACGGGAGAAAATTATTATGAGGTTTAGTCTAAACTATGACCTTATCCTAGATATGGATGGGTAGAGCCAATACCACGCGACGCAAGATTGTCGACATGATTACATTATTTATGACCACCAGGTTACCCTGATTTGAGTTTCTTCAGGGAGCCGAGAGCATGGTGTCCAACCTTAGCGATATACAATGCAAAGGGTGAACCAGTGTACCCCCGCATTATATCGAGTTTGAGGAGGTGTTACTAGAGAACCTTCCAGGCCGGCCACCTGATAGAGAGATATAGTTTGCTAAAGAGTTGACTCCCAGAGCCGAGCCAGTTATTTTCTCATCTTCAGACTAGCACCAATAGAGTTGGTTGAGTTGAAGGTCCATAGTAGAGGATCTCTTAAACAAGGGTTTCATTCGGGCTAGTGTCATATTAATTGTGCCGAAGAAAGATAGGATGGTACGTTTGATCAGCTTAGTGGCGCATGTGTATTCTTGAAGATCGATCTCAGATCAGGCTATCATCATATCAAGGTACGGAGATAGGATATTTCGAAGACGGCTTCTCGGACGAAGTATGGGCACTATGAGTTTCTAGTCATGCCATTTGGTTTAACTAACGCGCCAGCAGTATTGATGAGCCTGATTAACAGTATTTTCCACCAGTACTTAGATAAGTTCGTGGTGGTATTTATAGACGACAACATCTTAGTATATTCCAAGAGCCAGGAGGAGCACGAAAGATATCTCAGATCGTGTTGGAGACGCTGAGACAGAAAGGCTGTGTGCCAAGCTCAGCAAATATGAGTTATGATAAAATAAATAGCCTACGCATCGAGATAGCTAAGAATTCATGAGAAAAACTATCAGACACACGACCTAGAGCTAGCTGCAATAATATTTGCACTAAAGCTATGGCGATACTACCTTTATGGAGAGCGTGTTGAGATTTACACAGATCATAAAAGCCTGAAGTATGTCTACATCCAGAGGGAGCTCAATATGGGACAGAGGCGCTGGCAAGAATTTATGATAGATTATAATATCGAGTTACAGTACCACCCTGGCAAGGCGAATATAGTAGCAGATGCCTTGAACATGAAGCCTATGGCATATTTCTATGACTCATCGCCAGTTGTTGGAGGATTTTCAGGAACTCACGATTGAGATTGTATTGTAAGGCATAGATGGACAGATGGCCAGTCTCGAGAATTTAGACCGCGTTTATTGAGAGGATCAAGGCAGCCTTGCCTACATATACGAGATTTAGACGATTGCGAGAAAGGATAGAGGCCGACATACAGACAGGACCCAGGATTCATGAAGACAGAATGTTGAGGTATGGAGATCGCCTATACGTTCCGAGTGGCGAGCTACGTCAGGAGTTGATGACCGAGGCTCATAGCTCGATTTATTCTATTCATCTCGGGGGTACGAAGATGTACCAAGATTAGAGGCAACATTTCTGGTAGCATGGGATAAAGAGAGAGATTGCAAGATTTGTGGCGAGATATTTAGTTTGTTAGCAAGTCAAGGCTGAACATCAGAGGACTGTAGGACTATTGCAGCCGCTTCCCATTCTCGAGTGGAAGTGGAAATACATTACCATGGACTTCATCACAGGATTCCCGCGGAGCCCTAGCTGGAAGGATGTAGTTTGGGTTGTCGTAGACAGACTCACCAAGTCTACACATTTCTTGCCCTTCATAGTTGGGCAGTCCACAGAGACATTAGCTGACATATATGAGGCAGATAGTACGACTACATGGTGTGCCTGTCAGTATTGTATCGGATCGAGATTCCAGATTTACGTCATATTTTTGACGGAGTATGTAGGAGAGCCTAGGAACTCGTCTCAGGTTCAACACTGCATATCATCTACAGACTAATTGTCAGTCAGAGCGCACGATACAGATATTAGAGGATATGTTGAGAGCGTACATGATTGATTTTGGAGGATCTTGGGAGGACCACCTACACTTGGTGGAATTCTCCTACAATAACAGCTACCAGGCTAGCATACAGATGACACCTTATGAGGCATTGTACGGCAGGAAATGTAGGTCGCCAGTTTGTTGGAGTGACGTGGGAGAGCGTCAGATACTTGGTCCAGAGTTGGTGACATAGACAGTGGAAAAGGTCAAGCAGATTTAGAGCGACCTGCGTGCAGCCCAGGACAGACAAAAATATTGGGCAGATGCGTACCGCAAACCATTGAAGTTCAAGGAGGGTGACCATATATTTTTTAGGATATCACCTACTCGGGATACCATCAGATTCGGAGGTAGAGGCAAGCTGAGTCCGAGGTACATCTGGCCTTTTGACATCTTGGAACGAGTTGGCAAAGTGGCTTATCGTCTTGCATTGCCTCCATCATTAGAGGGAGTGCATGATGTATTTTACGTATCGCAGCTGAGGAGATATGTCGCAGACCCTAGCCACGTGCTTGATCATTCAGAGATTACAATCGGGCCCAGTCTGTCTTACGTAGAGCAGCCAGTTGAGATCCTCAATCACAGCGAGAAGACCTTGAGAGGGAAGACTATTTGACTGGTCAGAGTTGCATAGAAGCACCATTCGTCAGGCGAGTCTAATTGGGAGCGCAAGGATTCCATTCGACAGCGGTTCCCGTATTTATTTGAGGAGCAAGGTTCAAATTTACGTACGGCATTTGATTACTAGTTGTTTTTAAATTCTCTTAGCTATTATCGTGCTTTACTTTTAATTTCGGGGACAAAATTTTTCTAAGTTCGGAAGAATGTAAACCCCCTCGATTAATTCTATAGATAGTCAGGTATGGATTTGGAAAATTTTGAATTTTTTTCAACAGATGTTGAGGTTTAGAGTAGAGTTGTCTGTTATTTTATTTAATTAAACCCTTGGCGCGCCCTATCATTGCTTAATTATTCGGAGCCCAAATTCAGCAGATAAATTCTATCGGACTATTGTACTTCTGACTTGACTCGCCAATTTTGGCACTGGACTTTTCCGTCACATAAAAATCAAATCCGTTGTGCCTTAAATTAATTGCATAATTTTCCGTATCCTAAATCCTATATTTAATTTCGTGTCGGACACCTGTGTCGTTACCCTCAATTTTGAAATACCAACTTAACCCGTTGAGCCGGACCAATTAAAGTGTCCAACACTGACTCCAAGCCCCTACCAATTTTGACCTTTGTGTTATTTCCATATTTTGACCCCAAGTGCCCCCATTTAATTTAAAAGCGCAAAAAACTTTAATTCTATATAAATCGGGGATACCAATTTTGTCTAATCCTATTTTAATCCCCAATTAATCCCAATGCCCATTTAATTAAACCCATGCCAAACACACAACACCCCCTCACCATACAAATCACCAAACACTATTTTTCCCCATAATTTTTGCATCATTTTATGTGTTCGTACAATTTCCCGAATTTAAGGGGCTTAGTTGTAATTTATTGATTTAGGTGTTCTCACCTCATTGGCCAAGACCAAATGGAGAGCCTATCCTTCTTTAACCGAAGTCAACATCCTCCCCCCTTTCTTTGCATGGAGAAACCCAATCCTCCATGTTAAATCCTAGCCCTCCATTTGAATGGGAGCATCCCCACCACACACTCACATCAGCAACCCCTATAAAGTGTCTCTTCAATGCAAACATACCAAGCAGGCCCTAATCCCTAGGCATTGGAAACCCCCCTCTCTCTCTCTCTCCTCCCTCCTCCATATCTATTCTTTACAAATTTCTTCTTCTTCATTTCTTCTTCTTCTTCCTTTCTTCTTCCTGAAGACCACCTCCGGTCCGGCAGCTGACTTCACTCCTGTCAGTGCACCCGCACTCCACTTCGACTCCGGTGGCTGTGCACCCGCACCTGCACCCCGGCTCCGGCCTACTGCCGACCGCGCCGACTCGACTCCGGTCCGCTGCTGACCCGCAATAGTTTGACCCTCCCCCGCGGTGGCTCCGGCCCGCCCCATCCATGCGACCTCCTTCCTGTCCATCTTTCACCACCACCACCACCACTTCGGAGCTCCCCCACACCTCCTCCCTGTCCAGCTTCACCACCACCACCACTTTGGAGCTCCCCCACACCACCTCCCTGTCTGGCTTCACCACCACCACCACAAGCATCCACACCACCTCCATGTCCAGCCTCTCCTCCACCACAAGCTTCCACCACCACCACCACTTCCTTCACTCATCTTCTCCGGCGGGTAACCGACCTCCTCATCATCCTCCCGTACCACCTCGCTCCGGCCAGCGATCCCCCTCGTCGCCTAGGTATACTTCTCCCCCTCTCTTGAGTTCTCCTTGTGTAGTATTGTATTGTGTAATGTTATATAGAACATAGTTAGGGTTTATGTATGCTTTTGGATTTAGGGTTTATGTATACTATATTGGATTTAGGACTTATGAATGCATTAAGTTTTAGGGTTTGATAAAATTGTTCCAAGCATTTGATGGTTAATGGAGGAGCAGGTTAAAATTGTAGTAAAATGATGCGGGGATAACAAAATATTGGTTACTTGGAAAGCTAATTTTTGATAATGAATTTATTTGAGTAGTAGCTAGGTTATTAGAAAGCGGCATTCAAATAATTAAATTAATGGTTTGTATAATCGAGGGTTTAAATAATTAATATTTATCTTATTCAAGGTTGATATATTTAAACGTGCATATTAATGTCGGTGAATACCAGGGTAAAATCTGAGGAAGATCATGACTTGAACTACTGAAAAACATCATGATGAATATTGGGGATTGAAGATTGGGTCTGATGTTATTATACAGGTGATTGATTTTGAGATAGGTATTATTCGGATCAAGGATCGGAGATTGAGGACTGTGAATTATTAGTTTACTATTTGAGATTGAGACTGAGCTTAGGTATAGATGTGTGTCGCATTCCTATTTGACGTGGAATAGATTATTAATTTTGGTTTGTATCTCATCTCTAGGTACTGCAGGACCTGAGGGCTTGGACGTGGTATTGGGACCCCGTCATCAGCAGCCGCACACAGGCAAGTGTACCTTGTCACCCTGTATTTTAGATTACAGATATTTGTTGTTCTTTATGTATATTGTGTACGTATTTATGTTGACGTTCGATTCTTCGCGTCCGGATCACAACCTGGTGATGACGTTCGTCGTAACGTCTTAGAATAATTGATAGAGGCTTCGTAGCAACTCGATGTACGTACCTGAGTATATCGACACCCCAGGACACACTCATATACTGTGATCATGCCAGATTCCTGAATCCTGATACTGACATCATGATCAGAGACTGGGACAACCTTAGGGTCACGTATGTTAAGTTACTTCTGTGTGTCAAGACTGTTAGATAGAGGTTCAGGTTCAACGCACCATCGTTGACTACTGGGGATGGAGAAGACAGTTACTAGACGTTTGGGCTCCTCTGTACGCATTTATATATGTTTATGTAGTGATCCTGTATTCTAGAGTAGTGTATCACCCGTGTGACTCTGTACTCGGAGCTACGGTACGCCCCGTGTGTCTCTGTGTTCGGAGCTACGGTTTTATTTTAGATAGCCAACACGTTGAACATTGTCTTCAAACTGTGTCACACTTGTTTGGTTATGATAGAGTACCATGTCGTTGCACTTGTACTTTCTGTTTACTTGGTATGCTATATTTTTGTACCTTGTTACATCCCTCTGAGGACCT
The DNA here is from genome assembly GCA_036927795.1 of Iris macrosiphon. Classification (NCBI taxonomy): domain Eukaryota; kingdom Viridiplantae; phylum Streptophyta; class Magnoliopsida; order Asparagales; family Iridaceae; genus Iris; species Iris macrosiphon. The sequence goes on along the minus strand of JAYESA010000005.1, from coordinate 313,557,483 downwards.
GGTTCCCTGCCAGTTTTGCAGCATAGAAGATTATGGAGCATTTGGAGTTGCGGTTGGAGTTGCATGTCTTGCGGACATGGTACCAGGTACTCACATCATATCTACCGGCATTATGGTTATTTTACATTGATTATTCATCTGCTGTTGTAGCCTAGTTTTTAAAGACTCATACTTTTTCTCGAGTCTATTCGAGCTAGTGTGTTATTGGGCGGCCGACTTTAGCACATATAGCTCTTTCTTGTATACTTCTGTACATTATGGATTGAGACATAGAGGTTTACATTTATGGGATATCTAGATAGTGCCCTTTATATTATACAGCTTATACGTATTCGAGTCAGACCAGAGTCTGGTCGAATGCGTAGCTGGCGTGTCACGTATTCCTGGTCCTACATATTTTGGGACTGGGGCGTTACAGATCCTAACACACAATATAATATAGAAATCTTTATCAGACACTTAAGACCAAATTTGCAGATACTACGTTGTTCTTTGGGGGCTGGCCCAAGTCCACAGTTGGTCGAAGACAGCATTACGTGTGCACGTAGCCAGGATGTACACGTGTTCTGTCCTTGGTCAACGTGGGTCTTGAGGCAATAATTTATTTAGTTACAGGTTGACCATGATTTCTGTTCTGTGCGAACACATGTCCCTAGTTTCCATGTTCAAACATACTAGGTTTATATCCAGGTGTTTCAAGTGAATTACTTGTCCCTGATAATTGGTCATTAATTTAGAATAATTATTTATTTATTAATATCTAATTAATCAACTTTCATGCATACAATACTAATTAGGTTAAATGCTAATTAACTTGTGTTCATATGCGACACGACGACACGAAGGAGAAGTGGTAGGACACAAGAGAGAAAGGTTCAGCGAACTAGTACCTGATCGACCGAGCAAGGGGGTCCGCTTGCTGGTCGACTGTCTTCTCCGGCATGGGGTGAACTCCGGTTAACGTGTGGACAGATTTGGCCTACCGACGTTCAGCAAATGCAATGGCTGTAGCCGCGGTTGCAGCAGCTTGGCACGGTGGCAGCGGGCTGAGAGGGCATCGGGTACGATGGTCAGGTCGTGGGGTGGTCGGAGTCGACCTCTCGGGTGGTGGTTAACGCTACTGAAGGTGGTGGGGAGCAGTCGGGATCGGCTGTTGGGTTTAATGGGGTTGTGATGGACGGGGATGGTGATGGTGCGGGTGGAGGCGGTCGGTGTAGGAGGTTGGTTGGAGGTGCCGAAGATGGCTGGGAGGCGGTGGTCAGGTAAGGGTAGAGCATGGATGGTGATGCTCGGTTAGAGAGGGGAGGGTTCAGCTAGGGTTGAGAAGAAGGGGGTGATGATACTAGGGTTTCTATAGTAGTAAGGATGGTAATTTATATAGGTGGGGGTTTATGGGCTGACCTCGGGACTTGGGCTTTTCTGGACTCCTTAGGGTGGGGTCTAGTCCACATGATAGGTATACAGGGCTTGGTTATGTCTTGGTTTGGGGTGAACTTGGCCTTAATTAATTTAGGTTACAACCAAATGCATCAGTCATTCGGAGAAAGTTTGGTTTATTGCAATAATACATAGGCGTTTGCAACGACTATTGTGCAGCTAAATTGAAGTATAAAATTGGGAATATGAAGGTTACACAAGGTACAGGTGGGTAGCCTGGCATGTCTTGGAGGTGAGTACTTAATTGGTTTGGGGGTACCTACTAGTATAGCGCTCCAAACATCAAGGCAACTGTAAGGTGTATTAAGTTACAATATTGTTGCACATTAAATCTAATTGCATCCAATTTAATCCTAGTCTCTTAATTTAATTCAAATTAGCTCTGAATTGGTCGAGGGAGTTTACAACCTACCCTCCTTAGAGCATTTCGTCCCCGAAATTAAAATATACGCATGGTACGAACTACTGACTGAAATTAAAATGCTAATGCGTACCTATTCCTTCGAAGAGGTGAGGATAGCGTTGTCTAATATCCTCCTCGCGTTCCCAAGTCGACTCGCCTGGTGCATGATGTCTCCACGTGATGCGAACTAAGGGAATAGTCTGCCCTCGCAGTACTTTCTCACTCCTGTCCAGAATCTCGACAGGCTCCTCTTGGTATGATAGACTGGGGCCGACTGTGATCTCTGAATAGTCCAGTATGTGACTCGGATCCGGTATGTACCTCCTCAACTGAGATACATAGAAGATGTCATGGACTCCTTCCAAAGTCTGCGGCAAGGCACCTCCGAGCCCGACGCTCAACTTAGGGTACTAAGTCCTCCTCGTCTACAGGAGTATCCTCTAATGGTATGCCCTTCTGCGGTCCGTAGTATGTAGGACACTGATCTATAAGCCAATCATCTGAAAAATATATCCAGTCATGATTGGAGCGAAGTACATACCTTTGAAAGCAGTTTGAAATACATAATCGAGCATATAAAAAGGATAATAGAAAAAATACAAGATAACTAAACAAAAGAACGAAATGAACTAGAGTGAACAGGTAATATACTGGAATGAAGAACATACAATAGAATATCTGCAATATAAGAAAAATAAATAAAATTTAGCTAATATGCCATAGAATACAAGTTTATTATGTGATCGATTTAGGTTTAACACGAATACAATATGGTAACTCGATTACAAGTGTGGTATATAATCGACATGTACATGAATACACTGGGGCTTGATCACATAATCAACTCCTACTCCCCTATCCCCAAGTAATACCAATGATCCAATCATGACATATTACGAACACGAATATGGGCACACTGAACACGAGTAGTGTGTGTACACGAATATAAGCACACTGAATACAAGCAGTGTATGTACAAGAATATAAGCATACTAAACACGAGCAGTGTATGAACACGAAGTATATTAAATCAATATCCGATACACACGATGAAATACATGTGAAGGAGTACCCGCTGAACATGGTAAGGGATAATATCTTCTGACAAGATCCATGTAGTACCAGTCCGTGAAACTACTATATCGGAATCAAGTATACAGTTCTAGAACATGAGATATATACACTATTATGAAATAAAAACTAACAGAAAAATATAATCGGCTGAGGTCCTGAGCAAGGTGTGTGTCTCGATGCCCATGCTGGTATCACACAGACCTATATATGGCATATTGCATCAATACAAGATTTTAGGATGAAAATAAGTTAAACTAGTTCAATTCTATGTCATAAAGCCATTTCAAAGTCAAAATAGTCAAACTAGGTCAACTCTAGGTCAAACTTGTCAAACTAGCTATTTCTAGATTGTATGAGTCCATCTCTAGGATATTGTCCATACATATGTAACTAGGCTATACTAGCTATGTTAGTATACTAGGATACCAACAAAATACCGTATCATAAGATACGCAAGTTATTAGACATGAAAATACTATAATATATATATACAAGACAATATATATATATATATATATATATATATATATATATATATATATTACTCATAGCTAAACTAATGCTAAATGGATACCTTGGCTTTGAACCAAAAACGGTATCACACCACCAATACACCCATCTTGAAATACAAACTCAATACCTTGAGTATAAACCAATACAAATTCTAATATATAACTAACTAGCCATACACCTAACTAGACACTAACATACATTTAAACTTATAACAATACTATACCAACTAACATAACTAACATACCCAATGGATATTCAATACCCATACCCAAGATACCTCAACTCTCATTACCTTGGTGTAACTCAAGGTAATCTAGAAATAATACTAACCATTGCTAACTAGTGCTTATATATATATATATATATATATATATATATATATATATATATATATATATATATATATATATATATATATATAACTAACTTAGCTTATTAATAGCTTATCTTAACTTATCTACAACTTACATATTAGCACTTGCTACTGCTGCTTTTCGCTCATTGCTTATCGCTGCTCAGCTTACTACAGCTGCTTTCCGCTGCTGCTTCTGCTTCTGCTCACTGCTTCTGCTACTACTTCTTCTCACTGCTTCTGCTGCTGCTTTTCGCTCACTGCTTCTGCTGCTGCTTCTGCTTCCGCTCATGGCTTCTGCTGCTGCTTTCTGCTGTTGCTTCTGCTGCTGCTTCTGCCTGCTTTTTGCCCTGCTTAGGCTGCTTATGTCTATAATTCACCCCTCTAGCTCACATGCACATATCTAATACATACATACACTCACTCACATATATATATATATATATATATATATGTCACCACATAACCACACTAGTGATGCATATACACTCTCCTATTCTTCAATGACCACCAACACATAAAAATAAAATATAGAACATACACATAATTATACATGCATATATATCATACAACAATTATAATTATAATATTCTAATACCTATAATCAAGTTATATTGAATTAAAATACAAGAAAACAAACACGTGGGGTGCACCACACCCGTATCACACTCGATCTATGATACACTTGCGATATGGCTCCACCACAACACCAAACGTATCCCGAAGGACACGAGCAAGTCTAAAATCATAATTAGAAGCAACACAAAGTGTTATCTACTCGTCTACGTTCTCATGTCAAAATGTGACATGCTCAAACCCCCGTGTCAGAAGAAAACTCCCAAATCAACCTGTATCGCCAAATTATCGGGATACAGCCTACACGTATCTAATTGTTAATACGATACTAGTCACACACAATCAAATACATATCAATTTGGTCTAATTGACCTATTGACAAATACAAGATATGCCAATCTCGGAATTCTCCCAAAATTGACATAAAATACCACATAACTTTCTCCATAGGCCTCCTATGAACCTAATTATAATTCCTATGGGTAGCCTTAGTACATGGGAGAGTTTATATTAATTAAATTATAGATTTAGAGTCTAATTAGAGAGAAAAAAAACTAAATTATAACTATTGGGAGATGAATTCCCAATAAAATCTCTAAATTGTGTGTCAAGAGCCTTCAACTTGTAGATCCTTGCTCCTACTTGTAGATCATTGCTTCCTTTTTATAGATCCTTGTTCTAATAGCCTCTAATGAAGAATAGGAAAGGAATTAGGAAGAAATTTGAGTAGGAATTGGTTTGAAAATGAAAAAATTTGAAAGAGAGAAATTCTAGATCTATATTTGGAATAAAAAATGAGAAGAGTCTCTCCCCACTCCAATTGGTCACCGGCCCTTACCCCTCCTCCAAGCTACTATAAAATTTCACAATATCCCTTAGGGCTTGTCATGAATGAATTAATTAAGGAGGGAAAGTTCTAGTCTAATTGGTTTCACTAATTAATTCATTCTCCTAATGAATGGGCTTACTAATGGGCTCAATTCTAACTAAAAATAAATGTTGGTCCATGGATCTAATCTAAACTAGTAGGTCCACTAACACAAGTCCAAAATAAAATCTAACATCTAACAATAAATAAATAATACAATAAATAATATCCAATATGCATAATATTTAATATAATATTCCTAAAAATAAAATATCCATGCCAAATTAACAAGCTGCCCTTAGTTGGAAAAGTGAAGGTGATAACACCGTTGGCGTACTTAAGTTTAAGGGTTGGTGATAAGTTGAGTTGACAACCGGTGATAGTCGTAGGGAGAGATTTTCTCAGAGGTCACTTGGACATGGCAGACTCTCAGGGGAGGATGTGAAGACGATAGCTCAGAGGTGACGTAGACATGAGCTGATCAATGGCCATACCAAGAGTTTAGGTACGGTCCTGAGGACATCCCTACTGGAGGATTTTTGGTGGACCTACTACTCTTTTACGGACTTGGGGTGCTAGTAATAGATTTTAAACCAACCCTATCAGAGGTAATATAGACGTGATAGGTTTTGTGGATCCACTACTTTTTGCACACGTTAGTGCAAGTAATAGGTTTGAGACAAGCTCTTCTAGAGGTAATATGTACGTGGCTATTTTTGTGGACTTATTACCGCTAGCATACTCCGGATTGGGTACGGTTGATAAGTTGGAAGAAAATCGATATCAGAGGTAATATGGACGTGGTAATCAATGATCAAGACCAGAAAGTTTGTTCGGAGGTAATATGGACCTGACAAACTCTAGGGTTATGGACTTATCACCCATGGCGTACCTTAAGTACGGATAATAAGCTAAAACGACTAGCACTATCAGGGGTTATGCGAACATGAAAGCAGAAAAGTCGAAGAGCAAAAATTTACCCAGAGGTGATATGGACATGGAAAAGTTCTGGAAATATCTTACTCAGAGGTAATGTGGAAATGGTAAGATATGACTCTGTAGGGGTAGTGGAGAGACGTAGTTCAGAGGTAATATGAACTGACTTTTTCTCTGCTGGGGAAAAAAGAAAAGTAGTTCAGAGGTAATGTGGACTTAAACTGTTCGTTTTTATTGCAAGAATCCCACCTGGGATTTTGGTGGACCTATTACTTTTTTATGCACGATAGTGTAAGTAATAAGTTTGATATAAAATAGCTGGCATACTTAAATTTAAACACGAGTAATAATTTTAGACAGCGATCGATATCAGGGGTATTGTGGACGTGATGATCGATAACCAACCCGAAAGGTTTGCTCAGGGTGCGAAGGACATGGCAAACCCTACTGGAGAATTTTTGGGTGGACTTATTATTTATTACACACGTTGAGTGCAAACAATAAGTTTAAAAATAATCCCTATCAGAGGTAATATGGACGTGATAAGTTTTGTGGACCCATTACTTTTTTGTGCACATTATTGCAAGTAATAGTATTGAGACAAGCCCTAACAGAGGTAAAATAGACGTGACAGTTTTTGTGGACTTATCACAACTGACATACTCCAGATTGGGTAGGATGATAAGTGGGGATGACAATCGATATCAGAGATAATGTGGACGTGATGATCGATAGCCAAAACCCGGGAGGTTTGCTCAGAGGTCACTTGGATATGGCAAACTCAGCCGGAAAGAAATGCTAGGACAGCAGTTCAGAGATAATATGAACATGAACCAATATCCGAAAAACCCACAGATTAGTGATTTACTGAGTGTGGTATATCCAAAAATGAGGATAGACCTGAGAATTCTTTGCTGGGGAGATTGATGGAACGATAGTTCAGAGGTAATATGGACATGGCTAGCGTCTAACGAGATTAATTTTTAATTGGTCGCTGCGGGAGTTCGAGTGGACCTGAGGCCTGCTCTGTTGGGGATACTTTGGGGACTCATCATCCATTGCGTATTCCGGGTTCCAGGATACAGATGATGGGTTTTACGAGAATTTGTAAAGAAGGGAAAAATGTTGCATATAGGCACTTTTGGGGATGAAGAACCAAGAGTTAATTTGTATACCTGGGTTATCCCGCTGGGGATTAGGGGAGTACAAGTCTAGTTTAGACTTAGTATATTTTTTTAGGAACTTGTCGTTGATGGGCATCATGAGCAAGTCGTCATTGGATTTTACTAGCCGGTATCCGCCGTTGGGAAACACGATTTCCACCATGAATGGGCCCTTCCATTTAGGTTGGGATTTGCCGACCGTGTTATGAGTCATGGCATGTGCAAGCATCTCCATATCATAGCCCTCTGAGAGTGTTATTGTAATAAATCTCGGATTATAAAGGAGTACGCCTTCCTTTGCCAAAGATCATACCTTCAGCTTTTTGGAGGTCATACCCATCTTCGGCATGAGATATAGTGATTGTTGGCTGTAATGATGGAACTGGGGCAGCTCATTATTTATTGCATTGAATATTGTTGATGACTTAGCCTGCCCCGAATAAGGAGCTCTGTGCACAGGAACACTGCCACATATACATGATAGGGTTGGCTGAGTTGTACGCGTAGGATCACTGTCACGTGCGTACGCTTGTCTACCACATGGAGGACCATCGCTTGCTGCACATTTTTGTAGATAATGCAGGGGAACACTGCATGTCGTCCATAAGGATTCGCTACGACGAGAAGTACTATCGTGTGCACATGAAGTATGATACGTCCTTGCGCTGGAGACTTGCTTTGATGCGTACAATGGAGGGCTGCCTATCATGCGCCATTGCTGATGAGTCATGCAAGACTTGGCTTTTGTGCACAGAGAGACTTGTTGAACTGCGCTGAGCACCCAAAGTCTATAATTTATGTTTTCTGAGAAAAGGATCAGGCGGCCTGGCTTGCATTACTTTTCCTTCGACCTGGTCTTTGAAGGTGCTATTTGCTGTGCCCGTTTTTGAGCAATGGGCTCACCTCTCAGGGTTGTAAGTAATAACAAGCCTACTACTATGTTGCGAGATGGCGGGAGGTTGATGACCTCCCTGGTTGTATGGGCTTCCGTCATTTGGAAGTCGCCTAATTTGAGGGACACTATATTCGTAATGATTGTCTTATCCTCGAAGTCAAGGGTGAGCTCATTGGCATCGATCAATTAATGGATACATCCCTTCAACACGGAGCTGTCTCTGGTTGGATGATGAATGTACCGATGAAAGAGACAATATTTTGGATCATCGACCTTGTTAGCCTCTTCAGGGCATCTGATGTTGGGTAGCCGAAGTTTGTTTTCCTCCATCAGTATGTTGAAGATTTCAATGATGCAATCGTCATCGAAGGAGAAAGTCCCCTTTGGCTTTGGGGCTTCCGATTCCTGAGTCGTACGGTCCTTAGGAAAGATAGATAATTTTGCATCATTTTTGGACTCAGAGGAAATTCTACCCCAAGTTTTGGATGCTTCTCTGTTTTGTCGAGGAAGATTACCCAGACATGTCATTGTCTGGTTCTTGGGAATCACTTGGTATAGATCACCAAGAGATTGCTACTCCTGGCTTACAGAGTTACTATGGGCCCTGAGGGTGGCAGGATATTGTTTGACTTGATCTCCAGTATTGCCTGTGTCAGAGTCTGCATTGCCGCACTCATGGTTTGCGTCATTGACTCAAGAGCATCGAGACGTTGGTGATCGCTGAGCCCTTTCATCTTTGGTTCCTGAGTCGTATTGTCCTTAGGGAAGACGGGCATCTTTGCATCGTCTTCAGACTCAAATGAGATGCTACTCCCAGCTTTATATGATGCTCTGACTATTCGAAGGTGACTACCCCCCAGTATGTCATTGTATATTCCTTGGGAGTTACAATCTTCAGGGGAGGTTGGCATCATCGCACGATCTTCCGATTTCGAAGGATTGCTACCCCTAGCCCTAGATGGTACATTAACCCTAGGCACATTGCTATCATCTTCCTCGAAATTATTGTCCTCAGAAAAATCCGAAAGTTCAACATCTTCTTCAGACTCGGAGGGAATGTTACCCCCAGCTTTGGAAGGTGCATCTTCTTGATGAGGGTGGTTACCCCCAGAGAACTCGGCATATGTCCCTTAAGATTCACAATCTTTATGGGATGCTGGGTTGTTGTATAGGTCCGAGGAATTACTGCCCCAGCGTAGAAGATTGTGTCATTTTGGTGGGAGTAGCTACCCTCCAAGATCTCGGAGTCCGTTCCTTGGGAACCGTTCTCTTCAAAATACAGGGTTTTTGCATACGTCCAGGGGGACATGTCACGCCCTAGTCCCAAAACTACGTAGGACTAGGCCACGTAAGCATGTCGGTCGTATATATATGGAAACTTCAATATATGGAAACCATAACATACGTACGCTATAATAAGAATAATAATTCACATGCGGTATATATATATGTCACAGGGCATAACTAAATCTCATCCAAAGAAATTAAATATAAATAAATAACCAATATCAATGAAACTATATCTCAATATGAATTATCTAAAGATGATAGTCGTATGGGAACAAATCTACTACCAACTAAAATAAAGAATAAATAAGACAAATACAACAATATAAGTACAACAACCAACAATCACTGAGACTCGAAAAAAGGACTCCTCGAAACATAAGTAACCATTCCGGATCTGCGCTCCTGCAAATACTCATGAACATCTACACCTGGAAAGGGACCAGGTCCTCAGAGGGACATAACAAGATACATAGAAGCATGCCATAAAGTAAATACTGAATAAATAAAAAGGGGTGCGCTAACCATCTAAGTGAATGCAATTTAAGGACAACTTTGGTTGTATGGGAAAGTGTAGGCTAGACATATGCTGACGTAATTCACCAATCGTGACAACTGGCTAGTATATGCCACATATGCCCCCATAGGAGGGCGTAATATAATAACGTCCAGCTCCGAAGAGCCTGGAATCTACATAGTATATAACGTCCATATTGTCCCGAAGAACGTGAAATCTGCATAAAGGAGGTGGGTGTCCCATACGCCTACTAGTCGTCCTCCCCACCCAATAATCTATGCATGTTGTATCCACAACACGCCTTAGCTACTACGCCGAGGGGTCGTAACTCTGTCTCATAGTCTATCGTTAGAATAATAGCCCAAACTTACAACCAAACAAGGACAATGATTGGACCATCGCACCACGATAGTCTATGCTCCGACTACTAATAACTGCTAAGTTTTCTAACATGCATTACTATTAGCTGTTATACCCTATCCGTCGTACGACCTATACATATAGGTGGACAACTGCATACGCAAGTCCGTACCCTACATGAGACTCACAACACGTGTAAGAAATATGTCAAGGCCTGGGGAGTCATACCGATAACTCCACAATTTTAGGTGAGTCTCCTAGACACTAGGTCAGACACAAGTCCTAACGTCAACGTCTTCGTTGACTGCACCCGAGTCTCTCTCGAACGCGCATAATTATATAATTTAAGACAATAATCATGCAACTAAAATAATAAATGAATTTAACCAGTACAACAAGGCAAGGTATACTTGCCTGGCAAGAAGTTGTGTAGTACCAAGAACCTGCTCCGAAAGTCGTACAGAATAATCCGATATATCCTCGGGGTATGCATACGGGAATGACGGTGACGACGATGAGGTTGACGACGGTGATTGGGGTTACGAGGAGATGATAACTACGATAATGGCGATGATTACGACTACGGCGACGATGATGATGGTGATGCTCATGGTGAAGATGATGGTGATGATCATGATGGTGATTATATGATGGTGATGGCGAGGATGATGATGTGGATGATGGAGATAACGAGGACGATAATGTGGATGATGGAGATAACGAGGACGATAATGTGGACGATGGCGATGACGAGGGCGATGATAATGATGATAGGTTGATGATGATGGTGATGATAGGGTGGTGATGATGTTAGGTTGATGATGATGATGAGGATAGATTGATAATGATGGTGACGACGACGACGATGATGATGATAGTTAAGGTGATGACGAAGACGACGATGGCGATGATAGTTAAGGTGATGACGAAGACGGCGATGACGATGGTGATGATGACGATGATGATAATGGTGAAAAGGATGGTGAAGGTGATGATGAAAATGATGGTGATGGTAATGGAGGTGCTCCGGCCAGGGGGAGTCCGATAAGGAGGTCGAGCAGAAAAGAAGGAGGACAGGGGCTGCTGGTCGTGCTGGTGGTGTGGTGCATGGTTTGGTCGACGGAAGGAGAGGACAGGGAGAAAGGGGGAAGAGTTCAGCGATTGCTCAGGCAGGGTGGCCGGAGGTTGGCCTTGGACAGTGGTGGAAAGGAAGATAATAGTAGGGTGGCATCGTGGTTGAGTACGGCCAAGGAGGTGGTCGAGTAGGAGGAGGCTCGGGTTCAGGGAAGGGGGAGGTGGTGGTGTTTAATGGTGGTGGTGATGTAGAGGAAACTGTGGAAGTCGTGGCGGTCACGATGGTCATAGGGCGGTAGCTGGAGGTTGTTAAGGCAGCGGGGAAGAGGAGGAGGTCGTCGAGGCTGATGGGTCGGCGGTGGTGACCGGTGATAGTGGTGGTGGAGGTCTAGGAACCGCGGTGGTCTTAATGGTGCGGGTGGACGTGGACTCGGCGGACTGCTGTCCAGGTGGAGGGTGACTGGTCGAGGCAAGGCGGAGGAGGTGGAGGAGGAGAGAGGAAGAGGTGGTTGTGGCCTTGAGCAGCGGCGGTTCAGGCTGCTCCGGTCGACGGGGGAAGGGGTGGCTCCGACGGGTGAAGGGATGGGTTGAAGGAGTTGAATAGGGGCTGTGTATATTGTGTTTGGAAAAATAGAAAAAGGAAAAAGTAAGGAAAAGATATTATATACACATGGAAAAAGGGGGGTTTAGTTTGACATAGAAAAGTTTGACTTGGTCAACCCTTGGGATTGCGTCTTGGGCTCACATAGGGATGTTTGGAGGGCTTTAATTTACATAATGCAAGAATAGGTTTAGTTGAGGGGGCGATGTGTGCGTTACATATCCCAAAAATTATGGAAAAATTCCTATGAAGGAGAAAGTTGGATTTCTTCATATATTGTCCAATGGTGTAGACACCTCACTGCACTTTTGCATCAAAGTGCCCAACAATTGGAAAATTGTACAAAGATAGAAATTGGGTTTAAATTAATTAAAATTAATGCGCAAGGTGTTCTGGATTTAATTAGAAGCACATGGGGATAAAATTTGGTGGGACACAACTGTCATGGACATAGAGGGGTCAGAGTAGAATTTTATTATTAATTTGGGTTGCATAAAATGGTCAAGGTTGTGTCTCCAATCTCGATTGGAACGCACAAGGGTACAAGGTCATATTTTATTTAGAATTAAGAAATAACGTCCGCGACCTTTATAGTGTGACTAAAATGTAGCACAAGAGAGCATAATTATAAGTTACACCGAGATCAGAATAGGAGACGGTCATGTCTAGGGCAAGAGTGTGAAATTTGTAGGTAGACAGTGGCTAGTATAGTGCTCCAATTATCGAAGCAACGGTAAGGCACGCTAGGTGATATAAATATTACATAATTAAATAAAATATCGTATTCTAATTCTAATTGGGTTCAAACTAGCCCTAGTTTCACTATCTAAGCCAAGTAGGTCTAATTTTGGGTGAGGGGGTTTACAATCTACCCAACTTAAAATAATTTTGTCCTCGAAATTAAAATAAGGCATAATTGGTTTAAATCATTCACTTGCGTACGTAAGGCAAGTTCAATCGCAATATCTTCCAAAAATTTAACCTATTCAAATCCATCGTAATTATTTTCAAATTAAATTAACTATTATTTAAATCGAACGTCAACACATCGCACTGTCTTCTCGATTCTCAAATTAAATAATCTATATCCAAATCTAATTCAAATCTCTATGACATCCTACATCAAAATTTATATCGCAATCTTCAACTATCATAATCTCCTCTAGAAAATAATTATAATCAAATATTATTTCTATTTTTAACTTGTGAATTTCATACTCTTCAAATTTTAAATTTAATTTACATCCTCAATATTTTACATAGGTAATCCAACAATCAAATTTTCTTTTAATTTAATCACCAAATTTGGAATTTAATCCAACCATGTTCACATTTAGAGTTCTATTTATTTTCCTCAAGATTTAAATCGATGATTTCACCTTCAATACTCAAAATTTAAATCCTGCTCAAATTATAATTCATTAATTACTCATCCTCTAACTCTTTCTTCAAGAAAAAAATTCACATTAGCATGACTTAATCTCTCAATCTACTCTTACTTGATCATAATCTAAAAAAAAATCACCTCAAGTTAACAATGCAATTTCTACCCAAGTTAGATTTTATCCATCTATCACATAAGGCTCTTATATTTAAGAAAACTTATTCCTCAAATTTACTTAATCATGTTACTCAATCCTCAAAAAATTTAACACCAATAATATCATATATGATATACCCTTAATCAGTTATAAAAGATAGTCATCTAGTAATGTGATTGGCCTATGGGGTATATCTAGTGCTCTATGTATCAAACTTATACCAAGCACGAGGTTTCGTCTTTCCGAAATAAGGGAAGACGGAAAACAATAATAAAGAGTTCAAGGGAGAGGTAATAAAATAGAAGTATGGGGATCAAGGCGTTTAAAGAATTCAAATAGAAATTGCCAAGGCAGTTGTGGATTAAATCCTATTTTGGTAGGTTCTTATTCACATGCTCATATCAGTACAGTTATATAATCGATATGATATGCTCAAACATGTCTAAGGGCAATTACTTTCGTTTACTAGTCAACTATATATCTCAATCCACGTAAAGTAGTTATGCGAAGGGCGAACCAAGCACACTAAGGTTATCTAGACCTTAATACACTGATTCTAAAATGTATTAGTGTAGTACTCCAATAATACATATGTCATGAACAAGCTCGATAAAGAATAAGCTTGCAAAACTAGGCTATAATAGCAGCATAAGTCAAGGTAGTACAGAAAATATAAATACGCTGGATTATGATGAGAGAAGGTACAAATAATTCAAGTTCACAAAACAAAAACAAAAATAAGACTCTACAATCTCTACAATTGTCATACTAACTCCTTGTCTAAGTTGCTAGTCGACAAAATAGGGGTATGGGCATCTAAGTTCTACAGTCTGAATAAACACTATCGACTTATGCTAGTATACAGTTAATGCCATTCAGTTATACTTCAATAAAAGGTCAAAGAACTGTGTGATACTAGGTTGTGAGGCATACTATCCAATCTTAAAAATAATAAACTAATATTGTAACTGTCTTGGGGATCCTACAAAATAATATTGTCCTTGTAAATAAAGTAGAACTATTGTTAGGGCATACGAGGGAAAGATCTTGGTACTGATTAGGGTATCATGTTGCATTATATAGGTAATGGTCATCTTAAGCCTAAATAATAGAGATTATAGAACAAATGTGTCAATAGTAATTATGGAAAAGTTACTGGCCTTCGAGGGAAAAAGGAAAATATAACTCGTATCGAGGTATGGTACAAGTTACGCAATTTAAAACTAAAGGATAATTATTAGGTCATAATCTACAAGAATAACTTAAACTATCAAGCTCTAACTACCAAGCACAAAATTTCAAAATTTTAGATTACAACTATAATCCTAGCAAGCTATATATCCTAGCAAAAGGAAATCACTTGGCCTACAATCAGAAGTGTCAGGTGGCACGAGTTAAAAGAAAAAAAGAGAAAAGCAGAACATAATTTAGTCGTCGCACAATTAGCGAACGTTAAGGTTGTAGAGGAACAAGATATGAAATTAAAATAGAGAGACTCTAGATAATATCATGGTTTTCTAAGGGGAAGGTGGTATGCTAATATCTGTGTTCGAGGTTTGATCGAGGAAAATGTTATTTTCGTTCCCCTTGGCTTCCTAAGGTACTGTCTGCTAGTATCATGATAAGAACTTAAATTTATAGTTCTATAATACTATCCCACTTATAAAAGTTAAGTTTTGGTCCTAATATTCAACCTTGGATTTCTATTGGTCCATCAATGCTAGGGTCAAACAATATGGTTAAATTTATAACTCACTCTAGTTGTGTCTATACTACTCTCAAGTCATCCTTAATTATCAAGGGATAATGGTCAATCAATGTATAAATTTAGGTAAGGGTTGCTAGGGTTCATTAGGTTGTATAAATTTAATAATGTGTCAATGCCCTAATTGTATTCTTAATAGGAATATTACCCTAATTATCATCCTATCAACAGGGATTCCTATATTCTAGCAGGGGCTATACTCAAGGAATCATTAGGGAAGGACAGGATTCAAGCAGGATGCGATTATTCAAATAGAATAGATTGGAAGAAAGATGAATCATAGTCAATTGTAGATGAGATACTATACTCTAATCCTAAGTACATGCTTACTCGATACAGTAACGTAACCGGGACAATATGCTCTTGACCTGCATGGGCCACCACAAAAATATGTCACGCCCCAGTCCCAAAAATACGTAGGACTAGGACACGTAAGCATGCCAGTCACATGTATATGGCAACTTCAATATATAAAAACCATAACATACGTACACTATAATATGAATAACAATTCACAAGTGGTATATATATATGTCACAGGGCATAACTAAATCTCATCCATAGAAATCAAATATAAATAAATAACCAATATCTATGAAACTAGATCTCAATATGAAGTATCTAAAGATGATAGTCGGATGAAAACAAATCCACTACCAACTAAAATAAAGAATAAATAAGAAAAAAAAATAAAAGTACAGCAACCAACAATCACTAAGACTCGAAAAGATGACTCCTCGGAACATAAGTAACCAATCCGGATTTGTGCTCCTGCAAATACTCATGAACATCGACACTTGGAAAGGGACCAGGTCCTCAGAGGGACATAACAAGATACATAGAAGCATGCCATAAAGTAAATACTGAATAAATAAAAAGGGGTGCGCTAACCATCTAACTGAATACAATTTGAGGACAACTTTGGTTGTATAGGAAAGTGTAGGCTAGACATATGCTGACGTAATTCACCAATCGTGACAACTGGCTAGTATATGCTACATATGCCCCCATAGGAAGGTGTAATATAATAACGTCCAGCTCCGAAGAGCCTTAAATCTGCATAGTATATAACGTCCATATCGTCCCGAAGAACGTAGAATCTGCATAAATGAGGTGGGTGTCCCATACGCCTACTAGTCGCCCTTCCCGCCCAATGATATATGCATGTTGTATCCACAATACGCCTTAGCTACTACGCCGAGGAGTCGTAACTCTGGCTCATAGTCTATCGTTAGAATAATAGCCCAACCTTACAACCAAACAAGGACAAGGATTGGACCGACTACTAATAATTGCTAAGTCTTCTAACATGCATCACTATTAGCAGTTATACCCTATCAGTTGCACGACCTACACGTACAGGTGGCCAACTGCATACGCAAGTCCGTACCCTATATGAGACTCACAATACGTGTAAGAAATGTGTCAAGGCCTGGGGAGTCATACCGATAACTCCACAATTTTAGGTGAGTCTCCTAGACACTAGGTCAGACACAAGTCCTAACGTCAATGTCTTCGTTGACTACACCCGAGTCTCTCTCGAACGCGCACAATTATATAATTTAAGACAATAATCATGCAACTAAATTAATAAGTAAATTTAACCAGTAAAACTACGATGATGACGATGATTACGACTACGACGACGATGATGATGGTGATGCTTATGGTAAAGATGATGGTGATGATCATGATGGTGATTACATGATGGTGATGGAGAGGATGATGATGTGGGTGATGGTGTTGATGAGGATGTTGATGTAGACGATAACGATGATGAGGACGATGATGTGGACGATGGCGATGACGAAGGCGATGATAATGATGATAGGTTGATGATGATGGTGATGATAGGGTGATGATGATGTTAGGTTAATGATAATAATGAGGATAGGTTGATGATGATGGTGACGACGATGGCGATGATAGTTAAGGTGATGACGAAGACGACGATGGCGAAGATAGTTAAGGTGATGACGAAGATGACGATGGCGATGGTGATGATGACAATGATGATAATGGTGAAAAGGATGGTAAAGGTGATGATGAAAATGATGGTGATGGTAATGGAGGTGCTCCGGCTAGGGGAAGTCCGACAAGAAGGTCGAGCAGGGAGGAAGGAGGATAGGGGATGCCGGTCGTGCTGGTGGTGTGGAGCATGGTTTGGTCGACGGGAGGAGAGGATAGGAAGGAAGGGGGAAGAGTTCAGCGGTTGCTCAGGCAGGGTGGCCGGAGGTTGGCCTTGGACGGTGGTGGAGAGGGAGATAGTAGCAGGGTGGCGTCATGGTCGAGTCCGGCCAAGGAGGCGGTCGAGTAGGGAGGAGGCTCGGGTTCAGGGAAGGGGGAGGTGGTGGTGTTTAATGGTGGTGGTGATGTAGAGGAAACTGTGGTGGTTGTGGCGGTCACGATGGTCGTAGGGCGGTAGCTGGAGGTGGTTGAGGCAGCGGGGGAGAGGAGGAGGTCGTCGAGGCTGATGGGTCGGCGGTGGTGACCAGTGACAGTGGTGGTGGAGGTCGAGGAACCGTGATGGTCTTAATGGTGCGGGTGGACGTGGACTAGGCAGATTGCTGCCCAGGTGGAGGGGGAATGGTCAAGGCGAGGCGGAGGAGGTGGAGGAGGAGGGAGGAAGAGGTGGCTGCAGCCTTGAGCAGCGACGGGTGAAGGGATGGGTTGAAGGAGATGAATAGGGTCTATGTATATTGTGTTTGGAAAAATAGAAAAAGAAAAAAGTAAGGAAAAGATATTATATACACATGGAAAAAGGGGGGTTTGGTTTGACCTAGAAAAGTTGGACTTGGTCAACCCTTGGGATTGGGCCTTGGGCTCATATGGGGATGTTTGGAGGGCTTTAATTTATATTGTTTAAAATGTAATGATAGGTTTAGTTGAGGGGGCGATGTACGCGTTGCATATCTCAAAAATTATGGAAAAATTCCTATGAAGGATAAAGTTGGATTTCTTCATGTATTATCCAATGGTGTAGACACATCACTACACTTTTGCATTAAACTGCCCAACAATTGGAAAATTACACAAAAATAGAAATTGGATTTAAATTAATTAAAATTAATGCGCAAGGTGTTCTGGATTTAATTAGAAGCACATGGGGATAAAATTTGGTGGGACACAAATGTCATGGACATAGAGGGGTCAGAGTAGAATTTTATCATTAATTTGGGTTGCACAAAATGGTCAAGGTTGTGTCTCCAATCTTGTCACGCCCAGTCCCAAAATCTATAGGACCAGACACGTGGTAATGGCCAGCTAGTACGACTCCGTTAGGCTTTCCAATTTAATGGACCCGACGAAGTGCACTTACGATGTCCATGGTCAAGTGATCCAAGTAATAATCTATTTCTAACATACAACTAAACCTAAATCTCAATCCAGGGTAAGTAATCTCAAGAAAGAACGATACGCATCATCAGTCTGCAGCCCAATAATATATCCGTTCGAATAGACCAGAAGAACAACATAGGTCTATAAACACTAGGCTATAAAAGCAGAATAAAATAAAAAATAATACATGACTGAAATAGCTGGAAATGTAAATTTAACTGTAATGATGTCCGTACTCTACTAGATCAAATATCCTGCGACTGCACAAACAACTTGGAAGGGATCCAGGTCCTCAGAGGGACGTAACAAGATACAAAAATATATGCCATAAAGTAAATACTGAATAAAAAAGGGGGTGCGCTAACCATCTAAGTGAATGCAATTTGAGAACAACTTAGTACGTAAGGGAAAGTGTAGGCTAGACATATGCTGAAGTAATTCACCAATCGTCACGACTGACTAGTATATGCCACATATGCCCCCAGCACATGGGCACTCTACAATAATAACATCCATCTCCGAGGAGCATGGTATCTGTATAATAACGTCCAACGTTCTATAGAGTATGGTATCTGCAAAAATAACAAGTGACGCCCAACACTCTAAAGAACGTGGTATCTGCAATATATATATACGTCCGTATCACTCAGTCTGTATCACTCCGTCGAGTGCGGTATCTGTATAAATGTGGTGGGTATCCCATACGCCTACTAGTCGTCCTTCCCGCCCAATAATCTATGCATGTCGTATCCACAACACGCCTTAGCTACTACGCTGAGGCATCGTAACTCTGGCTCATAGTCTATCGTTAGAATAATAGTCCAACCTTACAACCAAACAAGGACAAGGATTGGACCTTTGTACCATAATATTCTATGCTCCGACTACTAATAACTGCTAAGTCCTCTATCATGCATCGCTAATAACAGTTATTCCCTGTCCGTCGCACGCCTATACGTACAGGTGGCCAACCACATACGCAAGTTCGTGCCCTATATGAGACTCACAACACGTGTAAGAAATGTGTCAAGACCTGGAGAGTCATACCGATAACTCCACAACTTTAGGTGGGTCCACTAGACATTAAGTCAGACATAAGTCCTACCGTCAACGTTTTCGTTGACTGCACCCGAGTTTTCTCGGATGCACACAGTTATATAATATTAAATTAAATAAATATGCAACTAAAAATAAGTAAATTTAAACAGTACAACAAAGACAAGGTATACTTGCCTAGCAAGAGAGCTGCAAATATGTAACGTCCAGAGGTGAAACACCAAGAGTCAAAAACTATGGCCTCAGAATAAATATCTCCGGATGCTGAAATAAATATCACCAACGTTCCCAGAATAAGTAAAATAGCTAAAAAATACTACCCTTTCGTCCAATTTGGACACAGGAGCAAAAATACAGTTTCTGGTCAATACGGGGTCCACAAGTGGGCCCCGTCTTGCACCAAAAAATGTACCAGAGACAAGGTTCTCCAAATTCGTCAAACTTAGTGTCAACAAGTCCAGAACGTCGATACGGACCCAACGGAATATCCAAAACTAGATTCCGATGAGCCGATCACAAAATTGCCCGTCAAGTGGAGCCGTGGGACCCACGACACAGGATTTTGTCAACGTTCTCAGAATCGAACCAAACTTGGGTCACAGAACCAGCGTATCGCTATGAGTCCGATGGCGCAAGTTTTGTTTCAAAATGACGAGCACATATGAAGTTACAATGAGTTCCAGCACAGGGTCTATACGGGGTATCGTCGACGGATACGTGTTGATTCCGGTGTGCACGCACATCCAAATCAACTTCTGCAAAATCCTATACGTCCGTATTGACAGTGCACACCTTTTGGTAAAATCGGTACGTGACGTGGATGCCCGGATTGATGGGTCGAACTTCGTATAGGAGAATTCTAATATTTTATAATCCAATCTTTCTTCGATTAACAAAAATTTGGAAAAGAAATCAAGAACTGAAGAAAGTATCGGAATCAAGTAATTTACCTATCGTCTCATCGACGATGGCCTACTCGCACAGATTGAAGCTTCGTCGGATCAGTGCTCGAGGGTTTGAGAAGTTCCCGAGAGCTCGGCTGATGCTCCTCGTCGAAAGTCTCTTCGATCGACAGAGTCATCGGAGACTCAAGACGTCATGGCGGAGAGATCCTCGGTCATCGCCATCAAGGACAGATTTGGTCGCCGAAAAATATTTTGACAAGGTTGCTGTCGATTTTGCAGTGGCGAGATCAACGCTCTGCTCGCCGGGGAAGTCGCAGCGCTGATAAGGGAACGATGAAGCACGATCGAAGAAGGAGAATCCCTGATGAAGCTTCAAGTCGGAGAAGATGACCGGTCATCCGACCGCAACCGTGAATCGTCGGCGAGCTCGTCATCTTCGCAGCTACATGGTCGAACTCGGCAGAGGAAGTGATCTGTCCTACCAAGAGCAACCGATGCTGGTGAAGCTTCACGGTGGAGGCTGTTGTCAGTCGCCGGAGCTGGAGATCCAAATATGAGGGATCCTCCATGGCTCGGACCTTCGAGCTCGATGGGAGAGGTTGGAAAGATATCGAGGGAGGTGATGGCGGGTGGCCGGACGGCTGGAGGAGCGGGTAGTCGTGGGGACAATGGCGGATGCGGGTGGCGACTGGG
Organism: Iris macrosiphon; assembly: GCA_036927795.1. Taxonomy (NCBI): domain Eukaryota; kingdom Viridiplantae; phylum Streptophyta; class Magnoliopsida; order Asparagales; family Iridaceae; genus Iris; species Iris macrosiphon. The sequence goes on along the minus strand of JAYESA010000005.1, from coordinate 313,536,128 downwards.
GGCAGCGGAGGAGAAATGGCAGCAGCGGCCAGGTGGGTGGAGTCAGGGCAGAAGTCGATCATTCGTGGGGGTGAGGGTGGCTCGCCTTGCCGGAGTTTCAGGGTCGGTCGGCTGGTTCACCTGAGGAGAGAGTAATGAAGAAGAAGGAGAAGAAGAATAATGAAAAGAAGAATTCAGTTGTTAGGAAGAGGGAGGAGAGAGAGAGGAGGTAGGATTTTAATGTATTGGGGTTAGGGCCTGCTTGGGAAATATGTAAAAAGATGTATTTTTATAGGGATGTGTGATGGTGGTGTATGGTAATAATGAGTCCCCATTTGAATGGGTGGCTCAGATTTATCATGGAAAAATATACATATAAAAGAGAGAGGAAGAGAGGAGTGAGGTTGACTAGTCAATGAGTTGAGGGTGGCTTCTTCATTGACTTGGGCCAATGAGGTGATGACACATAATACAATATTTGCAAATAAGCCCCTTAAATTTGGGGTATTTACACAAACACATAAAATAATGGAAAATTGGGGGGAAAATTGGTGTTTGGTATTTTGTAGGGTGAGGGGATATTGTGTGTTTTGCAAGGGCTTAATTAATGGGGTATTGGATTAAATTGGGATTAAGTTGGAGGGCTATAATTTGTATTATTTAAATGCAAGGCTAAAATTAAGTGGGACGATGTTGCGCGTTGCACATTCCAAAAATTATAGAAAAATTTGCAAGAAGGAGAAAAATGGGTTTCTTTATGTATTATCTAATGGTGTGGACACCTCAATGCACTTTTGCATAAAAGTGCCCAATAATTAGAAAATTGCACGAAGACAGGAATTGGGTTTAAATTAATTAAAAATAAATGCGCATGGTGTTCTTGAATTAATTGGAAGTACCTGAGGCTAAAATTTGGTGGGACACAAGTGTCATGGACATAGAGGACTCAGAGTAGAATATTATCATAAATTGGGTTGTACAAATCGGGTCAAGATTGTGTCTCCAATTTTGATTGGAACGCACAAGGAATGCAAAGTTGGATTTAATTGGATTTAAACATGGACGTTTGTAATAATTTTTGTGCGACTAAAATAAAGTACAAGATAGAGTATTTGTGAGTTACACAAGGGTCAGAATCGAAGGCTGGCATGACTAGGAAAAGTGTATGAAATGTTTGCAGGTAATAGCTAGTGTAGTGCTCTAAACGTGGGAGCAAGGGTAAGGTGCACTAAGTAATATAAATATTGTACAACAAATATAAAATACTGTAATCAAATTCTAATTGGCTCTAAATTAACCCTAATATCTCTATCTAAGCTAAGTGATCCTAAATTTTGGTCGAGGGGGTTTACAATATACCCAACTTATAAGAATTTCATCCTCGAAATTAAAATAAACACATAATAAACTATAAATTTTCTAGCAATGCTACGAACATACCTATGACCGGTGGAGCTGGCCTTTGCACTAATCTGATAGGCTCTATTGACATACTGGGAATACTCTTGAGCCTGGTGTTTGTTCGATCCATACCTCGAACATTGTCCTAACCTTTGTCAACAACTAGGACAGTTATTATCTTAGCATTCTTCCTAGGTAATACGTCATCATCCTATAGTATCCACAAGGGAGTCAGGTGACTTAACTCCTTACAATTACCTTTAGCATCAACAAGTCTAATCTAGCTAGTTAGTCCTACCTAGTCTAGAAGCGCAACTCAAACAATTCCTAGGAGAAGTATATGTAATAAAATACAAACTAAACCTCCCCTCATTATATAGTACTAAGAATATATAAAAAATATATAACAATTATCTATTCAGTCATTCTAAGTACCCTAGAATAAAAAGTAACTAATAAGAATACTAACCCTAAAAATTTATCAGCTAGGGCAAATTGGATAGAGGTTCTAATGACACCACCTACTACTAAGGATTAGGTTCAGCAAGCTCTTGTCCTATTAGTCCAAAGTCTAAATCCCTATCTCTTAAGCAGTTTGTGTGTAATCCACAACATTCAGCTGCCATTCCTGTCAGACTTCTATCTTCCATTTATACCCCATACTCACGTGTCAATATACAATCTAAGAGTCCAGTGGTAATCGTCTACCGATTGACTAATGAGTCGGTGTGTGACTTAAACCTGTATCTTGTTCCTCAAAATTCGTAGCACTACGAGGCTAATCATCAATTTCTACTTGTGCTAAATCCTCAAAATTCCAAAAGTATTACAATACTATAATTATTATCCTACCAGTCTATATCAAAAATTTTGTCCTTGGGTTACGTGACTCTAATATATTTTTCTTATCATTGTTTCTTACACACATTCATATCTCTCTAGTACGCTGATCTTGTTTTCAACTCAAAGCTCCGTCAAAGGTAAGATATGAACCTCATATCCCTGTCAGACGCTATACCTACTGGCATTCCATGCGGCCGCACGATCTCCCTCATATACATATATGTTAAGATCTCTATAGATTGTCAAACTCTGAAAGGTAAAGGGAGCGGACTTTGTAGGTCGATCCATGATCGCCCATACCGTATTGTGACCTGGGACTCCTCAAAAAGCACGTAACGAAGTCCCTAGTGATGTTCTCTCACGTTTACTCAGGTATTGGGAGTGGATTAAAGTAAACCTGCAGACCTCTGATGCTCAGTCTTGACCTGCTGACACACCAGGCACTTTGCCATAAAGCGGCTATCTCTCTCTTTATTCTATGCTACCATGAGTACTGTCTTAAGATCTCTGTACATCTTGTGCCTCCTGGATAAATAGAACATGCTGAACTGTGCACCTCCGATATCAGCTTCTGACGAAGTTCTCCATTCAAAACATAGAGACGATCTCCACATCTCAGAGTCCATCCTCGTGTATGCGTAATCCTGTCTGCATCCCGGCCTATGTCCTCTGTCAAACCCTCTGGAATCTGGCATCTGTTGGCAAGGCAGCCTTGATCTTCTCAACCAATGTCAATTGCACCTGCTAACTTGACAACTGGTCGTCTGTTCTGGGCAATAATGACCCATATACCTAACTGCTCTAGATCTCTCAACTGGTGTTGCTGGTAATCAAAAGAATTCCATGGGTCTCCTGCTCAATGCGTTAGCTACTATGTTGGCTTTTTCTCGGATGGTACTGTAGCTCAATCTCAAAGTCTGTCATCATTTTGAGCCAATATCCTTATCTCCGGTTCAGGTTATTTTCTAAAAAAAATACTCATGGTCAGGTAATTGTCAAGAATCTCATCTTGTTGCCACTCTGCCCTTTTACCTTGAACCTGAGGTTTCTTCTAGTCTACTCCATGCGTACCCTTCATCCAAACTATATGGGTATCATCTACTTTATAACTAGTCGTTCATTATAGGTAGTTCATGATATCCAACTCAAGGCTAACATCTGTCGATACTCTCACCTTCAATCCAATTGTTCTATTCCAGATTCTAGCTTAACTAATCGAATTATCAAAGGTAAAAATACGAGGCTAATAGTCACTGACAATCCAAATAAGTCAAGTACCTCTAATCTAATTTGAAAGCTACCTGTAGTACTCAGCTATCTCCTCATCCAATGTTGGGTCTACCAATCTGTGTCTAGCAATCTGCCTATCTGTTTTAGCTTAGTCCTGATCATTATCTAGAGGGTGGAAAAATAATTTATGTCGGATACTATAAGTTATCGGGTAACTAGGGGTTAACCACTATGGTTTGCTACCCTAAGTACTATTTTATACCCTATTTTTATTAGTATCCAATAATCTTCTTCTAGAGGTGAGTCTAAGATTCTGTCTCGCCAAGTTCATCAGGTCATTCCTTGTATCACTACCATCAGGCTACACCTACTTCCTTGTATTACTGTCATGGGGCTACGACTAACCTTAATATCTAGTTATGTCTCTCCTAATTTATTCTAGCGTCTTAGAATTAAACAACCCTTCTAGCTTCTAGTAATGACAGGTCACGGCTACCTTAAGTAAGGGTCTAGTTTATAAGTCTCTACTTATGTGTCTAATTCTTATGCCAACAGTCTATACTAGCTCTAGTAACAAGAAAGAACTTATCAATTCTTCTCTACCATGGTTAACCATCTACTCAATTATTCTATCAATTATGCCTTCTTCATCTTGATGAGGATCTGATTCTGGAAGAAATCACCGTACGCGAGCATTCATCTTCCCGAAATAAGGAAGATGAGAAACAATAACAATAATGTCGGCGATAAATGAACAAATACAGTAATGAAGTCCAAGGACGACAATCGAAAACAATAGGAGTTTTAAAATCGATTATGGATTGAGATCTTATTCACATTAATCCTAAGTTGCAAGCTCGTTCGGTACAGTAACGTAACCGAAACGATTTGCTCAAACCTGCATGGGCCACCACTAAAACCATGTCATGCCCCAGTCCCAAAATCTATAGGAGAAGACACATGGCAATGGCCAGCTGGTACGACTCTGTAGGGCTTTCCAATTTAATGGACCCGACGAAGTGCACTTACGCTGTCCATGGTCAAGTGATCCAAGTAACAATCTATTTCTAACATACAACAACTAAACCTAAAACTCAATCCAGGGTAAGTAATCTCAAGAAAGAACGATACGCATCATCAGTCTGCAGCCCAATAATACATCTGTTCGAATAGACCAGAAGAACAACATAGGTCTATAAATACTAGGCTATAAAAGCAGAATAAAATAAAAAATAATACATGACTGAAATAGCTGAAAATGTAAATATACCTGCAATGATGTCCATACTCTACTAGATCAAATATCCTGTGACTGCACAAATAACCTGGAAGGGATCCAGGTCCTCAGAGGGACGTAACAAGATACAAAAATATATGCCATAAAGTAAATACTAAATAAAAAAAGGGAGTGTGCTAACCATCTAAGTGAATGCAATTTGAGAACAACTTAGTACGTATGGGAAAGTGTAGGCTAGACATATGCTGACGTAATTCATCAATTGTCATGACTGACTAGTATATGCCACATATGCCCCCAGAACATGGGCACTCTACAATAATAACATCCATCTCCGAGGAGCATGGTATCTATATAATAACGTCCAACGTTCTATAGAGTGTGGTATCTGCAAAAATAACAAGTGACGCCCAACACTCTAAAGAACGTGGTATCTACAATATATATATACGTCCATATCACTCCGTCGAGTGTGGTATCTGTATAAAGGTGGTGGGTGTCCCATACGCCTACTAGTCGTCCTTTTCGCCCAATTATCTATGCATGTCATATCCACAATACGCCTTAGCTACTACGCTGAGGCATCGTAACTCTGGCTCATAGTCTATCGTTAGAACAATAGTCCAACCTTACAACCAAACAAGGACAAGGATTGGACCTTTGTACCATAATATTCTATGCTCCGACTACTAATAACTGCTAAGTCCTCTATCATGCATCGCTAATAACAGTTATTCCCTGTCCGTCGCACGCCTATACGTACAGGTGGCCAACCACATACGCAAGTTCGTGCCCTATATGAGACTCACAACACGTGTAAGAAATATATCAAGGCCTGGGGAGTCATACCGATAACTCCACAACTTTAGGTGGGTCCACTAGACACTAAGTCAGACACATGTCCTAACGTCAATGTTTTCGTTGACTACACCCGAGTTTTCTCGAACGCACACAGTTATATAATATTAAATTAAATAAATATACAACTAAAAATAACTGAATTTAAACAGTACAACAAAGGCAAGGTATACTTGCCTCACAAGAGAGCTGCAAATATATAACGTCCAGAGGTCAAACACAAAGAGTCAGAAACTATGGCCTCAGAATGAACGTCTCCGGATGCTGAAATAAATATCACCAACATTCCCAAAATAAGTAAAATAGTTAGAAAACACTACCCTTTCGTCCAATTTGGACACAGGGGCAAAAATACAGTTTCTGGTCAACACGGGGTCCACAAGTAGGCCCCGTCTTGCACCAAAAAATGTGCCAGAGACAAGGTTCTTCAAATTCATCAAACTTAGTGTTTACAAGTACAGAATGTTGATACAAACCCAACGGAATGTCCAAAACTTGATTCCGATGAGCCGATCGCAAAACCGCCCGTCAAGTGGAGCCGTGGGGCCCACGATACGAAATTTTGTCAACGTTCTCAGAATTGAACCAAACTTGGGTCACAGGACCAGCATATCGCTACGAGTCCGATGGCACAAGTTTTATTTCAAAACGATGAGCACACATGAAGTTATAATGAGTTCTAGCACAGGACCGATACGGGGTGTCGTCGACGGATACGCGTTGATTTCGGTGTGCACGTACATCCAAATCAACTTTCACGTAACCCCACACGTCCGTATTGACAGTGCGCACCTTTTGGTAAAATTGGTACGCGACGTGGATGCTCGAATTGATGGGTCCAACTCTGTATCAGAGAATTCCAATATTTTTTTATAATCCAATCTTTCTTCGATTAACAAAATTTTGGAAAAGAAATCAAGAACTGAAGAAAGTATCGAAATCAAGTAATTTACCTATCGTCTCATCGACGATGGCCCACTCGCACAGATCGAAGCTTCGTCGGATCAGTACTCGAGGGTTCAAGAAGTTCTCGAGAGCTCGGCTGATGCTCCTCGTCGAAAGTCTCTGCGGTCGACAGAGTCATCGAAGACTCAAGACGTCGTGGTGAAGAGATCCTCGATCATCGCCGTCAAGGACAGATCTGGTCACCAAAAAATGCTTTGACAAGGTTGCTGTCGATCTCGCGGTGGCGAGATCAACGCTCTGCTCGCCGGGAAGTCGCAGCACTGACAAGGGAACGATGAAGCACGATCAAAGAAGGAGAATCCCTGATGATGCTTCAAGTCGGAAAAGATGACCGGTCATCCGACCACAACCATGAATCATCGGCGAGCTCGTCATCTTCGTAGCTACACGGTCGAACTCGGCAGAGGAAGTGATCTGTCCCGCCAAGAGCGACCGATGCTGGTGAAGCTTCACGGTGGAGGCTGTTGTCAGTCGCCGGAGCTGGAGATCTAAATCGGAGGGATCCTCTATAGCTCGGACCTTCGAGCTCGATGGGAGAGGTTGGAAAGATATCGAGGGAGGTGATAGCGGGTGGCCGGTCGGCTGGAGGAGCGAGTAGTCGTGGGGACAATGGCGGATGCGGGTGGCGACTGGGGGCAGCAGAGGAGAAACTGCAGCAGCGGACAGGTGGTGGAGTCATGGCAGAAGTCGATCGTTTGTGGGGGTGAGGGTGGCTCGCCTTGCCGGAGTTGCAGGGTCGGCCGGCTGGTTCGCCTGAGGAGAGGGTAATGAAGAAGAAGGAGAAGAAGAATAATGAAAAGAAGAATTCAGCGGTTAGGAAGAGGGAGGAGAGAGAGAGGAGGGGGGATTTTAATGTATTGGGGTTAGGGCCTGCTTGGGAAATTTGTAAAAAGAGGTATTTTTATAGGGATGTGTGATGGTGGTGTATGGTGATGATGAGTCCCCATTTCAATGGTTGACTCAGATTTATCATGGCAAAATATACATACAAAAGAGAGAGGGAGAGAGGAGTGAGGTTGACTAGTCAATGAGTTGAGGGTGGCTTCTTCATTGACTTGGGCCAATGAGGTGATGACACATAATACAATATTTGCAAATAAGCCCCTTAAATTTGGGGTAATTGCACAAACACATAAAATGATGAAAAATTGGTGGGAAAATTGATGTTTGGTATTTTGTAGGGTGAGGGGGTATTGTTTGTTTTGCAAGGGCTTAATTAATGGGGTATTGGATTAAATTAGGATTAAGTTGGAGGGCTATAATTTGCATTATTTAAATGTAAGGCTAAAATTAAGTGGGGCGATGTTGCGCGTTGCACATTCCGAAAATTATGGAAAAATTTACAAGAAGGAGAAAATTGGGTTTCTTTATGTATTGTCCAATTGTGTGGACACCTCAATGCACTTTTGCATAAAAGTGCCCAATAATTAGAAAATTGCACTAAGACAGGAATTGGGTTTAAATTAATTGAAAATAAATGCGCATGGTATTCTTGAATTAATTAGAAGTACCTGAGGCTGAAATTTGGTGGGGCACAAGCGTCATGGACATAGAGGACTCAGAGTAAAATGTTATCATAAATTGGGTTGTACAAAATGGGTCAAGATTGTGTCTCCAATTTCGATCAGAACGCACAAGGAATGCAAAGTTGGATTTAATTGAATTTAAATACGGACGTTTGTAACAATTTTTGTGCGACTAAAATAAAGCACAAGATAGAGTATTTGTGAGTTACACAAGGGTCAAAATCAAAGGCTGGCATGACTAGGAAAAGTGTATGAAATGTTTGCAGGTAATAACTAGTATAGTGCTCTAAACGTGGGAGCAAGGGTAAGGTGCACTAAGTAATATAAATATTGTACAACAAATATAAAATACTGTAATCAAATTCTAATTGGCTCTAAATTAATCCTAATCTCTCTATCTAAGCTAAGTGATCCTAAATTTTGGTCGAGAAGGTTTACAAATCTCGATTGGAACGCACAAGGGTACAAGATCGTATTTTATTTAGAATTAAGAAATAACGACTGTAACGTTTATTATGCGACTAAAATATAGCACAAGAGAGCATAATTATAAGTTACACTGAGGTCAGAATAGGAGGCAGTAATATCTAGGGCAAGAGTGTAAAATTTGTAGGTAGACAGTGGCTAGTATAGTGCTCCAATTATCGAAGCAACGGTAAGGCACGCTAGGTGATATAAATATTGCATAATTAAATAAAATATCGTGTTCTAATTCTAATTGGGTTCAAACTAGCCCTAGTTTCACTATCTAAGCCAAGTAGGCCTAATTTTGGGTGAGGGGGTTTACAGGATACTACCCCCAGCTCTGGCAACCACTAGGGGTTCTGAGGAAGAAATACCCCCAGGGGCAGACAACTTCTACCTTGAAAGGGTGCCCTGTAAGATGCCTTCCGCATGTGTCGTTGTCAACCCTCCGGGTAGTCGCCTTCGCGACACAGTAGTAGAAAGCATCGGACTAGAGGTATTTGACTTCTTTCTTCCCTTGGTGGCGGAAAGCTTTCTAGTTGAGTAAAATTAGACGAAGGGCAACTCCTCCTCTAGTACTTACACCTGATCTCCAGCTTGTTGTCGGATAGGTTCTTTCTGGTGCTGTCGCTGGAAGCCCGACTGCCTATCTGTGGGTACTGCCAATTTATTGTAGCAACAATTGATAATAAAATTGGTGCAGTAGTGCCTTGGAGAGGGCACGTCGCACATCGTAGTTGTTTTCCTTGATTTGCGCTTGTGAGTAATCACGTCACGTAAATCATACGAATGATATTTTACCTTTATGTCCTCTTTGTGAGCCCGGGTATCCCGGGCACACTGATGAGTAGGTGTTGTATTTGTTCCCTGGCCTGGAGTTCGTTCACGAAATTGTCCCGAGGTACCGGTGGAAGACTTTTGAGACTGACCATGTCCATTGGTCCATGTGGGCTATACGCATGGACCAGTCCTGCACAACTTTTCATCAGAGGCTCATATAATAGTTAGAGATGCCTGTTGGCGGTCGGTCATATGAGGAGTTGCTTGAGCTTGATGGGATCGCACTGTCCTGGACTTCGTCAGCTTAGCAACCACATGAGCATAGTATGAATAGTCCATATTTGGATTTTTACCATTCTCAGTGGGTCACATAGGATCTATGTCGTATGAGATACGGTCAAAAACAAAGGTTCTGTTTCTATCAGAGCCGCATGAGGCCTTATGTCTGCAGTTGTGAGTTGATGCCGCAAGGACAATCTTATGCGACCTCGTCTTTGGTGGCATAGAAGCTGCCTCGGTACCAGAAAGTCTATCATCGTAGTGTCTTCTTGTGCTAGAGTCTAGGTGCTGAATAGTTTCTGCGTCAGCTCGGGATGCCTCATGGACGTAGAAGTTATGGGTGTTCGTCCGACGGCCGTCATTGGCAACAGAGTGAGAGGCTGGAAGCGTCAGCTCCATAACTTAGTGGGGCACTGCGGCCTTAGCCACACACGTTCGGTGGGTCTTCTTCGGCTTGGCTATCCTTGGCGAAGGATTAGCACTTTCTTCGGAGAGCATGTCCTCGAACGCTTGTTGGTCGAAGCGGACCACCAGTATCTTTTGCGTCGAGCCGAGCTTGGCCGCATCGAATTATGTCATTGACTTCTCAACAGTAGAGAAGGACGTGCCCAGCATAGTCTCTATCGTATTTTCTATTTAAATCAAAAAGAGAACTGGAAGAACTGGATTTAATTAGCAAACTAAGAAAGTACAAAGAAGAGTCCTAGAAGATAATCTAAGTAAAAATTTATATTTTGGGGGTGAGAATGGAGGGTTAGGAGTGTAGCAACTATCTGTACTCCCTGGAGGATTCTATGCAGAAGCTCTTCTCTCTTGCTTGAGTATAGATTCGCAGATAGCCAGCCCACCTTTTGGTCCGATCTCTCTCTGAAGCATAAAAAGACGACCATTATAACGTTCAAGTTGCTCCTATTTATAGCCATCATGCTGATGGGCTATGGGTGCCGCATAGGCCTCTGTTTGGTGGCCGCGTAAGTCTTTTTCAACAAAATGCAGTTGAAACTGTTGTCGCATGCCATGCCATGTGTCTTCTCCTAATAGAAAGGAGTTAGAACTATGCACAAGAATTCGGGCTTCAGCTGTCACGTGGATATTTGTTAAGATTTTTTTTTGCTGAATATCTAGATGGTTCTCATCTATTGTAGCACGTGACCGTTATTTGGTTGGAGAGAATCAATCAGTTGTAACAACAATATTTGGTCGATATAGAATCTGGGACACGTGAGGCCAAAGACGCACGGGATGCAAGGAGTTTGGAATGTATGGGGCCAGAGATGCATGGACTGCATGAAATCTGGAATGCATGTGCCAGAACCGCATATGATGCATAGAGTCTGGGACGCATAGGCCAGGGCCGTATGGGATGCATGGAGTCTGGAACACATGGGGCCAGAGACGCATAGACCGCATGTAGTATGGAATGCATAGGCCAGAGCCGCATGGGATGCATGGAGTCTGGGATGCATGGGCCAGAGTCGCATGGGATCTTTTGTCGTATTGTACACGTGGCTCTGCGCTATCTTTTGGACTTTTGTCTCTTAGTGTGTTCTCGTCCTTAGAGGCGATCAGGAAAAAAAAATTTGTCAGAATTCTGTGTCAGGGCGCCATCTTGTTGTAAGGACGTCATGTCAAGTTGACCTGTGGCCAGTTATCAGAATGCTTTTTTGGACCGCGTGGGTGTCCTTTTTGTGGACCGCATGGGGGTGACTATGCGGTTTGTCTTCAGCATGAGAATGCGGCCTGTATATAAGCCGCATGACTATAGATTTTTCCATACTTCTACAGAAGGAAGATTCTGAATCGTGTAGCATGAGGCAGAGGAAAGCTCCTCCTCCTTTGGAACTTTCACCTGATCTCTGGGTTGTTGTCGGATTGGTGATATCTGGTGTAGTCGCTAGAAGGCCGACTGCCTGCTTGTGGGTATTGCCACTTTGTTGCAGTAGCAATTGATAATAATCTTGCATAGTGATGCCCTGGAGAGGATATTTTACCGGCCAAAGTTGTTTTTCCTGCCTTGCGCTAGTGATTGATGAAATTACGCAAGTTAAGCAAGGGTTGTTCTACCTTTGTACCCTTTTGTGAGTCCGAAAGGACCGAGCGCACGAGTGCGTAGGTGTTGTATTTTCTCTTTGATCCGGAGTTCATACAAGAACTTTCCTCATATCGACAGCGGGAGACTTTTGAGACTGACGCTGTCTATTTGCCACTGCGGGCTGGATGCACAAGGTGATCTTTTATTGCTTTCAATCCGGAGCCTATGTAATGGTTAACGGTGCATGCTGACGGTCAGCTAACTGGATAGTTGCTTGAGTTTGATGAGCTTGCACTGTCCTAGGCTTCTTTGATTTAGCACCTGCAGGCGCGTAGTACAAAGAGTCCAGGTTTTGTTTTTTCCATTCTCAGCGAGACGTATGGGATCTGCGCCGTAGGAGATACGGTCAAAAATAGATGTTCTGTTGCTATTGGGGCCTCATGCGGCCGTCTGCCTGTGGCTGTAAGCGGGTGCCGCATGGCGAGTCTTATGTGGCCTCCCTTTTGGCCAGATAGAAGCTGTCGTATCCCCAAAACTCTGGCATCGAAGTATTTTCCTCTGCTAGAGTCTGGGTGCCGAGCAGTTTCTGCGTCATACGGGGTTGTCGCATGGATGTGGATGTCCTGGGTTTTCTCGTGACGACCATCATCAGCAGCAAACTGAGAGGCGGGAAGCGTGTACTCCGCAGTTATGATAGGCGCAGCGGCCTTTGCTACCCACGTCCTGCAGGTTTTCTTGGGCTTGGCTAGCCTTAGCGAATGATTATCACTTCCTTCTGAGAGCATTTCCTCGAACGCTTGTTGCTTGAAGTGAACTACCAGCATCTTTTGCTTTGAACCGAGCTTGGCCGCATAACTACGTCACCAACTTCTCATCAGAGGAGAAGGATATCCCCAGTAGAGTCGCTACCTTGTTCGCCATTAAGTTCAAAAGTCTTTAAGAAAAAACTTGATTTAATAAACAAACTAAAGATAGTACAGAGAGGAGTCCTAAACAGATAGTCTAATACAAATTTTGTGTTCTGGGGGGTAATGATGGAGGGTTAGGAGTGTAGCAACTCTTTTTACTCCGTGCATGATCCGGTGCGGAAGCTCTTCTCTCTTGTTCCAGTATAAATTTGCAGATAGCCAGCAAGATTTTTGTTCGGGTGTGGTACCCTACTATTTATATTCATCCTAGGCATGCATATGTTCGGCCGCATGGATGCTGGAGGGTGCCACGTGTCCCTTCTTGATAGAGTGCAGCTGTAATCGTGAGCAGGCCGAGCTACCACGTGGATACTTGTTAGGATTTTTTATTACTGAAGATCTAGGTAAATCTCATCCTTTGTGGGCGTGACTTGGTCAGCTTGACACATAGTCCGCACTTGGTTGGAGAGAATCACTCTTGTCATAACAACATAATTTGGTCTTTATGGAGTCTGGGATGCATGGTGCAAGAGACGCATGGACCGCATCGAGTCTGGGACGCTTGGAGCCAGAAATGCATAGACTACATGGAGTCTGTGACGCATAGGGCCAGAGACGCTGGGACCGCATGGAGTCTGGGGTGCATAGGGCCAGAGATGCACGTGATCGTATAGAGTCTGGGACGTGTGGTGCCAAAGACACATGGACCACATGGAGTTTGGAATGCATGGGGCCAGAGACACATGGGACTACATGGAGTCTGGGGCTCATAGGTCCAGAGACGTACGGGACTGCATGGAGTCTGGGATGCATGGGGCTAGAGGTGCACGGGACCGCATGGAGTCCGGGACGCATGGGGCCAGAGACGCATGGACCGTATGTAGTCTAGGATGCATGGAGCCAGAGACGTACGGGACCACATAGATTCGGGGATGCATGGTCCAGGGACGCATGGTACCGTATGGAGTCTGGGACGCATGGGGCCAGAGATGCATGTACCACCTGGAGTCGCATGAGGTCGGTTGTGTTATACACGCAGCACTGCACATCCTTCGAAAGTGAAGTTTTGAGCTAACGTGAGACTTTTGTCTTTTAGTGTGTTCATGTCTTTTGAGTAAGTCAAAAATTATTTTTGTCAGAATTTTGTGTCAGAGACGATCCTGCTGAAGGGACGCCCTGTTAGGTTCTTCTGAGACCAAGATGCTTTGGAAGATTGGGGACGCATGGATGTCGCATTTGTTTGGGTCGCAGGGTGACTCTGTGGCCTGATTTGAGCCTTCTTCTGGGGGCATATGGATGTGGGCTTGTTGGACCGCAGGGAGACTCTGCGGCCTGATCTTTTTTTATTTTTTATTTTGGGGGGCGCATGACTGTTGGACGCATGAATGCGTGCTGCCAAGCTGGTATTTTTAAGGCTTGGCTCAACCATTTTGGGAAGTTTAACCACCTTCTTACATACTTCTTAGGAACTTAACCGTTGGTTTATGCAGGCTTTTCGGAAGCCAAACCGTCGGATTCACCTTTTCTAGGTTCATCATTGCAATTATTATCGTCACACGAACCGTCGCTTTTTTTATAAATACAACTGTCGTGGTCCGTCATGTTCCAGTTTGTAAAATATGTCGTCCATAGGAGATTCCAGTTGGGAACCCTGGCCATCCGCCTTGCTTTCTCATCGTCTCCTTCCTGCTATGTCTCAGTGTTCGGGTATTGTAGGGTCCAAACTTGGAGGATTTTATGAGGGACGAGCTTTTGGTTCTCCGTCAATTTTTATGGTTTTTTTACCTGGAAGGAGGGCACGGGATGATGGTGATTTGCCTGCGGCTGAAAGCTTTCTGTCCTCATTGGAGTAGACTTTGGAGGCTCTTGTTCGACCTCTAAAGTCTACTCCAAACTTTGCCTGACTACCCGTAACTCCAGAGGAGAGGGAGACGTTGGAATGGAGGTATGCGCTGTCAGTTTTATTGTGCCGGCATACGTTCGCTCCCGGATGTTGTGGATGTGCTTCGTGAGGCTTACGGATCTTTTGACTGATCGTGTCTTCCTCTCTGTCTTTTTTTTATTTTTTATGGGCCTTAATGGCAACATATTCTAACCCCCCCCCTCTTTTATAAAATAAATTTTTGTTTTGATTAATCTTTCTTTTATGCGGCCCCCGTATTCTGAGGATGATCAGGCCGTATGAGGGCCACCTATGCGGTTGGCTGCTCTGGTCGTATAGGTCCCGTACGGCTCCTATGCGATTTGCTTTCATGTTAGGGGTTCATGAGCTCTTATGCGGCCTGCATAATTTTCATGCTTCTACAACGGTCAGAATGGACCCACCAATGTGGAGACCACCCTTAGCACGGAACACTCTCGCCTTCTTGCACTTAGCCTTATAGGCCAGGGCCTCCATCTTCTTCCAGAACTCCTCCTTGAACCACTCCTTACGAAGATCCCTTGAATGTGACGCCAGCGCCTTCTGATTATTGATCATATCCTTGAACCTTTTGCTGGAGACGATCTTGTAGCACTTTCGATCGCAGACTCTCTATGATCTGGCTACCAGTACTTTTCTGTAAATTATTAAAAAAATTTAGCATTTTAATCAAAAAATTATATATTATTCTAAATAAAAATCTTATACATACCCGTAGTATATCCAACTAAATGAATCGTCGATCCAGCAGGACGTCACTGAAGTTGATATAAGGGCCATGAAATTTCTCCCGTATTACGTCCCCTAGATCAGTACCAGCCTTGGTCGGAAAGAACCTGAAATAAGTAAAAATATACAATTTAAAGAAAAAAAGAATAAATAAATGAATGTGTGAATTGACAATAAGTACTTACATCGATCCATCGGCCCACAGCTCAGGACGATCGACTTTGGCTGGCCGTTGTAGTAGAGTAGGGGGATCTACAAATCCTGGACAATGGACATATACTCCGTGCTCCACCAGGAGACCTGGATATAGATTTTCTCCAGTATGAGCAACTAGTGGAGTAGCCGGTGTACTAGCAGTCGCAGGAGTACCGACAGGGGTTGTCACGCCCCAGTCCCAAAATACGTAGGACTAGGAACACGTAAGCATGCCAGCCGTATGTATATGGCAACTCCAATATATTGATACCATAATACACACATACGCTGTAATATGAATAATACTCATATATGGTATATATTTATTGTCATAAGTCACAAAAATACTAATCTCATCCACACAATAAGTCACAGAAAGGAAATAACTAAACTAGAATAAAGAGTCTGAAAATTCCAACAATGATAGTCGGGTGGAGACAAATCCACTACCAATGACTATATCAAACTAAAATGAGAGAGAAGATTAAAATCTCTAATATAAAATAAGGTGATGATAAAAGTGTCAGCTAAAAGATCCTGTGCTAGAGATAATCAATGATGCTCAGTGGGTAGGGTCTCATCGGCAGAAAGTAATGCGTCAGGTCCTGGTCCGTACTCCTGCGGATACTCATGATCGTCTATACCTGGCAAGGGACTAGGTCCTCAGAGAAAGATAACAAGATACATAAAAGCAAGCCAATTGAATACAGTACACATGCATAATATTTGAAAGTATATAAGTACGCTGTAAAAGATAATCTATATGAATGTAAATGAGGACAACTTTTCGACGTATGGACAAGAGTAGGCTACTCGATCTAAATCTCACAACTCACACACACGTCTAGAATATCAAAAATCGATATACCGCGGGGGTAGCTACCAGCGAGACTCCAGAAATTGATATACCGTGGGGGTAGCGACCAGCACGAAATACTACCGTAGTGCGAGCTAGATACTACGGTTTACCAGAGTGATTAAAGCCCATACACCTAATGGTTGTCCTCTCATGATACTAGGTGTCAAGTGTGTGTGTCAACATGTCTAATATATAGTAATGACTGAACAAAACTACACATGCAGTGAATATAGAAAAATATAAATAGCATGTAAAGTACTGTAAACAATTTAGAAAGGTATACTTGCCTGGCACAAAAACTGCAAAGTCCCAATATCCTGCTCCGAAAGTCGCGTAGAACCAATCCAATATACTCGGGGTCAGCGTGCATAGGAACGGGAATTGGGGGTAACTGTTGTAGGTCATCTTCGACGAGGGTAACAGATCCACGATGACGAAAGTAATGAGGATGATGATGATAAGGATTAAGGTGTTTAGGGTGATGATGATGGTCATGATGATGGAAATGATGATAATGGTGATTAGGGATGGGATGATGATGACGAGGATAATGATGGGGATAATGGTGATGATGTGGATGGTGTTAATGGTGTTGATTATGATAATTATAGTTAGGGTGGTTTATTAGATGATGATGCAGGTAGTGATAATGAGATAATGATGGTGATGATTTTACTATTCCGGCTAGGGGGACTTCCGGCCAAGGAGGAGGCTGTGTCGAGGAGGAGGAGCTCAGGAAGGGGGAGGACAGGGAGCAGGTGGCGGTGGTCGGGTCGTGCTCCTGGAGGAAGGAGAGGGAAGGAAAGAGGAGAAGGTAATGGCAATGATGGGTGGAGGATCCGGCGAGGTCGGGGTGACGGGGATGACCGGAGAGGAGAAGATTCGACGAGGGAGGAGAGAAAAGGAGTCGGGGTGGAGATGACCGGGTGGCTGCTGTGGAGGAAGGAGGGTGGTACGGCATGGTAGTCGGGTCAGTGATGAGCGGGGCTGCTCCGGGCTCAGGCGGGGTCGAGGTTGGCTCAGGTGGATGCGCAGCGGGTCGTGTTGTCGTCTGGTCGAGGGGGATGGCCGGAGAAGAGGCCGAAGGTTGGAGGTTGACGACGACGGGGTGACGGTTGAGGGTGACGGCTATCCAGGCGAGGATGGCGTCAGCTATGGGGGATCTGATGGGGCTCAGGGACGGTGGAGAGGAGAAGACGAAGAGGGAGATGGCAATGGTGAAGACGGTGGTGGCTCTACGGGAAGATGGAAGAGGGTGGAGCGGCGAAGGAGAACGACAGGGAGGAGTAAGGAGACGAGAAGGATGGTCGAGTGCTGGTGGTGACGGGGCTGCTCTGGTGGGGACTCCGACGAAGGGGAAGGTTGAAGATGATGAATAGGGAGAAGAAGAGGGTATGTTAGGTATTATTTTGATGTGGAAAAAAATAAAGAAAAGAAAGAAAAGGTTGTATATATACATATGTAAACTAGGGCTTGATGTTGACCTAGGGGTTGGGCTTGGTCAACATCCTTGGGATTGGGCCTTGGTTTGTCATGGGGATGTTTGGAGGGCTATAATTGCATTATTTAAAATACAAAGGCTAGGTTTAAAATAAGGGGGCGATGTTGCATGTTGCACATTTCGAAAATTATGGAAAAATTATATGAAGGGTAAAAATAGGTTTCTTTATGTATTATCCAATGGTGTGGACACCCTAATCCATTTTTGCATAAAAGTACCCAATAATTAGAAAATTGCACAAAGATAAAAATTGAATTAATTTAATTAAAATTAATGCGCAAGGTGTTCTTGATTTAATTAGAAGTACATGAGGATAAAATTAGTGGAACACAAGTGTCATGGACATAGAGGACTCAGAGTAGAATATTATCATTAATTGGATTGCACAAAATGGGTCAAGATTGTGTCTCCAATTTTGATTGGAACGCACAAGGATACAAAGTCGTATTTTATTTAGAATTAAATATAAACGTCTGCGACGAATGTTGTGCGACTAAAATATAGCACAAGAGAGTATAATTATAAGTTACACCGAGGTCAAAATAGAAGGCGGTCATGTCTAGGGCAAAAGTGTGAAATTTGTAGGAAGGCAGCGGCTAGTGTAGTGCTCCAATTATCGAAGCAACGGTAAGGTGCGCTAAGTGGTATATATATTACAAAATTAAATTAAATAAAATGTTCTATTTCCAATTGGATTTAATTTTAGCCCTAGTCTTACTATCTAGGCTAAGTAGGCCAAATTTTGGGTGAGGGGATTTACAATCTACCCAACTTAAAATAATTTCATCCTCGAAATTAAAATAAGGTATATTTTCTCTCTATCTAATCTCACCTGATCACAATCTAAAAGAATTTACCTTAAGTTTAATAATGTAATTTTTACCCAACTTAGAATTTACCCATCTATCACCTAAGGCTATACATCTAAGAAAATATTCCTCGAATCATGTTATTCAATCCTCAAAGTTTTAACACCAACATATCATATATGATATGCCCTTAATCAATTATAAAAGAGAGTCACCAAGTCATGTGATTAGCCTATGGGGTAGATCTAGTACTATCAGTGTATCAACTTATACCAAGCACGAGGTTTCGTCTTTTCGAAATAAGGGAAGACAGAAAACAATAATAAAGAGTTCAAGGGGAGGTAATGGGATAGAAGTATGGGGATCAAGGCGTTTAAAGAATTCAAATGGGAATTGTCAAGACAGTTGTGGATTAAAATCTTTTTTGGTAATTTCTTATTCGCATGCTCGTATCAGTACAGTTATGTAATCGATACGATACGCTCAAACATGTCTAGAGGGAAAAAAAATTTGTCTAAGAAGCTAAGTCAATGTTATCTCAATCCACATAAGTAGTCATGCGAGGGGCGAACCAAGCGCACTATGGTTGATCAGACCATAATACACTGATTCTGATTTTTGACAATGTATTAGTGTGTATACCCAATAATACATATATCATGATCAAGCTCGATAAAAGAGTAAGCTTGCAAAACTATGCTATAATAGCAGCATAAGTCAAGGTAGTTCAGAAAATATAAATACGTCGGATTATGATGGAAGAGGGTACAAAATAATTCAACTTCACAAGGAAGATAAGACTCCACAGTCTCTACAGTTGTCATACTAACTCCTTGTCTAAGTTGTTAGTCGACCAAATAGGGGTATGGGTCTCTAAGTTCTACTGTCTGAATAAATACTATCTTCTTATGCAATTCTAATTGGTGTCATTCAATTATACTTTATCAATGGGTCAAGAGGGCTATGTGATACTATGTTGTAAGGCATACTACCCAACTTAAAAGAATTAACTAATATTATACCATCTTAAGGATAAAGTAGAACTCCTATTAGGTTATACGAGAAAAGATATTGGTACTTATTATGGTATCCTATTATAAAAATTCATAGGTAATGGTCATCTTAAGTCTTAGTCTTATTGCTTATAGAACAAGAGGGTTAATATTAAGAATGGAAGGGTTAGGTGGCACAAGTTGAAAGAAAAGAAAGGAAAAGCATAATCAGTCGTCGCACAAATAGCGAGCGCTAAGTTTTCAAAGGAACAAGATTTGAATTTAATTAGAAAGACTCTAGATAATATCATAATTTTTTAAGGGGGAGGTGGTGTGCTAATCTATGTGCTCAAGGTATGATCTAGGGAAATATTATTTTATTCCTCTTGGCTTCCTAGGGTACTGTCTGCTAATATCAAGACAAGAATCTAAATGTATAGTTCTATAATACTATCTCACTATAAAAGTTAGGTTTGGTCCTAATATTCAACCTTGGATTTCTAGTGGTCCCTCAATACTAGGGTCAAACAATATGGTCAAATTTCTAACTAACTCTAATTGCGTCTATACTACTCTCAAATCTTCATAAATACATCAAGGGATAATGGTCATCTAATTTATAGGTATGGGGTGCTAGGGTTTATTAGGTGTTCTAAACTTAGTGATGTGTCAATATTCTAGTTGTATCCTCAGTAGGTGTGTTACCCTAATTTATAGGTATGGGGAAGGCTATACTCAGGGAACTATTTGGGAAGCACAGGAATCAAGCAGGATACGATTATTTAGATAGAACAAATTGGAAGAAAAGTGAATCATAGTCAATTTTGGATGAGATCCTATACTCTAATCCTAATTGCAGGCTTGCTCGGTACAGTAACGTAACCGAGACAATATACTCTCGACCTGCATGGGCCACCACAAAAATATGTTATACCCTAGTCCCAAAATATGTAGGACTAGGAACATGTAACAATGCCAGCCGTATGTATATGACAACTCTATTATATGGATACCATAATACACATGTACGTTGTAATATGAATAATACTCATATGTGATATATATTTATTGTCACAAGTCACAGAAAGGAAATAAGTAAACTAGAATAAAAAGTCTGAATAATCTAATAATGATAGTCGGGTAGAGACAAATCCACTACCAATGACTATATCAAACTAAAATGAAAGAGAAGAGTAAAATCTCCAATATAAAATAAGGTGATGATAAAAGTGTCAGCTAAAAGATCCAGCGCTAGAGATAATCAATGATGCTCAGTGGGTAGGGTCTCCTCGGCAGAAAGTAATACGTTAGGTCCTGGTCCGTACTCCTACGGATACTCATGGTCGTCTATACCTGGTAAGGGATCAGGTCCCTAGAGGGACATAACAAGATATATAGAAGCAAGCCAATTGAATACAGTACACATGCCATGTTTGAAAGTATATAAGTACGCTGTACAAGACAATCTATATGAATACAAATGAGAACAACTTTTCGACGTATGGGCAAGGGTAGGCTACTCGATATAAATCTCATAACTCACACACACGTCTAGAACATCAAAAATCGATATACCGCGGGGGTAGCGACCAGCGAGACTCCTGAAATCGATATATCATGGGGGTAGCGACCAGCGCGACATACTACCATAGTGCGAGATAGATACTATAGTTTACTAGAGTGGTTAAAGCCCATATGCCTAATGGTTGTCCTCGCATGATACTAGTTGTCAAGTGTGTTTCAACATATCTAATATATAGTAATGACTGAACGAAACTACACATGCAATGAATATAAAGAAATATAAATAGCATAAAAAGTACTGTAAACAATTTGGCAAGGTATACTTGCTTGGCATAAAAGTTGCAAAGTCCCAATATCCTGCTCTGGAAGTCGCGTAGAACCAATCCAATATCCTCGGGGTCAGCGTACACAGGCACGGGAATCAGGGGTGACTGTTGTAGGTCATCTTTGGCGAGGGTGACGGGTCCACGATGACGACGATGACAAGGGTGATGAGGATGATGATGATAAGGATTAAGGTGTTTATGGTGATAATGATGATAATAATGATAAAAATGATGATAATGGTGATTAGGGATGGGATGATGATGACGAGGATGATGATGGGGATAATGGTGATGATGTGGATGGTGTTAATGGTGTTGATGATTATAATTATAGTTAGGTTGGTTTATTAGATGATGATGCAGGTGGTGATAATAAGATGATGATGGTGATGACGTTACTATTCGAGCCAGGGGGAGGTCCGGCCAAAGAGGAGGCTATGTCAAGGAGAAGGAGCTCAGGAAGGGGGAGGACATGGAGCAGGTGGCGGTGGTCGGGTCGTGCTCCAGGAGGAAGGAGAGGGCAGGGAAGAGGAGGAGGTGATGGCAATGGTGGGTGGAGGATCCGGCGAGGTCGGGGTGAAGGGGATGAACGGAAAGGAGAAGAGTCGACGTGGGAGGAGAGAAGAGGAGTCAGGGTAGAGATGACCGGGTGGCCGTATAGAGGAAGGAGGGTGGTCCGGCATGGTAGTCGGGTCAGGGATGACCGGGGCTGCTCCGGGCTCAGGTGGGGTCGAGGTCGGCTCAGGTGGATGTGCAGCGGGTTGTGCTGTCGTCTGGTCGAGGGGGATGGCCGGAGAAGAGGTCGGAGGTGGGAGGTTGACGACGACGGGGTGACGGTTAAGGGCGACGGCTGTCCAGGCGAGGATGGCGTCGGTTGTGGGAATCCGACAAGGCTCAGGGACGGTCGATAGGAGAAGACAAAGAGGGAGATGGCAATGGTGAAGACGTTGGTGGCTCTGCGGGGAGATGGAAGAGGGTGGAGCGACGGAGGAGGACGATAGGGAGGAAGAAGACGAGGAGGATGGTCGAGTGCTAGTGGTGACAGGGCTGCTCCGGTGGGGACTCCGGCGAAGGGGAAGGTTGAAGATGATGAATAAGAAGAAGAAGAGGGTCGGCTAGGTATTGTTTTGATGTGGAAAAAAATAAAGAAAAGAAAGAAAAGGTTGTATATATACATGTGTAAACTAAGGCTTGATGTTGACCTAGGGGTTGGGCTTGGTCAACATCCTTGGGATTGGGCCTTGGTTTGTCATGGTGATATTTGGAGGGCTATAATTACATTATTTAAAATGCAAGGGCTAGGTTTAAAATAAGGGAGCGATGTTGCGCGTTGCACATTCCAAAAATCATGGCAAAATTCATATGAAGGAAAAAATATGTTTCTTCATGTATTGTCCAATGGTGTGGACACCTTAATGCATTTTTTCATAAAAGCGCCCAATAATTAGAAAATTGCACAAAGATGAAAATTAAATTAATTTAATTAAAATTAATGCACAAGGTGTTCTGGATTTAATTAGAAGTACATGGGGATAAAATTAGGTGGGACACAAGTGTCATAGACGTAGAGGGCTCAGAGTAGAATATTATCATTAATTGAGTTGCACAAAACGGGTCAAGATTGTGTCTCCATTTTTGATTGGAATGCACAAGGATACAAAGTCGTATTTTATTTAGAATTAATTGAAGCTAATGCATATGTGTGTACGTACTGATCATCTTCATCTTCCGAATCATCATCGCCTTCCGAATTATTTTTTGGATCATCTTCATCTTCTACTTCTTCATTTTTATTTTTACTTTTACTCTCACCTTCATCTTCCAATTCTTGTTCCTTGTTCGAAACCTCCATATCAGAGTTCTTCTCTATATGAGGTAAATCTTCTATGTAAATTTTTTTATTAACTCTATCATCCTCTACGGTAACATCAACCTCTATACCATAAACACCGGCCAAACTCATATTTGTAGGTTGAGGCATAACCACCTCATCCTCCTGGTATGCTAGATCCCCAATATTATATGTGTTTCTAGATTTAGTTTTGCATACAATCCACCAATCATTATTATTGCGTCATCGACTAGGATAGCTCGTGTAATACACTTGAAACGTTTGACTAGCCAACACAAATGGTTCAAAACCTACATATCTTTTTCCATAATTTATATCAACAAACCCAAACTGGTTGTCAATTTTTTATCCATGCTTAGGAGTTGTGTCAAACCAATCATTTTTAAACAACATAATTTTTATCTCATAAGAGTATTCCAGCTCCACGAAATCTCTTAGTACACCATAATAGTCGAATTTTGGATCCTCATCGTAGACTGAACCCCTCATACATACTCCAGAACTCTTTGTATAATTAGCCTCCTCATTGAAAAATGATTGATTAATAGGTTTATTAGTGGTTCTAAATTTGAAGCCATTGATGGTGTATCCATCCCAACACTTTGCCCTCTTGCTTGGTCCGATAGCTAATGCTCAAATTCGTTTGTTCTGTAACTCTGTACTAGGACGAAAAACCTGAAACATCACGTATCATATAGACAATAAAAAAATATTGATCGAAATACTAAATTTAGAAAACTTAATGTTTAGGATCCATACATAATTATGGAACCACGATGGAAATTTTTTATCAACCTCTCTAGCAAGATCATCATCATTAATATTAGGTCTCTCCATTTTTACCTCAGCTCTAAAAGTACTATGATAATAAGGAGAATAGTTATAGCACTTTTTTCAAAGCATATACATAATTAAAATATGTAGCAAAGATGTGGCGCTTACTTCTCAATATCTAGCAACTCCTCAAGACCACTATTTAATAATATATACCGATGAGCGACTTCGAACTCATCGTCTTCCAACAACCGTACTTTAGTATCACTTGTAAGCTTGTCTCCCGCATTGAAGATAGTGCAGTTTATACTATTCGGTACATCAACCCCACCGTCATCATTCCTTGGGACTCTATTACGATTTGTTCTGACATGAGTATCAAAGTAGATGGAGCAGAAGTTTGAAACCTCCTCAATGATAAATGCTTCGCATATCGAAGCTTCTACATGAGCTTTATTGCCCACTTTCTTCTTTAGGTGATGTAGCTACCTTTAGATAATATATTAAATATTAGAATTATTTGAGTAAAGAAATTAATAGTACAAACTAATCAATTTATACCTCTCAAATGGATACATCTATCGATAATGGACGGGAACACCGACACTCGCTTCATATGCAAGATGAATCGACAAATGCTCCATAATATCAAAAAAACTAGGGGTAGCACCCATTCTAACTTGCACAATGTCGTTATAATCTTCTTCTCAAGTTCTATTAAATATTGTACCATTAACTTGCTTGAGCATAAATCTCTAAAGAATATAGATAATTCGTCTAGCGGAGTCCATACTTGCTGAGGCAACATCTCTCTTAGAGCTTTAGGTAGTAACCTCTCCATAAACATATGACAATCATGACTCTTCATCCCTGTCAGCTTGCGTTCGTTTAGATCGACACAGCTTACCAGATTTGACATGTTCGAAAGGAGTGAATCCATCAGAACATTCCACAGCAATTCAGGACGACACCGATCAAAATACTTCCATATTTGACTCTCCATCAGAAGGATGAGATAATTCTCCACCATCCATCTTCCGTTTCTTTCTATGCCATATCATGTGTTCTGCTATATTTACAGAAATATACATCTTCTGCAGCCTCTTTGTGATCGAAAAAAACTGTATGTACTTGTAGGGACGCAACTTTTCTCGGACAGTTGACTTTTTTTTGCCCCAAATTAGCTTGTACCGGTCCTCGTGACAGAAAATACATCTATCTTTATCATTGTTCTCCTTGTAGTACAACGTACAGCCATTTCGACAAGAATCTATCTTTTTGTAGCCTAATCCGAGTTTCAGTATCATCATCTTCGACTTGTAGAAGTTTTCAGGCAACTCCTTCGATCCTTTTGGCAACAACTCTCTAATAAACTGAATTATCCGGTCGTAGCATTCATGCGACAAGTTAAAATCAGACTTGAGGTTCAACAGCCGCATCACCACCGATATGACATAATGAGAATCATAACCCGGGTATAACGGAGTATTGCCATTCTTGAACATATCATAAAAAAAAATTGCATCAGAATTCGGATACTCCAAATCAAAACTTGGACCGACCTCATTAAATACTAACTCAGACACCAAGTTTCACGGTCGATATTCAAAGTTATCTCCGAGAGTGGACTCTTCTACCTCCATATTGAAGGAGGAATGATATTACAAAAATAAATATTCTCCTTGAGCCATCCACTCCTTGTAGTTCGGTACAAAATCCTTATTGTAGAGATGCTCTCTCACAAAATTTACCTCTTTGAATGGTATATTATGACATTGGATACAAGGACATTTGATGAGCCGCTCATCCATGAAATAAGATTGACTAATGGTGTATTTAAGAAATTTCTTAACGCCCGCCCTGAAATTATCTGTTAAACCAATCATACTCTCATGTCGCCGATTGTACATCCACGATCGGTCAACTAAGTACCAACTCATTAGTTTCTTATAGACGTGAATGATTGTCACCCTCACTTTTTTAACTAGGAATAGTTTGGTAATTTGGCATGGGTAGATAATTTTAGGAATAAATTTATTAATATTAGTGTATTATAGTAATTATTAATGATTGTATTAATTATTTTATTATTAGTGAGTTATAGATTAATTATGATTGGTAGTAATTATTTTGTTATGAGGCTAGTCCAATAATTAGACTTATCATGATAACTAGTGAGCCTAGCTTGGATCCAAGCCAATTAGACCTTTCTCATTAATTAATTAGGGAGAATTAGTTTAATTATAATTAGTTAGAAACTACCCAAATAGTCCTCCCTAATTATTTCTCCATAATACATCATGGAGGGGTACATGGGACATTACATGTGACTTGGGAAAGGGGGAAGGGGGCCGACCACTACTAGAGGGGGCTCTCCTCTCTCTCTCTCTCTCTCTCTCTCCTCTCATTTGTATTCATTCTAGATCTAGAAATTAGATCCCCAATTTTTTATCATTCCCTCCATTGAATTCTTACTTAATTCACCTCCAATTTTTCTCTCATTCCCTTTAGCAAGGAGCATTGGAGCTTGGATTGGCAAGGAGCACTAGGAAGAGAAGCTTGTGGCAAGGAGATCGTGTCCAGATCGTGTCCACTTTAGTTTTCATTGGGAATCCATCTGCTAATTGATAATTTTTGAAATTTCTTTCTTTTCTAGCTTTCAAATAATGTATTTAACCATTAGAAATGATCCTATGGCATAAGGCTACCCATAGGAACAAGTTCTAGCTAATTGGTTCTGAATCGTGAATTCTATGTGGTATTTGGTGTGCATGTTGGGAGAATTACGAAATCGACACATTAGTTGTGTGTTATGAGACCAATTAGATCTAATTAGACTTAGATCGGGATTATGGGACCAGCTACGTGTCCACAAATGGATACGTGTAGGTCGTATCATGGTATTTTGAGATACAGTATGATACAGAGCTTTATTTTGGGTATTTTGCACAATTACTCTTTAATTCTCAACGTAGCAAGTTGTATTAGCTATATTATTGTGTAATTGGTAAGTAAGAATGATATTTGTGGTATAATTAGGTTTTTGGTGTTCATGTGGATAAGTATTATGAGTATTCTCGTGTATGTATTCTATGTGTTTGATAAAATAATTCAACATGAGGAAGAATGTTATTTATAGCTTTACATATATAGTTATCTATGTATTATGATTTACATATATTTGGTATGTAGATATATGGTAATAAGTGTGTGTGTGTGTGTGTGTGTGTGTGTGTGTGTGTGTGTGTGTGTGTGTGTGTTTTTGATTTTATGTGTTGTGAGAAGTATGGGGGTTGTAGCAGTTGCTACTACTACTGTCATTGGGGTGTATTGTGCTTGGCAGTTGTCACTACCCAATTCTAGAAAATAGGGTATATTTTTTTTTTATTTGATAAATAGTGTAATGTATTTAATTATTTATATTTATATTTAATTAGTGCTTGTCTTATTTTTATTTTGATTGTTTTAGGATTTTGGCTAGCCTGGACCCATGTCAGACCCTAGTGGACCCATGTCCGACCCAGCCCACACCCTTGTGAGAATTATTTTGGGGCTTAGAATTATTATTTTATTTTTAGGAGGTTAGTTGGTGAGATTTGGAACTAGTTTGAGTGCATTTGGAGACCCGGAACCCAAAACCGAGTGAATAGGGGCGTTTTGGGAATTTGGAAAGTTGTAAAACCCCATTTATTAGCTAGGCCGGCCCCTACCTACCACCCCCACCCGTGAGAACAGCCACAGCAGCCCCCTCCTCTTCATTTACTTCTTCTTCTTCATTCCTTCTTCTTCTCCACTTCTCCTTTCTTCTTCCTTCTTTCTCCAAGTGAGTTTTCTTCCATTTTTCTTCTTTCTTCTTCATTCCTTCTTCCTTAAGCTAACCCTAACCTTACATTTTCTCTAACCTAGGTGTGAGGAGCCTAGATCTAGTGTGGGAGTTAGATTTGGAAGCTTGGAGCTTGAGGGAGTTGATTTGGAGGGAATTTGGGACTTTGGCCTTGGGATTCCAACTCCCAAGAGGTAAAACCTAACTTTCCTCTTCCTAATTATTTTTGTGTAGTGTAATTAGTGTTGTAGAACCCTCCTAGACCCTAACCCTACCCGTAGGAGGAAGTTGGAACTAGTTTGGGTGAGTTTAGAGACTTTGACATTAGATTTTGTGTCGAATTCGGGTGGAATCCGAATTTGGCCCAATTTTGGGTGATGCCCTAGGTTAGATGGACCTAGGTAGACGTTGTCGGGTGTCTAGAGGGTGAGTGCGTGTCTCCGTTTGGACACGGGAAGCCGCGTCGCGGAGAAACGGGCGTTTCGGGCAAAATTGGGGCTTTTCATCGTCGCCGATTCTAAGTTTGTGTGCGTTTCCGCCACGGGCCTAGAATCGACGTGGGAGCACATTTTCTAGGATCTAGACATCGTGTAGAGCGCGTGGGTAAATTTTGGGCCGATTCCGAGTTCGTTTGGTGTGCGTTTCAGGAGATTTTCCGAGCCGCGCACCACGTGTTCGTCGAAATGACCGAACGGCCATTTCGACTTGGTTTCCTCGTTTCGGCTTTGTGCGCGCGTTGGGTTAGTATCGGGGAGTGTGTGCTAGAGTTTTCGGGCTATATTTTATATATTTTAGGGTATTGGTGAGTGTCGGGGTCGTTGGGCGTGAGTAGGGCGTGTGGTTTGAGTGTTGTGTGCGTGGTTGTGTTTGTTTTGATATGTGTATATATATATATATATTTATATATATATGTATGTGTGTTTATGTATATATATTTATATATATATGTGTGTATTTATATTTATGTACTTGTATATGTATATGTCTATGTGTATATATATATATGTATATGTGTAAGTGTGCTCGTGTGTATATGTATATATATATTTGAATATGTGTGTGTGTGTATATATCTTAGAGTGTGTGTGTATTGATATATATATATTAATATGTGTGTTTATATATATATTTGTAGCTATGTATATATATATTTATGTGTGTGTGTGTTTTAGTGTGTGAGTGTGCTAGTGTGTGTGTGTTAGAATGTGTAGTTAAGTGTGTGTATATATATATGTATCTAGTTATATATATATAGATATATATGTATGTATATATATATATAGATAGTGATATATATATGTATATATATGGGTGTGTGTGTGTGTGTATGTGTGAGATGGAGGGGGGGAGAAAACAGCAAGTAGCAGCAGCGCAGCGGGAACCAGCAGCTGCAGCAGCAGCAGAACCAGCAGCAGCAGCAGTAGCAAGTGCAGCAGCAGCAGAATCAGCAGTAGCAGCAGCATGGGCAGCAGCATCAGCATGTAGGAGCAGCGGCAGCAGCAATATGCAAGGGCAACAGTAGCAGTACGCAGCGCTAGAGCAGCAGCAACATTCGCAGGGAGGTAGTTGGTTTAATAGTTAACTAGATAGACTATATAGATATTAGTATTATAGATAGGTAGTTGGATAAATAGGTAAGAATAGTTATTAGATACTTAGATAGATAGATACCTATATCTATGGATACTAGATAGGTAGATAGGTAGTTTTATCTATCTAGGAGATAGATATCTATATATCTATAGTTAGTTATATACATATAGATATCTTGATAGGTAATATATATATATATATGTTATGATTAGGTAAGGTAATGGGTATCGGGTAAATGTGTGTGGATATCTATATACATAGGTATATACCTACTTAGATGTATATATATATGGTAGATATATATATTACCTAGCCTAGATTAATAACTAGGTATATAATTAATACCTAGATAGCTAGTTAGAGGGCCTTAGGGCGAAACTTCAATACCTTGAGATACCGAGGTATCTCGATACCTTGAGATATTCAAGGTATTGAGTTTCGAGCGGGGTATTTGAGCAATAGCCTAGGATTTGTATTGGAATGATTTTTATATGTTTATATGTATATAATTACGCGTGCTAGCATAGGTTTTAGCGGGTTTAGGCGGGGTGCGTGGCCTAGGGCGAGGTATCGGATACCGAGGGTATCCCGGTATCTCGATTAGGCGAGTTTGAGAGTTTAGTAGCTTAATGAGCTCGGATTGACCTAGAATTTCAGGGGCACCCTAGTTTGACCTAGCTTTGACCATAATTGTCCCCGTTGACTGCAAAAGTCAACGTTTGACCTAGTTTTGACCTAGAGTTGACTTTTTGGACCCCGGGTTGACTTTTTGACCCGAATTTCACCGGTTTGACCCGTTCGACCTAGAATAGCCCTAGAAGCCTGTTTTTAATTATTTTATATCAGTTTAAATGCTTAGAACCCTGTTTAATCCTTGTTTTTCGCATTAGGTCCTTGCGACACCGGTCCGGACCTCGATCCTCATCAGTTGCTCAGGACATCAGGCGAGTACCTACCTCTGATAGTTTCCATTTCATGATAGCGTTTATATCACTTGTTCTAGAACTGTAATACTTGATTCTGACACATTATTACACGAGCTGGTACTAGTGGATCCCGTCATGAGGTGCTATCCCCCTTACCGTGTTCAGCGGGTACTCTATCACGTGTATTTCATCATGTGCTTCGGGTATTGATTATCATGTGCTATCATGTGCTTCTTGTGCTCTCGCCTTCGTGTGCGCGAGCTATTATCATGTACGTAGCGTGTTGTGGTTGGATCCAATGGTATTAGTGGGGGAGGGGAGTAGTGAGTTGGTTATATGATCAAAGCCAAACAGTATTCATGTGTATGTCGGTTATGCAACTCACGCATAACGGAGTTATCATAGTGACTTTCATGTGCAACCTAAGCCGATCATATAACGAACTTGTGCTCAAGGCACTTAGCTAGTATTCATGTTTCTCACCTGCAGTTACTTTTCCACTACTTGTATTGTTCTCCAGTTTACATTGCAGCTACTTCTTGTGCTCCAGCATATATTTATTTCCTGTGCATCTTGATTACTTTTCTATTGCTCGTCATATACACCTTACCATGTATTTGGAGTTGCTTTCAGAGTTATGTACTTCGCTCCAGTCCTGACTGGGCATATTTTTTTCCAGAGGATCCTGAGGACTATTGCCCTACGTTCTACGGGCCTGGTATCGACGACTGTTGTGACCCCGTGATCGAGGAGGAGTGCGCCGAGGAGACGCCGATAGCACCCTAGTTAGCTAGGTGGGTTTCCTGGGTTATTTCCAGTGGTTTGTATTTTGGATGACTGTACTTATTCTTTTGTGCTTCTGTGAGATGTTGTAGCTTTTAGACTTGGACTGTATTATTTTGGATTGTCTTGCTCTCTTGGTTCTGGTTTTCTTTGTTTATATCATATCGTGCTTATTTCTTCCCCTAGATTTTGTGATTGAGATTCATATATATATTGCGTGGTTGCCCTCCTTCGGGAGAAGATTATTTTGATATATATATTGCGTGGTTTTGCCCTCCTTTTGGAGAGGTCATGCCGGATTTTTCAGTGAGATATAGATAGATATGGTTGACCTAGAACGGACCTTTACAGCGTTCTACCGCCGATTCTGCGGCGTAGGCTGGACGTACCCACGGCTCATGCCCGATTTTCGGGTGCGGGTCGTGACACGTTTTTGGTGGTGGCCCATGCAGGTCTGCTTCTTAGGTTACCTGCAGTAGGATATAAGAGATAGGCTGAGAGAGAGTGTGCTCAATCACAACTAGGACCCCTCCTGATTTTTCTTGCTATCTTAATTTTCCTGAAATTGTTTCTTTTGCAATATTACTGTCCTTCATTGATGTTATCGTTTCTTGCACTGTATTGACTTCTTTTGGTCTGTGTTCAGGATGCCTCCGAAGACCAGATCTCAGCGCACCGCCCCAGCAGCTGCCACCGAGAGGTCTGCCACCTCTCGACCTGCTCGACTTCCGGCAGCCGCTACCGCTCCACTCGCCACTCCTGCGGTTGAGGGAGCGTCAGTTTCTCTCGGAGATCCCCTTACTCCCATTGATCCGAGAGCCACCCCAGTTGTCCCGGTGGTACCTCCTCCACCACCGCCTGCGCCAGTAGATGCTACACAGCTGTTCGCGTTCTTCCGAGAGATGATGGATGCGCAGCACCGCCAGGCAGATATTATGAGGATGGGCATTGAGAATGCTCATCAGGTGGCTTTGACAGCGGTCGACAGAGTGGCTCAGATCCAGCCACAGCCAGAGCAGGCTCAGTATCCTAGGCCGGGTACTATCATCGATTTTCAGAGGATGCGGCCTAAGGAGTTCAGCGGCACAGAGGGGATCCTGTACGCCGACGACTGGATCGAGCATATAGAGGGCATCTTCAGGCTGGCGATGATCCCAGCCAGCATGCAGATAGAGGCAGCGGGCAGCCAGATGTTCGACCTTGCCCTCACTTGGTTCCGCACGGATACGCGGATAGCAGCTCCGGGATTGACTTGGGAGGCTTTCAAGAAGCTTTTCAAGGAGAAGTTCTTCCCGGACGTGGCTCTCAGTGCCTTAGAGAGTCAGTTCGAGGCGCTCGTCCAGGGGAGTATGCTAGTGGATGAGTATGCAGCGGAGTTCTGCCGTCTGGGCAGATTTGTTGAGGGGTTGTCAGAGGCAGCGAAGGCGCGGAAGTTCCGCAAGGGCTTAGCCATGGCGGTCAAGTCCTTGACTAGGAGCGACCGCGAGGCGACCTTCGAGCAGATTGTCAGTGATGCTCAGAGGGCTGAGGATGATTTGGAGCTGAAGACGAAGAGGGGCAGAGACACTTCCGGAGCAGGCAGCAGTGCAGGCCCGGCCAAGAGGCCATTCCAGCAGACCCAGCAGCACCAGGGTCAGGGTCGGGCGCCCTTCCGGCAGGCGCCCCAGCAGCAGAGGCAGGGTCAGCAGCAGGGCCAGAGGCAGCCCATCGTTTGCCCTTTTTGTAAGAAGCCAGGGCACGGATGGGACATATGCAGAAAGAGGCTGGGCAGATGTTTATTGTGTGGCGCCGCAGACCACCAGCTGAAGGATTGTCCTTCAGCGCTTGCCCGTACAGCTCAGGGCGGAGGAGCCGCTCAGAGGGCACCAGCCAGAGCACCTGCAGCGCAGCAGAGCGGTCAGCCTTTGCAGACTCAGCAGCAGAGGTTCGCCCAGCACCAGCAGCAGCACCGAGGAGGACAGCAGGGGCGAGCTTTTGCCCTGACAGTGGACGAGGCCGAGCCAGTTGGTGATGTTATCTCAGGTTCTGTTCTCCTTGATTCCATTCCAGCACTTGCTTTATTTGATTCCGGTGCTTCCCATAGCTTTGTGTCTGTATCTTTTGCTGTTAGACACCATCTTGTTGCTGAACCTTTAGCTAGACTCTGCAAGATCACGACCGGGGGTGGTATCATCCTAGTCCGTGATGTTTGCAGAGACCGGAGAGTTACCTTGGGAGGCCGGGAGTTGAGTGTGTGCCTACTCGTAATGCCACTTCCGAGCTACGATATTGTACTCGGGATGGATTGGTTGAGTACGCATTGTGCTAGTATAGATTGTCGTGGAGGCAGAGTTTTGTTTAGTCCGCCGGGTGAGCCAGAGTTTCAGTTTGCCAGAGGAGCAGCGGAGCAGACCGAGGGAGTCTTCTGCGGAGCCCTGGTGGTAGAGCCGAGGTCGCTACATCCACTGATAGAGGAGTATATGGATGTCTTTCCGGAGGAGTTGCCAGGGTTACCTCCGGACAGAGACGTGGAGTTCTCTATAGACTTGGTGCCAGGCGCGGAGCCGATATCCCAGCACGTCTATAGAGTCAGCAACAGTGAGCTGATAGAGTTAAAGAAGCAGGTGGATGAGCTTCAGGACAAGGGATTTATCAGATCTAGTTCTTCTCCGTGGGGTGCTCCGGTACTTTTTGTGCCGAAGAAGGATGGGTCGATACGGATGTGTATCGACTACAGGGCTCTGAATAACCTCACAATCAAGAACAAGTATCCGCTGCCGCGTATTGATGATCTATTTGACCAGTTGAGCGGAGCGAGGGTGTTTTCCAGGATTGATCTGAGGACAGGCTACCACCAGGTGAAGGTCAGGAAGGAGGATATTCCGAAGACAGCTTTTCGGACCAGATATGGACAGTATGAGTTCTTGGTGATGCCGTTTGGGTTGACTAATGCCCCGGCAGTATTCATGAATCTGATGAACAAGGTGTTCCATCAGCATCTGGACAGGTTTGTGGTGGTGTTTATAGATGACATCTTGGTGTATTCGAAGACCCCAGAGGAGCACGAGGAGCATCTGAGGATAGTGCTGGAGACTCTCAGGAAGGAGGAGCTTTATGGAAAGCTCTCGAAGTGTGAGTTCTTCCTTGACAAGGTGGAATTCCTTGGTCATGTGGTGACTGGAGAGGGTATCTCGGTGGATCCGAGAAAGATCGTGGCAGTTGAGGCATGGAGTGCTCCGAGTTCAGTAGCCGAGGTCAGGAGTTTCTTGGGACTGGCAGGCTACTACAGGAGATTTGTTCAGGATTTTTCCCGGATTGCAGAGCCGTTGTCCAGGCTGACCCGGAAGGACGTGGAGTTTGTTTGGTCAGAGGAGTGCCAGATCGCCTTTGATGAGCTGAAGAGGAGGTTGACGACAGCTCCAGTGTTGACGTTGCCATCAGGTTCTGGAGGATTCACTATCTATAGTGATGCGTCGGGGAAGGGACTGGGTTGTGTGTTGCAGCAGAATGGGAGGGTGATTGCCTATGCTTCCAGGCAATTACGTCCTCATGAGAAGAGTTACCCTACCCACGATTTGGAGTTGGCAGCGGTCATCTTTGCTCTTAAGTTGTGGAAACACTATTTATACGGAGAGCGTGTGGAGATCTTCACAGACCACAAGAGCTTGAAGTATGTGTTTACCCAAAAAGAACTGAACATGAGGCAGAGGAGATGGTTGGAGTTGATGAAAGACTTCGACATATCATTGCAGTATCATCCAGGGAAGGCGAACGTAGTTGCGGATGCATTGAGCAGGTATCCGGTAGCTATGTGCCTGACTACAGATCGTTATCTTCTGGCAGATCTAGAGAGCTTGGGCATTGAGGTGATAGTGCCTGGAGTTGAGATGCAGATGTGGGGACTGCAGATTCAGTCAGAGTTGGTAGACCGGATCAGGGCTACACAGTTTGAGGATGAGTCCCTGAGGAGCATCAGGGAGCAGGTTCAGATGGGTTTAGCAGACGACTTCACCATTGCTGATGATGGTTCCTTGCGGCACGGTACCAGGTTGTGTGTGCCGAGTGGGTCGTTGCGCGAGGAGGTTCTCCAGGAGGCGCATCGATCCCAGTACTCTATGCATCCCGGTGCCAATAAGATGTATAGAGATCTGAGACAGCATGTATGGTGGTACGGGATGAAGCGGGAGGTAGCACGCTTCGTATCCCGATGCTTAGTGTGCCAGCAGGTGAAGGCGGAGAGGCAGAGGCCAGGAGGTTTACTCCAGCCGTTACCCATTCCGGAGTGGAAATGGGAGCATGTGACCATGGATTTTGTTTCTGGACTTCCCCGTTCTCCAGGCGGGAAGGATGCGATTTGGGTCATCGTGGACAGGTTGACCAAATCGGCCCACTTCCTACCATTCAAAGTGGGTACGTCTACAGAGAGACTAGCAGAGATGTATGTGCGCCAGATAGTCAGACTGCATGGAGTTCCAGTGAGCATAGTATCAGATCGGGACAGTCGTTTTACTTCGCATTTCTGGAGGAGTCTGCAGGCTAGCTTGGGCACCCAGCTCAAGTTTAGTAGTGCGTATCACCCACAGACAGATGGTCAGTCAGAGAGGACCATTCAGACACTTGAGGACATGCTACGCACCTGTGTTTTGGATTTCAGAGGCTCTTGGGAGGATCACTTGCACTTGGTAGAGTTTGCTTACAACAACAGCTACCAAGCCAGTATCGAGATGTCACCTTTTGAGGCGTTGTATGGACGGAGGTGTCGCACTCCGTTGTCATGGGATGATGTAGGTGAGAGAGCTTTGCTTGGCCCGGAGATGGTGGTTGATGCAGCGGAGAAGGTCAAGCTCATTAGAGATAGACTTCGGGTGGCGCAGGACAGGCAGCGGCATTGGGCCGATAGCCACCGGAGACCTTTGGAGTTCGAGGTACAGCTTAGAATCTAGATTTTGTTCTTGTGTTTGCTTATGATTGCTTGTTTTAGACTAAGTGCAGAGACCTTGTTTGTGCTAGGTTGGAGATCTGGTGTTCCTGAGAATTTCTCCGACGCGGGGCACTATTCGCTTCGGTGGAGGCGGGAAGCTTAGCCCACGTTTCGTCGGACCCTTCCGTGTTCTTGAGAGGGTCGGCGCCGTGGCGTATAGGCTTGAGTTGCCGCCTACGCTGGAGGGAGTTCATGATGTGTTCCATGTGTCGCAGTTGAGACGGTACGTGGCGGATCCCAGTCACGTATTGGATCACTCGGAGATCGCAGTGGGCCCTACTCTTAGCTATCCAGAGCAGCCGGTGGAGATTCTGGATCGGCGGGAGAAGGTGTTGAGGAACCAGACTATTCCCTTGGTTCGCGTCGCGTGGAGGCATCACTCTCCAGGGGAGTCGACCTGGGAGAGGGAGGATGAAATGCGCAAGCGATACCCCTATCTCTTCGAGCCCTGAGGTATGGTTCTTTCTTTGCATTCCTGTCCTAGTTTCGTCTTTTAATTTCGAGGACGAAATTATTTTAAGGAGGGTAGGCTTGTCACTACCCAATTCTAGAAAATAGGGTATATTTTTTTTTTATTTGATAAATAGTGTAATGTATTTAATTATTTATATTTATATTTAATTAGTGCTTGTCTTATTTTTATTTTGATTGTTTTAGGGTTTTGGCTAGCCTGGACCCATGTCAGACCCTAGTGGACCCATGTTCGACCCAGCCCACACCCTTGTGAGAATTATTTTGGGGCTTAGAATTATTATTTTATTTTTAGGAGGTTAGTTGGTGAGATTTGGAACTAGTTTGAGTGCATTTGGAGACCCGGAACCCAAAACCGAGTGAATAGGGGCGTTTTGGGAATTTGGAAAGTTGTAAAACCCCATTTATTAGCTAGGCCGGCCCCTACCTACCACCCCCACCCGTGAGAACAGCCACAGCAGCCCCCTCCTCTTCATTTACTTCTTCTTCTTCATTCCTTCTTCTTCTCCACTTCTCCTTTCTTCTTCCTTCTTTCTCCAAGTGAGTTTTCTTCCATTTTTCTTCTTTCTTCTTCATTCCTTCTTCCTTAAGCTAACCCTAACCTTACATTTTCTCTAACCTAGGTGTGAGGAGCCTAGATCTAGTGTGGGAGTTAGATTTGGAAGCTTGGAGCTTGAGGGAGTTGATTTGGAGGGAATTTGGGACTTTGGCCTTGGGATTCCAACTCCCAAGAGGTAAAACCTAACTTTCCTCTTCCTAATTATTTTTGTGTAGTGTAATTAGTGTTGTAGAACCCTCCTAGACCCTAACCCTACCCGTAGGAGGAAGTTGGAACTAGTTTGGGTGAGTTTAGAGACTTTGACATTAGGTTTTGTGTCGAATTCGGGTGGAATCCGAATTTGGCCCAATTTTGGTTGATGCCCTAGGTTAGATGGACCTAGGTAGACGTTTTCGGGTGTCTAGAGGGTGAGTGCGTGTCTCCGTTTGGACACGGGAAGCCGCGTCGCGGAGAAACGGGCGTTTCGGGCGAAATTGGGGCTTTTCGTCGTCGCCGATTCTAAGTTTGTGTGCGTTTCCGCCACGGGCCTAGAATCGACGTGGGAGCGCATTTTCTAGGATCTAGACATCGTGTAGAGCGCGTGGGTAAATTTTGGGCCGATTCCGAGTTCGTTTGGTGTGCGTTTCAGGAGGTTTTCCGAGCCGCGCACCACGTGTTCGTCGAAATGACCGAACGGCCATTTCGACTTGGTTTCCTCGTTTCGGCTTTGTGCGCGCGTTGGGTTAGTATCGGGGAGTGTGTGCTAGAGTTTTCGGGCTATATTTTATATATTTTAGGGTATTGGTGAGTGTCGGGGTCGTTGGGCGTGAGTAGGGCGTGTGGTTTGAGTGTTGTGTGCGTGGTTGTGTTTGTTTTGATATGTGTATATATATATATATATTTATATATATATGTATGTGTGTTTATGTATATATATTTATATATATATGTGTGTATTTATATTTATGTACTTGTATATGTATATGTCTATGTGTATATATATATATGTATATGTGTAAGTGTGCTCGTGTGTATATGTATATATATATTTGAATATGTGTGTGTGTGTATATATCTTAGAGTGTGTGTGTATTGATATATATATATTAATATGTGTGTTTATATATATATTTGTAGCTATGTATATATATATTTATGTGTGTGTGTGTTTTAGTGTGTGAGTGTGCTAGTGTGTGTGTGTTAGAATGTGTAGTTAAGTGTGTGTATATATATATGTATCTAGTTATATATATATAGATATATATGTATGTATATATATATATATAGATAGTGATATATATATGTATATATATGGGTGTGTGTGTGTGTGTGTATGTGTGAGATGGAGGGGGGGAGAAAACAGCAAGTAGCAGCAGCGCAGCGGGAACCAGCAGCTGCAGCAGCAGCAGAACCAGCAGCAGCAGCAGTAGCAAGTGCAGCAGCAGCAGAATCAGCAGTAGCAGCAGCATGGGCAGCAGCATCAGCATGTAGGAGCAGCGGCAGCAGCAATATGCAAGGGCAACAGTAGCAGTACGCAGCGCTAGAGCAGCAGCAACATTCGCAGGGAGGTAGTTGGTTTAATAGTTAACTAGATAGACTATATAGATATTAGTATTATAGATAGGTAGTTGGATAAATAGGTAAGAATAGTTATTAGATACTTAGATAGATAGATACCTATATCTATGGATACTAGATAGGTAGATAGGTAGTTTTATCTATCTAGGAGATAGATATCTATATATCTATAGTTAGTTATATACATATAGATATCTTGATAGGTAATATATATATATATATGTTATGATTAGGTAAGGTAATGGGTATCGGGTAAATGTGTGTGGATATCTATATACATAGGTATATACCTACTTAGATGTATATATATATGGTAGATATATATATTACCTAGCCTAGATTAATAACTAGGTATATAATTAATACCTAGATAGCTAGTTAGAGGGCCTTAGGGCGAAACTTCAATACCTTGAGATACCGAGGTATCTCGATACCTTGAGATATTCAAGGTATTGAGTTTCGAGCGGGGTATTTGAGCAATAGCCTAGGATTTGTATTGGAATGATTTTTATATGTTTATATGTATATAATTACGCGTGCTAGCATAGGTTTTAGCGGGTTTAGGCGGGGTGCGTGGCCTAGGGCGAGGTATCGGATACCGAGGGTATCCCGGTATCTCGATTAGGCGAGTTTGAGAGTTTAGTAGCTTAATGAGCTCGGATTGACCTAGAATTTCAGGGGCACCCTAGTTTGACCTAGCTTTGACCATAATTGTCCCCGTTGACTGCAAAAGTCAACGTTTAACCTAGTTTTGACCTAGAGTTGACTTTTTGGACCCCGGGTTGACTTTTTGACCCGAATTTTACCGGTTTGACCCGTTCGACCTAGAATAGCCCTAGAAGCCTGTTTTTAATTATTTTATATCAGTTTAAATGCTTAGAACCCTGTTTAATCCTTGTTTTTCGCATTAGGTCCTTGCGACACCGGTCCGGACCTCGATCCTCATCAGTTGCTCAGGACATCAGGCGAGTACCTACCTCTGATAGTTTCCATTTCATGATAGCGTTTATATCACTTGTTCTAGAACTGTAATACTTGATTCTGACACATTATTACACGAGCTGGTACTAGTGGATCCCGTCATGAGGTGCTATCCCCCTTACCGTGTTCAGCGGGTACTCTATCACGTGTATTTCATCATGTGCTTCGGGTATTGATTATCATGTGCTATCATGTGCTTCTTGTGCTCTCGCCTTCGTGTGCGCGAGCTATTATCATGTACGTAGCGTGTTGTGGTTGGATCCAATGGTATTAGTGGGGGAGGGGAGTAGTGAGTTGGTTATATGATCAAAGCCAAACAGTATTCATGTGTATGTCGGTTATGCAACTCACGCATAACGGAGTTATCGTAGTGACTTTCATGTGCAACCTAAGCCGATCATATAACGAACTTGTGCTCAAGGCACTTAGCTAGTATTCATGTTTCTCACCTGCAGTTACTTTTCCACTACTTGTATTGTTCTCCAGTTTACATTGCAGCTACTTCTTGTGCTCCAGCATATATTTATTTCCTGTGCATCTTGATTACTTTTCTATTGCTCGTCATATACACCTTACCATGTATTTGGAGTTGCTTTCAGAGTTATGTACTTCGCTCCAGTCCTGACTGGGCATATTTTTTTCCAGAGGATCCTGAGGACTATTGCCCTACGTTCTACGGGCCTGGTATCGACGACTGTTGTGACCCCGTGATCGAGGAGGAGTGCGCCGAGGAGACGCCGATAGCACCCTAGTTAGCTAGGTGGGTTTCCTGGGTTATTTCCAGTGGTTTGTATTTTGGATGACTGTACTTATTCTTTTGTGCTTCTGTGAGATGTTGTAGCTTTTAGACTTGGACTGTATTATTTTGGATTGTCTTGCTCTCTTGGTTCTGGTTTTCTTTGTTTATATCATATCGTGCTTATTTCTTCCCCTAGATTTTGTGATTGAGATTCATATATATATTGCGTGGTTGCCCTCCTTCGGGAGAAGATTATTTTGATATATATATTGCGTGGTTTTGCCCTCCTTTTGGAGAGGTCATGCCGGATTTTTCAGTGAGATATAGATAGATATGGTTGACCTAGAACGGACCTTTACAGCGTTCTACCGCCGATTCTGCGGCGTAGGCTGGACGTACACACGGCTCATGCCCGATTTTCGGGTGCGGGTCGTGACAGCAGTATGCACTGAGGAAGATGTATGACTGTGCTCGGGTGGAAGCTATAGCTGCTGTTATTGTCATTATTTAGTGTTCAGTTGGTTTGAGAGGTGTTTAGATTTCGGTTATGAAGT
The DNA here is from genome assembly GCA_036927795.1 of Iris macrosiphon. Lineage (NCBI taxonomy): Eukaryota > Viridiplantae > Streptophyta > Magnoliopsida > Asparagales > Iridaceae > Iris > Iris macrosiphon. Next base: position 313,495,196 of record JAYESA010000005.1, on the reverse strand, counting down.
AGAGTGGAGTGATGACTGATGTGATCAAGGGTGTTCGAGAGTTATCAACAACAGGTATTGGAAGTTACAGGCCAATGAGGATCAGGTACTCGGGTGATAGTGCAGTGCAGGTGCACTGTGAAGAGGGTATCAGTGAAACTCAATTGAAGATGAGTGAGAGGGAGAAGTCTTGATCTTACCTGGGGATGTCTCCATCTAAGAAGAAATTGCAGTGAAGTGCAGGTAAGGCATGGGGGCTAGATTTAGTTGAGTTCACTAAGTGATTAGTATATCATTGTATTAAACTTATTGTTTAGACTTGTATTAGACTTTTATTGAGGTTCTTGGCATGTATATATATTATTTCGGACTTGTGAATGTATTGTGACTCTTTTCATCTTCCTTATTCCATATCGTGCTTTATCTTTCTTAGATTGATATTGTGATTGAGTATGGATATCATTATTATGTCATTATATTTGTTCCTCCGTTTGTAGTGGAGATGACATTGACAGGTACCTTATATATATGGTGTGAGATATTTAGTTAGTATTGTTGATATAGACAGCGTTCTACCGTCGATGCTACGGCGTAGGCTGGGTATTGCTTACTACTCGTGCCCTTATTCCGGGTGTGGGTCGTGACAATGATTATGCATGTACCATGTCAAAAAAAAAATATAAAGAACTATGAGTACCTAGTTAGGATACTTGCTAAAAGCAAATACAAGAGGAAAACTTATCTATCGCATATAAAACAATACTAGAAATAATTAAAATTATGCATAAAGTATAATATATATATTCTAAAATGTTACCAAGTATTGCATATAAATCAATCGACAAGGGTGACTCATAGTAATGGCCCGATACCGATTTTGATACAGATACTTTGAACCTTGGACTAGTGTATACTATGAGTACCTATGTAACATAACACTATAGAAAAAAATTTATCTATTGTAAGGTTGTAAAAGCATAGTAAGATTATATATATATATGTACATATGTATAATCTACTATATAAGAAAACTTACCTATGTAAATTACCAAATTGGTCGCTAATTTGAATAAAAAATACCAAGTAGCAAGGGTGTAAAAGCATGGTATGGTTTAAAAGCATATGAAAGAGTAAAACTTATCTATCGCATATAAATCAATCGATAGTGGTGACTACTATTTCATTCAATTTCAAAAATACTAAGAAATAACACTAGAAATACTTAAATTATGTCTAAAGTATATATATATATATATATATATATATATATATATATATATATATATATATATATATATATATTTATATTCTAAAATATTAATAATTTACTAACAGTAATGGTCCGATATCGATTTATGATTAGTGAGGTTTATGTGTAACATAATACTATGACTTTAATATAGAGGAATTCAAACACCCCAAAGAATGTCATGTCTTATATATCACATTATATATATGTCACCACATAATTGTTCGAAATCTTCTTTCTATTTTTTGCAAGTCCACATTTGCTTAGTTCATTTTATTGGTCATATATTTAGGGCAACATATATGGAACCTATTCTTGTATTCAAGCGCACAATAATTTACTGATACACTCCAAATCCTTAAATCTAATACTTTTTATATAACTAGGACTATAATTTGTCTATATCGGATGTCGTGTTTGTGTCCATGTCAGAATATGTTATAGAGATATTGTGTTTCCATATATCAGAATGTATTATCTCATATCGTTTTAATCCCGACTCTTTTCTAGTTCGGAGAACTTCTAATTATAACTAACAAAATTCAAATCCGGCGTTCGTGTCCAGCGTATCGTGTCTGTACGTGTCTGTGTCCAGCGTATCAAAAATACAAAGCCATTTATTTTCTTTTCGTGTCTGTGTCTAGCGTAGCGTGTCTGTACGTGTGTCCAGACCCCCAAAATCCAAATGCAATAACAAACCAAATCGAAATGAGGGTTAGGGTTACCTTAGCCGGAGGAGAAGGCGATTTGACGGAGGCGGAGGGGGTCGGGGATGGAGGAGGAGGGCTTGGGGGTCGGACGCCGGAGGAGGAGGAGGAGGATGATGAAGAGAGGGGGTCGGTGGAGGAGGAGGAGGAGAGGGGGTCTGACGCCGGAGGAGGAAGAGGAGGAGAGGACGAGTGAGGGCTCGGGTCTCGAGAGGGCGAGTGAGGCGGAGGGGCGGCCGGAGAGGGGGAGGGTCGCCGGAGAGATCGAGAGAGAGAGAGAGAGAGAGAGAGAGAGAGAGAGAGAATGGAAGAAAATAAAATGCGGCTGAAAATTTTAAGATTTCGCAGCGACTGATAATTTCGTCGCTAATCCGTCGCTGCAATAACAGTAACAGATTAGCGACGGATTGTTGACGAAATATAATATATTTTGTTTACATAAATAACTTAGTCGTTATTTCGTCGAATTTTTCTCGCTGACTCAGCGACGAAGTAGTTTTCGCCGCTGAGATCCGTCGCTATTTAACAGTATTTTTGTAGTATTTGTTACATTTTTATGTTTTCGTAAATGATTACTACACTTACTATCCTTACAATATAAAGCAGATGAGAGGTTCGTTGTAATTATTTTTAAAGTAAGAGACCATTTAATGAACTGAAAAGATATAAGGATCTTAGTGTAAATATCCCAAATATTGATTGACAATTAACATAGTTTCTCACGTAATTCTATGTGCTGAACATTCTTATCCATTGATGGCACAATTTCCAACTACTGCATACTCTATTTAAGGCTTATGAGCCACTAGAGGGTGGTCCAGTCCAGAGTAGGCTGAAGTTGACTTGAGTTCTAGAGCCACAGTCAATGAATTAACTGATTTAATTGAGTTTTTGTAAAGCAATATATAAAATAATAATAATAAAGAAACCACACTAATAATGGACATTGTAAGTGAACCTGTAATTATTATTTCCAATAACAGATACACCGAGTTTCTGGAATTAACGTGACAAGGAGCAAGTCAGTGAACTGTAGAGAGAGTTGGAATAGTAACTGCATAATGGATCTTCAATTGCAATTATCAAAAACTTATCAAATTGTAAAACAAGAAAAAAAAATTGTGGGCTCAATTAATTACGATTTTTTTTTTGGCACCCTGGTGCACGTCCTCCGTGCACCCACAGACGCGAAAGAGGTCGGAGAGGTCAGATCAGTGCGGAGGAAGATGAGAGGGTGGGTCGGAATGGAGAGTATTGTGCCTCCTCCTCCTCCTCCTCCTTCGCCGCCGCCGTCCCCTCCTCCTCAGCCTCCCCCAATCTGCTCCATCGTCGCCTCCCTCCACCCCTCCTGCACAGACGTCATTTCCCCCCTGCGCCACCGTACTCCCTCCTGCGCACCGCTGGCTAAGCTAGGTAGTAAAAAAAATAACTGATTGATCTTAAACTTTCTATTAAAGCATCAATAGTAAGGTCCATTCCAATTTTTAGATTATAGATTCAGAATGCAGAGCTCATTTTGTCGAATAGAAATAATCAATTGGCGTTCTACGATGGTTCCAACCCACCCACATGAGCTATAGTCTGGACCTCATAATTTCTACATTCATAATGTAGTAACTCATTTTGTAGAATAGTAAGCCTCAATTTGAAATACTCCATCTACAATTTCTAGATTATAAATTTTATATTATTTTTTAATGACATTAATTTTTGACCACACAATTTTTGGGACCAAAATTTATTTTATTATTTTATATTATTTTCATACAAATTTAATTTATTTTAGATTTTTTTTATTTTGTTACAAATTTGGGTCTCATGATGAATTTTTGAGTTCCATCTCCTAATGATCTTACACTCCTCCTCTGGGGTTCTTTTCGTCTTTTCGTTACAATACCGGTACGCTACGGGGCGTTGAGGAATACTTTTCGCATGTTTGCTTATTCAACTCAGACCCTCACTCCGACATAATTACATAGAAACTACACGCAATTTCACTGTTGAGATTAATATAATTATATTATAGATTAACGTACACTCGGTTTGAGAAAGATGAAGATGTAAATAAATAATACACGCTGTTTACCAGAGTTCCAGAGGAACCACTGTATGAAATTTCAGAAACATAGGGCGCGTTTGAAAATGAAATAAATAAATATTTTTTTCTCAACTTCGCATGTGAGCACACTATGAACTTCAAGAAGCTCTTTTTAAATATAGTTGGTAGGGCTGCACAGCGAACAAGTTTATGACTCGGGCTCGAGTCGACTTAAATTAATTCAAATTCGTTCAACAGTCTTTAAGAAAACTAAGTTCAAGTTGATAAAATTAAAAGTTATTTGTATTTGCTCTTTCGATTGCTAATTATATTTATACTATTTTTTATTTTTTTAACTATTTTAATTCTAAAAAATTTGACATTTTTTTGGAAAAGATAACTATAATTACAAATAATAGATTATTGTTAGAATAAACGTAGAAGAAGGAAGAAGAAAATATGAGAGAAATTTTTTTATTAGTGTAATTACATAGTGGAAGGCAAAGACCTTATTTATATAACCCAATGAAGATCTAATACTAATCTCTAACCAATATGGGACTAAAATACAAAGTGAAAATCCAACCCTTTATTAACTCACATTATAACACCCCCATTTGGATGACTACCATCTCTAAGCCTATTGCCTTGTTAAAACTTTGTTAGAAAAATCCATTAGGACAAACATGTACGAAAGAAAATAGTACAATCATTAGGATGACTTAGATAGGTGTTGGACGCGCTTAATGTTGCCTCAATAAAACATTGTCAGGAAAATCCCAATGAAAAAAAATCCATGACCAAGGAAAAAGAATACAACGCGTTATAGTCCATACAAAATGTATCTCCTCCTGAAAACAATCACTCCCCCTGATAATTTTGATCCTGAACAGTCGGCTGATAAAGACGTCGCATTCCAATTCCATGAACTAGTTTCTGAAAAGTTGACTTTGGCAACGATTTGGCGAACAAGTCTGCAAGATCATCACTTGAGCGAACTTGTTGGAAGTCAATATCAAAGTTCTTCTAAAGCTCATGAGTATAGAAAAATTTTAGTGGGATGTGCTTGGTGCACGCCCCAGTCCCAAAAATACGTAGGACTAGGACACGTAAGCATGCCAGCCGCATGGATATGGCAACTCCAATATATGGAAACCAAATCCATACGTACGCTGTAATATGAATATAAAATCCACAAGTGGTATAAAATGTAATACAAGTCACAGGGTAAAATCTAAATCTCATCCACCAAAATCATATAGAAATAAATAACCAGTATCTATGAAACTAGATCTCAATAAGAATCTCAATAAGAAGTATCTAAGGATGATAGTTGGATGGAAACAAATCCACTACCAACTCGAATATAAGAGCAAATACAATATGAGTACAACACCACAACACAATATAAGAATACCAACTATCCATCACAGCTCGAAGAGAAGACATCCTCGGATCACATGTAACCATCCAAATCTGCGCTCCTGCAAATACTCAAGAAAAGATACACCTGGCAGCGGACCAGGTCCTCAGAGGGACGTAACAAGATACAGAAAATACGAGCCAATTTGAATACAGTAAACATGCATATGGTTTGAAAATAAATAAGTACGCTATACAAGACAATCTATATGAATGCAAATGAGGACAACTTTTCGACGTATGGACAAGGGTAGTCTACTCGATCTAAGCCTCACAACTCATGCACTCGTCCATGAACATCATCAGCCGTCATACCTCGGGGGTAGCGACCCTCGGACTCCATCAATCGACATACCTCGGGGGTAGCGACCATCGGACACGACCCACCATAGTGCGTGCTAGTGACTACGGTGTTACCAGAGTGGTTAAAGCCCATACGCCTAATGATTGTCCTCTATGATACTAGGTGCCATGTGTGTGTCAACATATCTAATACATAGTAATGACTGGAGAAAAAACTACACATGCAAGAACTATACAGAAATGAAATAAATAAACAGAAATATAAATAGCATGCAAAGTACTGTAAACAATTTGGCAAGGTATCTTTCCTGGGGTCCTGCTGCTGGTATGAATCAGAGTCCAAGTCACAGTCCAAATAGCCTATGTATTACAAATTTATCACGTCAAAAGATAATTTATTTTAATTTATTTAATTCTGGAATAATTACTCTAAAATCCTATTTTAATCTTATTATTCTTATTTTTATGTTAATTCCTAAATTTTGTCCAAAGAAACTGAATTTTATCAACTCGAAACTCATGGCACGCAAATCGAGACGATCTGTTGACCGAAAAGTCAACCGACACAAACTCAACTTTCATGCATGATTTCCTGTAGATTTTAGCGTCAAAAATATGCTAGAATTTACGGCTCGTCCGAATTCAAATTCGTTTGGGAATTATGGCACATACAAATTTTGTATTGTGCACCGATGGTTAAATTCTAACCTAGAAGTTCTACAGAATTAACAGTATGTAAATAATTCGAATTAAATTCTGGGAAAAATTTATGTCAATGATCTCGACATTAGCTTTCCGAAACTTTAAACGGTTCATGATTCTGACTCCTGGTTCTCCCGAAATCACGAAAATATCGAAACACGTCTATTTTCGGACATGCTGTGCTCTACGAATTTTACAGAATTTAATACTCATAATTTAGAAAAATAATTTATATAATAAGAAATCTAACCTCATTATTGTTCTAACAAAAAAAACTGGAGTGTGTTTGGAGTTCGGAGCTAGGAGATATCATCTTTTTAATTCGTCATAACTAGTGGAAAATGAGGCTGAATTTATGACGAATTTTGACTATTTTTTTGGACGAAAAAGAGAGGAATTTGGGGAAGAAAAATATGAAGGATGAGGTATTTATAATGGTGGACACTACTTAATTAAATAGGACTAGGATTAGTTAACTTGGATAGGATTATGATGAATTTAAATAAGGATAGGATATCCATGAAGTTGATTTCCTAGTAGGTTCAGGATTTGAATTAATTTAAAATAGAGTTTGAATTTATCTCAATAATTTATAATCTTAAATATAATTAAAGATAATACAAATAATTTATAAAATCTTATTAATATCTATTAACACTAAATTAGCATCTATCTAATATTAAGACTATATATATCCAAATAAATCCTAAATAATTTTAAAATCTAAATAAATTTCTTAAAATTCTAAATAAATTACAAAAAAATATAATTAAATATTTTAAACTAAAATAAATATTTGGTAGGAACGACATGCAAGTATGGTCGTATAGTAAATCATAGAAGTCCTAGAAATTTATGTTTTCTAAGTTTTAATTACCAAAAATTCTAGAAAAATCTCCAAAAATCTAAAATAACCTAAAATAATTCTAAATGAATATTTATATAAGTAAATATACTAAAAAAAAATTATTTTCTAATTAACTAAGAGAATACTCTAAATAAATTTAACATCTATAATAAATATAATAATATAAAATATACACAAATACCTATTTTGGGTGAGGGAGTTTACAATCTACCCAACTTAAAATAATTTCGTCCTCGAAATTAAAATAAGGCATAATTTGTTAAATCCCTCACATTCGTACATAAGGTACGTCAATCGCAATCTCTTACAAAAATTTAAATACAAAATCTATTCAAATCTATCGCGATCATTTCAAAATTTAGATAATCATTGTTTAAATCAAAATTCAACCTATTGTAATCTCTTCTCACTTTTCCAACTCATCAATATCCAAATTTAAATTGAATCCATATAATATCTTCAAGATTTAAATAACCCATATCAAATTTTACCTCACGATCTCCAAGTATCATAATCTCCTCTAGAAGTAATTCGAGTCCAATATTATTCCTATTTTCACTTATAAAATTTTTTTTTTTTGTATTCTTCAACTTTTTAAATTCTATTCACATCCTCAATATTTCAAATAGGTAGTCCAACCATCAAATTTTAATTCTTAATTTAAATCATCAAATTGAAAAATAATTTAATTGCAGTCCACCAATGTTCAAGTCTGAAATTATATATTTATCCTTCAAATTCAAATTGATAATTTTACCTTCAATACTCAAAAATTTAAATTATGTACTTAAGGTATAAATATTGGGTCCTCAATATCAAGATTTTTAAAATTCATTAATCCTCATCATCTTAGTCATTCTTCTAAAATTCTCAAAATTGAATGGCTTGAACCTCTCCCAATCTAATCTTACTCGATCACAATCTAAAAGAAATTCCTCTCGAGTTGCCAATGCACTGCTACCCAACTTAGAATTTACCAATCTATCACAGAAGGCTATATACTTTAAGAAAAATATTTCTTAATTTATTTACTCATGTCATTCAATCCTCAAAACTTCAACGCCGATTATATCATTTATGATATGTCCTTAATTACGAAAGAATAATCCTCAAGTATGTGATCGGCCTATGGGGTATATCTAGTACTCTCTGTGTATCAAACTTATACCAAGCATGAGGTTTCGTCTTTCCGAAATAAGGGAAGATGGAGATCAATAATAAAGAGTTCAAGGGCGAGGTAATAGAATAGAAGTATCGGGATCAAGACGTTTAAAGAATTCAAATAAGAATTGTCAAAGCAGTTGTGGATTGAAGTCCTATTTTGGTAATGCCTATCCACATGCTCGTATCGGTACAGTTATGTAACGGATACGATATGCTTAGACATATCTAGAGGGCAAGTTCGTTCATCTACTAATTACTAGATATCTCAATCCACGTAAAGTAGTTATACGAAGGGCGAACCACGCGCACTATGGTTGATCAGATCGTAGTACACTGATTCTGAAATGTATTAATGTATGCATCCACTAATACATATATAGTGAACAAGCTTGATGAAAGAATAAGCTTGCAAAACTAGGCTATAATAGCGGCATAAGTCAAGGTGATACAACAATTATAGGTACGCTAGATGATGATGAAAGGAGGTACAAGTCAATTCAAGTTCACAAAAACAAAACAAAAAAATAGAATAAGCAATAATAATAAAGACTCTACAAATCTCTATAGTTATAATACAACCTCCTTGTTTGTGTCGCTAGTCGACCAAATGGGGGCAAGGACCTCTAAATTCTATTGTCTGAATAAACACTATCTCCTAAGCTAGCATACAATTAATGTTGTTCAATCATACTCCATTAATAGGTCAAAAGACTAGGTGATACTAGGTGTCAAACATTATGGTAAAACTTCTAACTACTCTAGTAGTGTCTATACTACCCCCTAGTCTTCATAATATATCAGGGGTAATGGTAAACCAATCTATAGCTAAGGAATTCTAGGGTTCACTAGATATTCTAAACTTAGTGGTGTCTATATTCTCGTTGTATTCTTAATAGGTGTGCTACTCTAATTATCATCCTAATAACATGGGTTCCTATATTCTAGCAGAAGGCTATATATACTCAAGGAACTTATTAGGGAACTACAGGAATCAAGCAGGATACAATAGTTCGAATAGAACAGAGAGGAGAAAGATGAATCATAGTCAATTGTGGATGAGATCCTATACTCTACTCCTAGGTGCAGGCTTGTTCGGTACAGTAACGTAACCGAGACAATATGCTCTCGACCTGCATGGGCCACCACAAAAATATGTCACGCCCCAGTCCCAAAAATACGTAGGACTAGGACACGTAAGCATGCCAGCCGCATGGATATGGCAACTCCAATATATGGAAACCAAATCCATACGTACGCTGTAATATGAATATAAAATTCACAAGTGGTATAAAATGTAATACAAGTCACAGGGTAAAATCTAAATCTCATCCACCAAAATTATATAGAAATAAATAACCAGTATCTATGAAACTAGATCTCAATAAGAAGTATCTAAGGATGATAGTTGGATGGAAATAAATCCACTACCAACTCGAATATAAGAGCAAATACAATATGAGTACAACACCACAACACAATATAAGAATACCAACTATCCATCACAGCTCGAAGAGAAGACATCCTCGGATTACATGTAACCATCCAAATCTGTGCTCCTGCAAATACTCAAGAAAAGATACATCTGGCAGCGGACCAGGTCCTCAGAGGGACGTAACAAGATACAGAAAATACGAGCCAATTTGAATACAGTAAACATGCATATGGTTTGAAAATAAATAAGTACGCTGCACAAGACAATCTATATGAATGCAAATGAGGACAACTTTTCGACGTATGGACAAGGGTAGTCTACTCGATCTAAGCCTCACAACTCATGCACTCGTCCATGAACATCATCAGCCGTCATACCTCGGGGGTAGCGACCCTCGGACTCCATCAATCGACATACCTCGGGGGTAGCGACCATCGGACACGACCCACCATAGTGCGTGCTAGTGACTACGGTGTTACCAGAGTGGTTAAAGCCCATACGCCTAATGATTGTCCTCTATGATACTAGGTGCCATGTGTGTGTCAACATATCTAATACATAGTAATGACTGGAGAAAAAACTACACATGCAAGAACTATACAGAAATGAAATAAATAAATAGAAATATAAATAGCATGTAAAGTACTGTAAATAATTTGGCAAGGTATCTTTCCTGGGGTCCTGCTGCTGGTATGAATCAGAGTCCAAGTCACAGTCCAAATAGCCTATGTATTACAAATTTATCACGTCAAAAGATAATTTATTTTAATTTATTTAATTCTGGAATAATTACTCTAAAATCCTATTTAATCTTATTATTCTTATTTTTATGTTAATTCCTAAATTTTGTCCAAAAAAACTGAATTTTATCAACTCGAGACTCATGGCACGCAAATCGAGGCGATCTGTTGACCGAAAAGTCAACTGACACAAACTCAACTTTCATGCATGATTTCCTGTAGATTTTAGCGTCAAAAATATGCTAGAATTTACGGCTCGTCCGAATTCAAATTCGTTTGAGAATTATGGCACATACAAATTTTGTATTGTGCACCGATGGTTAAATTCTAACCTAGAAGTTCTACAGAATTAATAGTATGTAAATAATTCGAATTAAATTCTGGGAAAATTTTATGTCGATGATCTCGACATTAGCTTTCCGAAACTTTAAACGGTTTGTGATTCTGACTCCTGGTTCTCCCGAAATCACGAAAACATCAAAATACGTCTATTTTCGGACATGCTGTGCTCTACAAATTTTACAGAATTTAATACTCATAATTTAGAAAAACAATTTATATAATCAGAAATCTAACCTCATTATTGTTCTAACAAAAAAAATTGGAGCTTGTTTGGAGTTCGGAGCTAGGAGATATCATCTTTTTAATTCGTCATAACTAGTGGAAAATGAGGCTGAATTTATGACGAATTTTGACTATTTTTTTGGACGAAAAAGAGAGGAATTTGGGGAAGAAAAATATGAAGGATAAGGTATTTATAATGGTGGACACTATTTAATTAAATAGGACTAGGATTGGTTAATTTGGATAGGATTATGATGAATTTAAATAAGGATAGGATATCCATGAAGTTGATTTCCTAGTAGGTTCAGGATTTGAATTAATTTAAAATAGAGTTTGAATTTATCTCAATAATTTATAATCTTAAATATAATTAAAGATAATAAAAATAATTTATAAAATCTTATTAATATCTATTAACACTAAATTAGCATCTATCTAATATTAAGACTATATATATCCAAATAAATCCTAAATAATTTTAAAATCTAAATAAATTTCTTAAAATTCTAAATAAATTATAAAAAATATAATTAAATATTTTAAACTAAAATAAATATTTGGTAGGAACGACATGCAAGTATGGTCGTATAGTAAATCATAGAAGTCCTAGAAATTTATGTTTTCTAAGTTTTAATTACCAAAAATTCTAGAAAAATCTCCAAAAATCTAAAATAACCTAAAATAATTCTAAATGAATATTTATATAAGTAAATATACTAAAAAAATTATTTTCTAATTAACTAAGAGAATACTCTAAATAAATTCAACATCTATAATAAATATAATAATATAAAATATACACAAATACCTATTTTGGATGAGGGAGTTTACAATTGGTCCTGTCTCCTTTAATGAATCCACCTTGAATTTGTGCAATACATCTGTACTATCCTCATAAATAACAGTTGGAGTATCTGTGGTAGGAAAAATGTGACAGGAACTATGAATGTGTGGAATCAACGATCTCAGTCAAGTACTTTGTAAACTTGCTTCATGGAGAGCCAATATTTCTGAGTGAGTTGAGGAGGTAGCAACCATTTTCTATTTTGTTGAACGCCAAGAAATAGCTAATTTGCTATTAAGAAACACATATCCAGTTTGTGAACGACCTTTATGGAGATCATATAAATTACATGAATTTGCAAAGCTAACTAGATTCGCGATGTCAGATAAACCACAAGTATAAAATAATCCCATGTCGGTAGTTCCACGAAGATATCTCATCACATGTTTAATTTTATTCCAATGTCTGCGAGTTGACGTCGAGCTATATCTAGCTAACAGATTGACAGAGAATAATATGTCTGGCCTTGTACATTGTGATAGATACATTAATGTCCCAATGGCACTAAGGTACGGTACTTCGGGTCCTAGCATCATTTTATTGTCGTCCTTAGGACGATATGGATCTTTATTGATATCTAAAGATCGAACAACCATTTGAGTGCTAAGGGGATAAGCTTTATCCATATTGAACTGTTTCAATATATTTTCTGTGTATTTGGATTGATGCACTAAAATTCTATTAGTGCAATGCTCAATTTGTAATCCGAGACAACATTTTGTTTCTCCGAGATCTTTCATCTCGAACTCCTTTTTCAGATAGTTTGTAGTCTCATTGGTTTTATATCTTGTCCCAATCAAGTTTATGTCATCGACATATACTGCAACTATAGCGAAACCCTCCTTAGATTTCATTATGAAGACACATGAGCATATAGGATTATTCTCATATCCCTTCATTTTTATATATTCACTAAGACGGTTGTACCACAACCTTCCAGATTTTTTAAACCGTACAATGAACGTCTTAGCTTTATCGAATGCATGTTCTTAGCTTTTGAGATGGGTAGGTTAAATCCATCTGAAATTTTCATATAGATATCGCTATCTAATTCACCATATAGATAGGTTGTTACAACGTCCATAAGTCTCATTTCCAACTTTTTATCAACTGTCAGACTTATCAAATAATGGAACGTTGTTGCATCCATTACGGGAGAATACTTCTCTTCGTAATCAATCTCGGGTCTATTAGAAAACCCTTGTGCCACTAATCGTTCCTTAAATCGAGCAATTTTATTCTTTTTATTTTGTTTTCTTACAAACACCTACTAGTAACCTACCGGTCTGACGTCTTTTGGTGTTTGTACTATATGTCTGAACACTCCACATTTATTAAGGGAATTCAATTCTGTTTGAATAGCCTCCTTCCATTTTGGCCAATCTTTTTTTTGTCGACATTCATCGATGCTACATGGTTCAGTATCATCAATGCCCTTAGATATTTCAGTAGCTACTGAGAATGAGAATATCTCATCTATTGTTATATCTTTGCGATCCTATACCTCTCTTGTATATGTATAAAACATAGAGATCTCTTTGTTTTCAGGTACTTGAGCCTCCTCTTGGGCTTGCGTCTTTTCTAAGACAATAACCTCTTCTGGGTTTTCAGAGAGTATGGATCTATCATTCATAACCTCTTCTTGAGTGTTATTTGTAACCTCCTTAAGAGTGTTACTTGAATATTTTCTCTTTCTAAGTCCTTTGAACCTATAGGTCTACCACGCTTCTGGCTTGCAGTAGATTCATTAGCCATTCTGCTATTTTTTCTATGGGATATCAATTCGAGCTGGCTCATTTGCATCGGGCACATATGATTTAATCATTTTAGCTGCATCAGTAAATGCATCTGGCATTTGATTTGCAATATCCCGTTGATACAATATCCTGCGTACCTCAGTTTCACATTGATTAGTACGAGGATCTAGATAAGACAGAGTAGGATTATCCCACGATAATTCATGCCGTTTATTTGTTGCGAATGGTTCTGTAAGAACATTCTTTTCTTTCTTATCTTCTCCTAACGACGAAAATTTAGTCTCATCAAAATGGCAGTCTGTGAATCTAGTAGTAAAATTATCAACAGTTAAAGGTTCTAAATATCTAATGATAGAGGGCGAATCAAAACAAATATAAATTCCTAAACGGCGTTGAGGTTCCATTTTAGAGCGCTGATGAAGGAGAATAGGAACATAAACAACACAACCAAATTTACACAAATGAGAGATGTTAGGTTGATGGCCTGTCACAAGTTGTGATGGTAGCAGTATGTAATATGGCATATGCCTAAGTTAAAACAGGTAAGTTTGATTGCATGAGTAAAGGCCTTGTTATGTGCTAAAATTGCTTAATCAAAGACTCTTTTAAACTATTTTGGATATGAACACGAGGGACAGAATGTTCAACTTATATTCCTACCGAAGCATAATAATCATCAAAAGTACGGGAAGTGAACTCAGCTGCATTATCAAATCGAATCGTTCTAACATGTTGGTCAGAAAAAATGAGTCTTAAGCTTAATCAACTGAGAAAGTAGTTTGGAGAAGGCAAAATTTCTAGACGAGAGTAAGAAAACATTTGACCATCGACTAGAAACATCTATTAGAACCATAAAATATCTGAAAGATCCGCTAGCAGGATCAATTGGTGCGTAAATATCACCTTGTATTCTCTAAAGGAATTGTGGTGATTCAGAAGCTATTTTGAGAAGTGAAGTTCTTGTAATGAGTTTACCCTGTGAACAAGCTACACACAAATGTTCAGTAGAAAAAGAAAGACTTTGATATGATAAATTATGCCCAATGGTATTGTTGATGACCTTTCTCAACATAGTCGATCCTGGATGACCCAATCTGTCATGCCAAATGATTAGATTCCTTGGATCCTTTAATCTTTTTCTAGTGATAGGGTGAGATTCTACTACCTTCAGAGTAGTTTGATATATCCCCGAGGAGATTAACTTGTACTTTTCTAATGTGAGCTTATTGCTTCTAACATTAGAAGTGATACAAAGATACTCTTTGCTATCATCGTTCATGGTTTCAACATGAAACCTGTTCAATCGAATATCTCTAACGCTGAGTAGATTTTTATTAGATCTACTAGAGAATAATGTATTTCGAATGACTAAGTGTGTTCCATTTGGCAACACAACATTGGCCTTGCCATAACCTTCTATAATATGCACGGGTCCAGCAATAGTGGTCACCTTGGGCGTGTTTGAGGCATATGTTATGAAAAACTTTCTAATTTTCAATATAGTGTGAGTTTTTGTACTATTTATCAAGTATATGCCATCATCATTGTCTATACCTTTCAAAAGTAAAAATTAATAATATATTAATATGCTACTAAATGGTTAAGCTTGACATATTGCCAATTATTACAACTTGATCTAAATCTAAATGAAACTGCTTCAAAGAAAGTAAACTACCTAGAATATTGATCATATAATGACCAATTAATTCAACGTGAAAAGTAAATAAACTTAGATAAGCATACAATAACTATTCATTGACTTTGCCTATCATGGCGTTGAACTGGTCTTCCAAAATTGTGTTTCCATACTTATTTTGGAAAAAATTATTAAAATCCATGTGTGTTATACCCTCCATGAGATTAGACTCCACACCATTTGAGGCTTCATACTCGTCCACTTTCTTTTGTGAGGTGCGACAGTTTCGCATCCAATGACCAACTCTACCACAACGTTTGCAAATATCAGTTGGAGCAGCTGGATTGAGAATTTGGGCATTGTTTCTTCGAGTATTAAATCCCTTATTTTTGAACTGTGTATCGTTCCTTGGACCCAAATTATAGCCATTTTTTTGGCTTCCACGACGTCCATGCTCTCTACCTCTGTGATTTTCTCGACCCCTATTATTGGTCACATTTTTTCGAGCACTAGTCGCATTCACTTCAGTTGGAATTGGTGTAGACCCATTTGGTCTACTAGTGTGATTTTTTATTAATAACTCATTATTTTTCTCTCGACCACGAGTAAGACAACAATGAGTTTGAAATACTTCTTAAAATTTCTCTCCCTATACGTCTGTTGCATGGTCATATTAGTCGTATGAAATGAGGTAAATATTTTCTCCACCATGGAGTGCTCTGTCACTTCTTCACCACATAACTTCAATTGTGAATTAATCCTGAACTTAGCTGAATTATAGGCTGCAACTGTTTTATAATCTTGGAAACGTAGATTGAGCCATTCATGGAGTGCACCTGGTAGTATGACCATTTTCTGGTGATCATATCTCTCAGCTAGAGAATTTTATAGCACCAAGGGGTCCTTGACTGTTAAGTACCCAACCTTGAGATAATCATGAATATGATGTCTTAGAAAAATTAAAGCATTCGCTTTATCTTATGCAGATATTGGCTTATCAGCCATAATTGCGTCACTTAGGTTTTTGGCTTGAAGGTGCAATTCAGCATCCAATCTCCAGTTGAGAAAGTTCTGGCCTTCTAAGTTTAGAGGCTTAAAATCATGCTTTGTGAGGCTCGACATATTGCTGTATAAGATCAATAATAACAAGTAACATAAGAACTTGGTAAATCACCAAGCAATTCATGTTCATGGTGTATGCTTCAAACAATGATGTTTCAGAAGTCTATTTATACCAAACAAATCTTGTTCACGGTATGCTTCGAATAATGATGTTCCAGAAGTCGTAAGTAAATACCAAACACTAGATGTTCATGGTATGCTTCGAACAATAATTATGTTCAAGAAGTCTTTCAAAAAATACTACATATGGTATGCTTCTGTAAACTACCTCGACCAGATTTCAGTATTTTAAAATTATTTTTTTGACTAATTAGAATTATTGCAACTTTTTAAATTTATTTTGATTACATATCCTATTGATTGTGCACCTATCCCTCACACAATTAATTAGAGCATTACACTAGCTGTTATTCCCAAACAAAGTTCACATACCTGCCCTAGACATGTTAGACTATTTTTCTAAATTTTGTACAACTCCCAGATGTTTTATTTTGAGCCTCGTTTGAGACGCGCAAATATCGTTACAAACGTCCGTATTTATTTCCTATTTAATTTCCTGCTCTATACCCATCTCTGTACCTCTAGAGATTTGAGGCCCAACCTATACCTGTTTTGCCCAAACAAAAATACGTAAATATTCTACTTTGAATATACTATAATTAGTATATTGGCACCGTATTAAAATTATGACCCTACTTGTCTCTAAATAATTAGAGAACACCGTACGCAGTATTTATTAATTAATAAATACGATGATCCGTATCACCCAAAGAACCAGGCCCTGCCCCTGCCCAGGCTCACCCCCACACCCCCTAAGGCACTCCCCCAGCTTTCCCCCTTATTTTTTTAAAATTCAGTATTTTTAGGAATCAGTGTTTTTAATCAGACAAATTACGTAATTACGCAAATTCCCAATTTTAGGACCTATTTACAATTTATGAATTTACAGGAGTTTTTCTGCAAAATTACATGTGAGGTGTCAACACCTCATTGGCCGGTGAACGTACACCATACACTTGGCAGCGGGACCCACCAAAATATCCCAAAAATATCAGCCAAAATATCCTAGAAATCAAATTACCAAAATACCCCTAGACTTTAACTTATTTACACACCATGCCATTGGCCCTAACCCTATTTAAACCCGAGCACCCCCCCCTCATTCCGAACTCATCCCACACCCACCACGGCCACCCTCCGCCCACCGGACCGCCGCCGAACTCCTCGCCCCTCCCCTAGCCACCCCCAACCGACGGCCACCCTCACTGGCCGCCGCCTCCGCCGCCTGCAACCCCCACAGGCCCATCCCCATCACCCGCACCAACCCACCACCAGCATCCCCGACCTCCCCCAGCGCCGCCTCCGGCCGCCTTGGTACACCGCCACCACCCCCATCCGCTCCGCCTCACCGCCCTCCGCCGAACCACCCTGCCCCCACCGCCCCACCCCGCAGCACCCCGCCACAGCCAGCCACCCCGCAGCACCCCGCCGACCCTCGCTGCCCACAGCTCCCGAGCCACCCCGACCTCCTCTGAACCGCCACCACCATCACCACTGACCACCGCCACCCCCCCGAACCCTTCGCTGCCCCCTCCCCCGCCGTCCTGACCACCTGCACCGCTGCCTCCGCCGTCGCTGCCGCCGCTGCAACTGCTGCAAGCCGCCGCTGTTGCTGCTGCTGTAAACTTCCATTGCTGCTGTGGCTGCCGTTCCGGCCAGCCACCGCCAGCTCCGCCGCCGTCCTCCCGCCGGCGACTAGTCGTTGGCCCCCCTGACGTGTCAGGTATATACCCCCCCTATATACGTATAAATACGTAGTAAATTATATATGTATGTATATATGTATATATATATGTATATATATCTATATATTTATATATATTAATATATATTAATATATATTAATATATATATTATTATATATATATTTAATTATATATTATATTATTATATTACTGTATATATACAGTATATTATACAGTATACATATATTATTATTGTATAATTAATATGTATTTAAATATGTATACTTATGTATATATATATCTATGTATATTTATACATAATTTATTATGTATATATTTATATATAGATATTATGCAATTATTATATTTACAGTAAATATATATATATATATAATAATTATATGTATATATATTTTTATGCATTTTTATTATTTATATGCATTTATTTCATTTATTTATATATATGTATATATTTATGTATATAGTTAAATATATAATATATACTATATTACTATATATTATTATTATTATATTATAGTATATAACATGTATTATACTATTTATATATATACTAAATACTATATAAATATATATATATATATATATATATATATATATATATATATATATATATATATATATATAGTATTACTATTATATATTATATGTATATATATATATGCTTTTTTTTATATAATATATATATATATATGTATATATATATATATATTTATTTATGTATATGATAATATATATCTAATTATATATATTATAATTTATTATATATATATTCAGTATATATATATATATAATACTATTACATTATATGTATATACATATGTATTTTATTCATATATTTACATATATGTATATATTCTATATGTATTATATTATATATATGAAAATATATTATTTATATATATTATTATAGAATATATATATATATATATATGTATTTATATTTTTTTATAGTATATATATATATATATATATATATATATATATATATATATATATATATATATATATATATATATATATATATATATATATATATATATATATATATATATATATATTTATTTATATATAAAAGCTATATTAAGCTATATATGTGCATATAAGTATACTTATATTACTTTATATTTTATATGTATATATATATTATGTAATATATAAATATTATGTAATATATAAAATATATATATAACATATATATATTTTATTATTTTTTCTTGCATTTGTATATATGTATATAAATATATATGTACTTATATTTATTTATCTCTATATGTATTTATGAATACTTATATATATATATATATATACATATATATATATATATATATATATATATATATATATATATATATATATATACACGATATGTAATATTATTATATATTATTATGTCTTTTATTACATAAGTATAAATGCTATATATAGTATATATTATATATATAGGGCTTTACATATATCTATATTTAAGTATAAATACACTATGGTATTTAATGTACACTTTATTTAAATAATATTTATGAACCCTGTACGTCTTGAACAGAACACATCTTCAGCGCAGTCAGTGACCCCCTGTCACAGGACCCCTCAAACTTGACTGTAGGAACAGGTTCTCGACACACTCAGGAAGTAGGCAAGTATACCTTGCCAAGTTTACTGTTTAAATACAAATATTGTTATATGCTATTTCTCCTGATGTCACGCCCCAGTCCCAAAATACGTAGGACTAGGATACGTAACGATGCCAGCCGCCCGTATATATGGCAACTCCAATATATGGAAACCATATATACGTGCGTACGCTGTATAATGAACAACAATTCATCAGTGGTATAATTAATCACAAGTCACAGGGTAATATCTAAATCTCATCCACAGAGTCAAATATACATGAATAACCAATAACTAGGTAACTAAATCTCAATGATAAGTATCTAAAGAATGACAGTCGGATGGAAACAAATCCACTACCGAAATAGAATATAAAAGGAACCAGAATACACACCATAAAAGAACATCTGAACATCCCGAGTTTTCTAAGAGAAGACCTCCTCGGAAAAATACGTAACATGTCCGGATCTGCGCTCCTACGAGTACTCAAGAACATATACACCTGGCAGGGAACCAGGTCCTCAGAGGGACATAGCAAGATACAGAAAAATGATATGCCATAATGTAAATACTGAATAAATAAAGGGGTGTGCTAACCATCTAAGTGAATGCAATTTAAAGACCTTGTAGTATGCATGGGAATGTGTGGCTAGACATATGCTGACGTAATTCACCAATCGTCGGGACTGGCTAGTATATGTGTCATATGCCCCCGACTCAGGGAACTCTGCAATCGTCCATCTCCGAGGAGCATGGATCGAAGGATAAAGACTCAATGAAGGGGGTGTCCCATACGCCTACTAGATGTCTTCCCCGCCCAATATAGATGTACAAGTCGTGAAAACGACGTGGACACCTCCTACTATGATGCAAGTCTCAATAAAATAAACAACTGAGCTAAATACCGCTACACGTGTTGCTCACACTGATGGCCAGTCGCGCATGAGGCACGCGTCCCTACATGTACTCACTCTGTGATGTGTAATAATACGTGTCAAGGCCTGAGAAGTTATATCAATAACTTCACAACTTTAGGTGGGTCTACTAGACACTAGGTCAGACACAAGTCCTAACGTCAACGCCATCGTTGACTGCACCCGAGTCTTCTCGGACGCGCACATTTATATAATATTAAAAATAAATAAACATGTAACTAACAATAACTAAATTTAAACAGTACACAAGGCAAGGTATACTTGCCTGGCAGGAGAGCTGCAAATATAATGTCCAGATGTCAAATGCCAAAAGTCAGAACTATGGCATCAGAATAAATGTCTCCGGATACTGAAATAAACATCACTAACAGTCTCAGAAAATATCAAATAGCTAGAAACGCATGTCCTTAAGTCTAATTTGGATACAGGGGCAAAAATGACAGTTTCCGGTCAAAGCGGGGTCCACAGGTGGGCCCACTTTGCACCGAAAAATGTGTCAGGGTCAAAGGTCTCCAAATTCGCCAAAACTTAGTGTCAACAAGTCCAGAACGTCGATACGAACCCAATGAAACTTCCAGAATTGGATTTCGATGAGCCGGTCACAAAATCGCCCGTCAAGTGGAGCCTGTGGGGCCCACGATACGGGATTTTGTCAACGTTCTCAGAATCGAACCAAACTTGGCTCACAGGACCAGCGTATTGCTACGAGTCCGATGGCACAAGTTTCGTCTCGATCCGACGTGTGTACACAAAGTTGCAGCGTGTTTCAGAACTGACGGATACGGGGCGGTGTCGGCGGATACGCGTTGATTCCGGTGTGCACGCACATCCAAATCAACTTCTCCGAATTCCTACACATCCGTATCAACGTCGCGCACGTTTCGGTAAAGACCACGTGCGACCAAGTCGTCCCGTTTGGCGGGACGTACCCAGTTCCGGGATGAATCGGGTCGTTGTTTTTCCTATTTTTGGATCGCGGTTCGCGATCGCCACAGGACGCGATGCTCCGAGCGAGTTGCACGGGCACCGAGGTGGTTACATAGTTTACACGACGCAACTGACGGAATTGAAATTGGAATTACGAGGAGAGAGATAAATATACCTGAACAGGGCTCCGTGGAAACTGGATTGCACGTGTCCGTGTGTCGGTTCGACACAGGATTTGTGTCCTGGACGTGTCCGGGCCGTGTCCAGCTGCGGTGTCCGGTTCTGCTCGAGTCGGGGTCATCGCGGGGTGGTCCGGAGCTGCTGCGGCCAGGGCTCCGGGGTCGTCGGCTCGTCGACATAGGAGCTGGGTCGTTGCTGCCGTGTTGACCTCGTCGAAGAGGATGGGGGAAGAAGCTGTGGCTGTGGGGGGGTACTGTTGCTGCTCCAGTCGCCTGGGGCGTCGGGCCGGAGCTCGGGTGGCGGTTGTGGCGAGGAGGAGGAGATCGTCGAGGCTGGCGCGGGGAAGGGGAGGGAGGATGAGGGAGAGGGCGGGCCGGCGGCCTGAGAGAGGGGAGTCGGGGGCGGACGCGGCCGGCTGGGCGGAGGAGAAGTGGGAGAGAGGGAAGGAGGAGGAGCTCGAGGGGTCGGGGGAGGGGCGGGGCTCGGGGGGGGAAGGAACTCCGGTGGAGCCGCGGGGACGCTCAGGCGGTCGGGGGAGAGAGGGAAGTCAGAGGAGAGAGGGAAGGAGGAAGAGGCCAGCGGGGGGGTGGCTCCGGCGGGCGGGGGAGCTCCGGCCTGGGGCGGCGGAGCCGCCGGCCAGGGGTCGGCTGCAGGGTCGGGGGGATATTTTGGTTTTTTGTTTTTTTTTCTTTTTCTTTTAGTTTCTTTTATAAAGAATTTATATTATTTAAATAAGTAAATATCTATAGATATTTGTAGGAT
The DNA here is from genome assembly GCA_036927795.1 of Iris macrosiphon. Taxonomy (NCBI): domain Eukaryota; kingdom Viridiplantae; phylum Streptophyta; class Magnoliopsida; order Asparagales; family Iridaceae; genus Iris; species Iris macrosiphon. Next base: position 313,472,491 of record JAYESA010000005.1, on the reverse strand, counting down.
TTTTTAAGGATATTTTAGGATATTTTCGGGATCTCTTCGGGTGGGTCCCGCGTCCAAATGGACGGCGCAGGTTCACCGGCCAGTGAGGGAACTGACACTTTACACTGAAATTTGCAGGAAAGTCCCTGTAATTTCATAAATTGCGTAATAGTCCTATTTTTGGGAAATTGCGCAATTACGAAATTGTCTGGAAAAACACCCGATTCCGAAAAATACTAAAATTCACAAAATTGAGAAAAATTGCTATGTGAGGGTCCCGGGGGAATGGGGGTGAGTCTGGGCAGGGACTGGGCATGATTTCTGAGTGATACGGATCACCGTATTTATTAATTAATAAATACTGCGCACGATGTTCACTAATTATTTAGAGGCAGGTAGGGTCATAATTTTTCTATGGTGTCAATACACTAAATGTAGTATACTCAGTGTAGAAAATTAACGTATTTTTGTTTGGGCAAAACAGGTGCATGTTGGACCTCAAATCTCTAGGGGTACAGAGATGCGTAAAGAGCAGAAAATAAAATAGGAAATAAATACGGGCTTTTGTAACGAGATTTGTGCGTCTCATATGAGGCTCAAAACTGAGTGTCTGGGAGTTGCACAAAGTGCAGGATAGTAGACTGGCATGTCTAGGAGAGGTATGCGAACTTTGTTCGGGATTAACAGTCAAGGTAAAGCTCCAAATAATTTGGAGACGGACAGGTGCACAAGTCTACAGGATATGTAGGAAAAATTAATTAAAATATTGCCATGAATCCTAAATTGTTAAAATAATCCTGAAAATACTGAAATCTGGTCGAGGGGGTTTACAATCTACCCAACTTATAAAAATTTCGTTCTCGAAATTAAAACTAAGCCACGGTAGAAGTCAAAGATGGCAATAGACATAATCTAACAAGGTAATCTATATCTTGGTTTACGAATAGGTTCGAAAAATGTTTACGCATGTCGTCCACATGCTCCCAAGTAGATTCTTCTGGCGCGCCATGCTTCCATGCCACGCAGACCAAGGGAATAGACTGATTTCTCAATACCTTTTCTCGATGATCAAGGATTCCCACGGGTTGCTTTTGATATGACAAGCTCGGCCTAATGGCGATCTCCGAATGATTGAGAACCTGACTGTTGTCTGTCACATATCGCCTGAGTTGCGACACGTGGAATACATCAAGTACTTCCTCAAGTGAAGGTGGTTGCGCAGGTTGATATGCCACTACTCCCACTCTTTTAGCACGTCCATGGTTCAATATAATTTGGTCTCAACTTGTTGCGTCCTCCGAATCGAATGGTGCCTCTAGTAGGTGATATTATCAAGAAGACATGATCGTCCTTTTTGAATTCCAAGGGACGATGATGACGGTTTGCCTACTACTGTTGTCTGTCTTGCATTGCTCGCAAGGGTCCTTGTATTACTTAACTGTCTCTACGGTGTTGACCACCAACTCTGGTCACGCGAATTCTTGTCTGGGACAAAGCTGACTGGTATGCCATGCAATCTTACGATTTGCCTCATATATAAGTTATGTCTTCCTAGCTTCAGAGAAATTACGACGGTTGTAAGTTCCAAAAATGTACTCTTAATTGTCCAGATGCATATGCCATTACCTTGCCATCCTGTATTAATTCGCATCCCAAACTTTTTCCTGATGCGTTTGTAGATCACAACCGCCTGATCCGGATGGAATAGTCAATACGATTGTTGTGGTCAGTCGCTTCTTCAACTCCTCGAAAGCGGCTTGACACTCGTTGGTCCATAGGAATTCTTAATCCTAAAAAGTCAACCAAGTCATAGGTACTGCTATCCATTCAGGAGTCAATCCATTGTTCCTTCGGTGAAATCCTTTTAGGCTCCTGACAGCAAACTGATATATTCTTCATTGTAATACTTGAGTTCTGAACTTAACCCAAGTTACGAGGCAAAATAAAAATTTAATGCTGTTATAGGGATGCACGTATCAGGAACGTAATAAAACGTAGGTAGGTAGGTAGCGAAGGTCATTCTAAAGGTAGCACAGTTTTAAACTGTAATCATATCTAATAATAGGGTTTGGTAATTACCCAGAAACAAACAGAAATGGTTACAGAAACAAAACACTCCGTATTTATACTAAGCACGAGGTTTCGTCTTTCCGAAATAAGGGAAGACGGAAAACAGTAATCAAGAGTTCAAGGGGATGGTAATAGATTAGAAGTGTGGGGATCAAGGCGTTTAAAGAATTCAAATAGGAATTTATCAAAGCAGTTGTGGATTGAAATGCTATTTTGATAATTCTTATTCACATGCTCGTATCAGTACAGTCATGTAGCTGATACGATATGCTCAGACATATCCAGCGGACAAGTACATCCGTCTACTAATCACTATATATCTCAATCCACGTAAGGTAGTTATGTGAAGGGCAAATCAAAATGCACTAAGGTTGATCAGATCGTAATACACTGATTCTGAATAGACAATTGTATTAGTGGAGTGGATCAGGCCCCAATAACACATGTGTTATGAACAAGCTCAAAAAAGAATAAGCTTGCAAAACTAGGCTATAATAGCATCATAAGTCAAGGTAGGACAGCAATTTTAAGTATGCTAGATTATGATGAGAGAAATTATAACATAATTAACAATCACAAAAAGACAAGACTCTACAATCTCTACAGTTATTATTCTAATTCCTTGTCTAAGTTGCTAGTTGACCCAAAAGAGGTATGGCCTTCTAAGTTCTACAATCTTAATATACACTATAGGTTGTCTGCCTAAAACAGAGATTTCAAGAAAGTCCCCGTAAAGTAGGGATATCAGAGCTGTCCGCGTAAAAGTATGTGCGTAACAGTCTGCGTAAAAGTCTGGGTGAAAGTCTGAGCGTAAAAGTTTTGCGCTAAAATCTACGCATAAAATTTGCGGGTCGTAAAGTCTGCATATAAGTCGGCCTGCGTAAAGTTCGCCAAAAAGGTTTGCGTAAAATCTGCCAGCGTGATAAGTACGCGCGTAAAATCTCCTGCGTAAAGTCTAGCATACGTTGCAGCATAAAATTATACAAGGAACTCATAAGTTTGTCAGTTGAATTAATGAATCCTGACGTCTGACAAAAGTACTTGTACAACGATCGAGTGGACGGTTGTGATGATGATTAAAGCACGGAGGTCCAGGTTGTCTTTTAGTGACTTATTGGATACAAGTCATTTACGCTCGAGGTGAGATAAAATCAGATGTCCTGTCAGAAGGCTGTTTCTTTTTGCACAGGCTCGAGGCGTATCTCTGCATTTAATGCACAAGATTGGGTCATGGCTGGGGAAAACTAAGGCTGTAACAAATACGCTTACATCCTATCCTTATATTCTACGTCTAATCAGGTTACTCTACGCTGGTTATCTATTATTCTAGAATCATCATGTGTATGCAGGGCAGTTACCTACGTGGCTCTCATGACGCAGGATAAGGAAAACTAAGGGATCGTGGGCAGCGGTTGTCATAACTACGGCGTAAATGAGACAATCTCCTGCATAATTTGGTTTTCTACGCCAACAAGAAAGTCATTTGGCTTTTTTTTATGCCAACTAGGCAGTCGTTTGGTTTTTATGCCAACAATGGTAAACTAGGTTTTACGCCAACAAGGGTAAAGGGTCTCTGGCGTAAAACTGGGTTTATCTAAACACAGGATGAGGTTTCAGTCCTAGTATTCAACCTTGGATTTCTATTGGTTCCTTAAGACTAGGGTCACACTATGGTAAATTCTCTAACTAATCTTAGTAGTGTTTATACTGCTCTTAAGTCATACATAAATATGTCAGGGGACAATGGTAAGTTAATCTATAGGTAGTGATGCTAGGGTTCATTAGGTAATAAGGAAGACTAGGGTTTATTTAGGTAATAAAGAAGGCTAGGGTTCACTAAGAAATCTTAACTTAATGATATGTCAAAGCTCTAGTTGTGTTCTAAGTAGGAATATTACCCTAAGTATCATCCTATCAATAGGGATCCCTATATTCTATCAGGGGTTATACTAAAAGAATTATCAGGGAAGCACTTGAATCAAGCAGGATGCAATTATGTAAGTAGGACAGACTGGACGGAAGATAAGTCATAGTCAATTTGGATGAGATTCTATATTCTAATTCTAGGTGCAGGCTTGCTCGGTACAGTAACGTAACCGAGACAATATGCTCTGAGACGCAGGCTTGCTCGGTACAGTAACGTAATCGAGACAATATGCTCTCGACCTGCATGGGCCACCACTAAAAACACTGTCACGCCCCAGTCCCAAAATACGTAGGACTAGGATACGTAACGATGCCAGCCGCCCGTATATATGGCAACTCCAATATATGGAAACCATATATACGTGCGTACGCTGTATAATGAACAACAATTCATCAGTGGTATAATTAATCACAAGTCACAGGGTAATATCTAAATCCCATCCACAGAGTCAAATATATATGAATAACCAATAACTAGGTAACTAAATCTCAATGATAAGTATCTAAAGAATGACAGTCGGATGGAAACAAATCCACTGCCGAAATAGAATATAAAAGAAACCAGAATACACACCATAAAAGAACATCTGAACATCCCGAGTTTTCTAAGAGAAGACCTCCTTGGAAAAATACATAACATGTCCGGATCTGCGCTCCTGCGAGTACTCAAGAACATATACACCTGGCAGGGAACCAGGTCCTCAGAGGGACATAGCAAGATACAGAAAAATGATATGCCATAATGTAAATACTGAATAAATAAAGGAGTGTGCTAACCATCTAAGTGAATGCAATTTAAAGACCTTGTAGTACGCATGGGAATATGTGGCTAGACATGTGCTGACGTAATTCACCAATCGTCGGGACTGGCTAGTATATGTGTCATATGCCCCCGACTCAGGGAACTCTGCAATCGTCCATCTCCGAGGAGCATGGATCGAAGGATAAATACTCAATGAAGGGGGTGTCCCATACGCCTACTAGATGTCTTCCCCGCCCAATATAGATGTACAAGTCGTGAAAACGACGTGGACACCTCCTACTATGATGCAAGTCTCAATAAAATAAACAACTGAGCTAAATACCGCTACACGTGTTGCTCACACTGATGGCCAGTCGCGCATGAGGTACGCGTCCCTACATGTACTCACTCTGTGACGTGTAATGATACGTGTCAAGGCCTGAGAAGTTATATCAATAACTTCACAACTTTAGGTGGGTCTACTAGACACTAGGTCAGACACAAGTCCTAACGTCAACGCCATCGTTGACTGCACCCGAGTCTTCTCGGACGCGCACATTTATATAATATTAAAATAAATAAACATGTAACTAACAATAACTGAATTTAAACAGTACACAAGGCAAGGTATACTTGCCTGGCAGGAGAGCGGCAAATATAATGTCCAGATGTCAAATGCCAAAAGTCAGAACTATGACCTCAGAATAAATGTCTCCGGATACTGAAATAAACATCACTAACAGTCTCAGAAAATATCAAATAGCTAGAAACGCCTGTCCTTAAGTCCAATTTGGACACAGGGGCAAAAATGACAGTTTCCGGTCAAAGCGGGGTCCACAGGTGGGCCCACTTTGCACCGAAAAACGTGTCAGGGTCAAAGGTCTCCAAATTCGCCAAACTTAGTGTCAACAAGTCCAGAACGTCGATACGAACCCAACGAAACTTCCAGAATTAGATTCCGATGAGCCGGTCACAAAATCGCCCGTCAAGTGGAGCCTGTGGGGCCCACGATACGGGATTTTGTCAACGTTCTCAGAATCGAACCAAACTTGGATCACAGGACCAGCGTATTGCTACGAGTCCGATGGCGCAAGTTTCGTCTCGATCCGACGTGTGTACACAAAGTTGCAGCGTGTTTCAGAACTGACGAATACGGGGCGGTGTCGGCGGATACGCGTTGATTCCGGTGTGCACGCACATCCAAATCAACTTCTCCGAATTCCTACACATCCGTATCAACGTCGTGCACGTTTCGGTAAAGACCGCGTGCGACCAAGTCGTCCCGTTTGGCGGGGCGTACCCAGTTCCGGGGTGAATCGGGTCATTGTTTTTCCTATTTTTGGATCGCGGTTCGCGATCGCCACAGGATGCGATGCTCCGAGCGAGTTGCACGGGCACCGAGGTGGTTACATAGTCTATACGACGCAACTGACGGAATTGAAATTGGAATTACGAGGAGAGAGATAAATATACCTGAACAGGGCTCCGTGGAAACTGGATTGCACGTGTCCGTGTGTCGGTTCGACACAGAATTTGTGTCCTGGACGTGTCCGGGCCGTGTCCAGCTGCGGTGTCCGGTTCCACTCGAGTCGGGGTCGTCGCGGGGTGGTCCGGAGCTGCTGCGGCCAGGGCTCCGGGGTCGTCGGCTCGTCGACGTAGGAGCTGGGTCGTTGCTGCCGTGTTGACCTCGTCGAAGAGGATGGGGGAAGAAGCTGTGGCTGTGGGGGGGTACTGTTGCTGCTCCAGTCGCCTGGGGCGTCGGGCCGAAGCTCGGGTGGCGGTTGTGGCGAGGAGGAGGAGATCGTCGAGGCTGGCGCAGGGAAGGGGAGGGAGGATGAGGGAGAGGGCGGGCCGGCGGCCTGAGAGAGGGGAGTCGGGGGCGGACGCGGCCGGCTGGGCGGAGGAGAAGTGGGAGAGAGGGAAGGAGGAGGAGCTCGAGGGGTCGGGGGGGGCGGAGCTCGCCGCGGCGGGGCTCGGGGGGGGGGGGGAAGGAACTCCGGTGGAGCCGCGGGGACGCTCAGGCGGTCGGGGGAGAGAGGGAAGTCAAAGGAGAGAGGGAAGGAGGAAGAGGCCAGCGGGGGGGGGGTGGCTCCGGCGGGCGGGGGAGCTCCGGCCAGGGGCGGCGGAGCCGCCGGCCAGGGGTCGGCTGTAGGGTCGGGGGGATATTTTGGTTTTTGTTTTTTTTTCTTTTTCTTTTAGTTTTTTTTATAAAGAATTTATATTATTTAAATAAGTAAATATCTATAGATATTTGTAGGATTTTTTTAGGATATTTTAGGATATTTTCGGGATCTCTTCGGGTGGGTCCCGCGTCCAAATGGACGGCGCAGGTTCACCGGCCAGTGAGGGAACTGACACTTCGCCCTGAAATTTGCAGGAAAGTTCCTGTAATTTCATAAATTGCGTAATAGTCCTATTTTTGGAAAATTGCACAATTACGAAATTGTCTGGGAAAACACCCGATTCCGAAAAATACTAAAATTCACAGAATTGAGGAAAATTGCTATGTGAGGGTCCCGGGGGAATGGGGGTGAGTCTGGGCAGGGACTGGGCATGATTTCTGAGTGATACGGATCACCGTATTTATTAATTAATAAATACTGCGCACGATGTTCACTAATTATTTAGAGGCAGGTAGGGTCATAATTTTTCTACGGTGTCAATACACTAAATGTAGTATACTCAGTGTAGAAAATTAACGTATTTTTGTTTGGGCAAAACAGGTGCATGTTGGACCTCAAATCTCTAGGGGTACAGAGATGGGTAAAGAGCAGGAAATAAAATAGGAAATAAATACGGGCTTTTGTAACAAGATTTGTGCGTCTCATATGAGGCTCAAAACTGAGTGTCTGGGAGTTGCACAAAGTGCAGGATAGTAGACTGGCATGTCTAGGAGAGGTATGCGAACTTTGTTCGGGGTTAACAGTCAAGGTAAAGCTCCAAATAATTTGGAGACGGACAGGTGCACAAGTCTACAGGATATGTAGGAAAAATTAATTAAAATATTGCCATGAATCCTAAATTGTTAAAATAATCCTGAAAATACTGAAATCTGGTCGAGGGAGTTTACACCTGAACTTCATATGACTGTGTGTATCTGAGATTGTCTCGGGTACCGTCAACAAGTACGTTGACACGTAGTGTAATTAACTTAGTCTTTACAGACTTACCAACAACTGTGAGGTTATCATAATATCCTCCTAGACCCTAACACTTGTACATACAGCAAGGTTGCACTTCATTTTGGGATGCAAGTTTACGTACTCGATTAGCTACCAGTGCGTGTGACGTGCATCACGGCTTAGCACGAAATCAGGAAATTCAGGAAAGTCAGGACTCGGCATTTAGCTACGTGGTTTACACGTTGTGGATTCAACTTGTATTACCGCATTGGACGGGGAAGACAACTAGTAGGCGTATGGGACATCCAACTTCTTTATTGCAGATACCGCACTCTTGGGAGTGATACGGACGTTATATATACTTGCAGATACCACATCCCTTAGAGTGTGGACGTTGTTTATATTCAGATACCTCATTCTTCGGAATGACGGACGTTGCAGATACCACACTCTATAGGATGCTGGCCGTTATGCCTAAGCCTACCCATACATACCAAGGTTGTCTTTACATTGCATTCACATAGATGGTTAGCACACCCTGTATTTATTTATTCAGTATTTACATACATGGCATATTTTTATGTATCTTGTTATGTCCCACTGAGGACCTGGTTCCCTGCCAGGTTTAGATGAGGCCTTCTACCCCACGGTATATGGGCCTGGACAGGAGACCAGATATGCTACTGAGGAGGAGCTAGAAGAGCTACCCGCTGAGTCTGCCTGATCCTTTTTATACATCTGGAGCTGTTGCTACTACCTCGATAGACGATACACTAGTCTATCTTATTTCAGCTTTCATCATATTTTGTTGTGGGTTTGTTCCCACAAGATATTATCTGGTTTTGTACTATGACATTTTCAGACTCAGTATTATATATATTCAGCACTTATTTCCTAATATTTTTGTGGATGAGATAGATTTACCTGTATTAGACTTGTAGTATTTTAGGACAGCGTAGCACGTTCCTTTGGGTCTATTAAATTGGATTAAACTCTTAGTGACGTGTCAGCTGGCCAATGCCACGTGGCCTAGTTCCTTATATTTTGGGACTGGGGCGTGACATGGTTTTAGTGGTGGCCCATGCAGATCTAGTTAATTGCTAGTGGTATGATAACATGCCCAGCAAGCCTGCTCTAGGATAGGAACACTAGGTCTCATCCACTATGACTTCATTCTTAAATTTTTGCATCCTGCTTGATTATTATTATTTCCTTCGTACATTTCTAATCTATCTATCTTCTTCATAAATATGGACATACCCGGTGGACATGCGATTGATGGGGCTGACCTAGCAACAGACCCCTCGTCCGATGTCTAAGGAACCCCGACTACCCCGAGAGACCAATCTCTGAGAAGGATGATGGTCTACCCGATGACCCCATACCTTTCCCAGAATCCTGCCCAGACAGGAACACCAGCCCAACATAAAGGGCAAACTTTCCAGGCCCCAACACCACAGGCAGAGACACCTCTGCCTCTACATACAGCCCTTCCTGCCCTGATGCCACAGCTTGAGGGCCAACCTCAAATGTTCCAGTTCCTCCAAGCCATGTTGCAGACTCAATGGCAACAGACTGAAGCCCTGAGACAATCTCAGTAGCAACAGACTGAAGCCCTGAGACATACTTTGATGACGGCTTTGGAGAGAACAACTGCCCCGATACCAGCACCTGTCCAACCAGTGGGCACAGTCCGAGGCTTCCGCCAGATGAGCCCGAGAAACTTTAAAGGCAGCGAAACCCCAGAGGTGATCTCAGACTGGATCTCCAACACAGAAATACTGCTGGAAGGTTCACAACTTTCCCCCGACTTGTGGATGACCGCCGTGAGAGCTCAACTCTTAGGCAACGTCCATCACTGGTGGGATTCTATTGTGTAATCACCTGAAAATTTTAAGAATTTTTACAATTAAATTTTCTGGAATTAATTAGCAATTTCTGTGAATTTTTAAACCTATAATTAAATCAGTCTAATTTAAAATGAATTTTTAAATGAAATTAAATAATATTAAAAAGTGGTGGAAATTATATTTTCAAGTGTAAAATTAAAAACCGAGCATGGGGTATTTTTCCGGGAATTTATTGGACACCGGATGAATTTTTAAAGGATTAAAAAAAACTATTGTTAAATTTATCTGATTATTTAAACCTATATATTAAATAAACCAACCCAAACCCAGTGATTAACCCGGACCGGACCGGCCGGTCTATCTAGACCGAACCGCTCAGGCTAGCGGGTCGGATCCGGGTAAGAACCCGACCCGCCAGCACCAGACCCGACCCGACCCGTTCTAAACCCTAACCCCCAAAACTGAAGAGCCCCGACCCCTCGCCTGGCCGGCGGCCGTTTCCGCCGCCGTGGCCGCCGGCCGACCCCGCGGTTCATCTCCCCCTCACCCGGCGACCCATCCCCTTCCTCTTCCAGCCAACGTCCGGCCGATTCCCATCCCCAACCTCCTATTTAAACCCAGCCTTGGCCGCCGGATTTTCCCTTTACTTTCACCATCTCCGGCGACCTCCAAACCACCACCGACCACCCTGTGACCCCGCTCCGACCACCGGGACAGGTACGCCCAGCCTCCAGCAACATTTTCCGGCCGTCCTCGACCCGCCAGCACCTGCAGACCTCAACCAGAACCTCCGGGAGCCTTCTCCGGCGCTTCTTTCCCTTCTCCGGCGCTGATCCGGCCAGCCAGGGCGTCGACGACCACCCCGAGACCGGCGACGCTTTCGCCTGAACCCCAGGCCGACTCTGGCAGGTGTGGACACGACCCAGGACGCGAGTTCAAGCCTGGACACGACCGGACACAAGGCAGGACACAGTAAACCCTAGAGTTCAGGACACAATTTTGGACACGTTAGACTCGGATTTTCAGCCTTCTTTCAGGTATTCACAACTTCCTACTCGTAGCTCTGTTTCATGTTCCGTAAGTTTCTTTGCGAAGCCTGTTAGACCCTCTCGGTGCCCAGACAAACTGCTCGGGGCATCGCGTCCTGTGGTGATCGCACACCGCGATCCAAAAACAGGAAAAAACTTAGCCCTGTTTCACCCCGGTATCGAGTACGCCCCGCTAAACGGGACGACTTGGTCATGTGCGGTCTTCACCGACACGTCAGCGTCGTTAATACGGATATGCGGGCTTTCGCAGAAGCTGATTCGGATGTGCGAGCACACCGGAATCAGTGCGTATCCGCGGACACCGTCTCGTATCCGTGTTTTCTGAATCTCGCTGTAACTTGGTGTACACAAGTCAGATCGAGACGAAACTTGCACCATCGGACTCGTAGCAATACGCTGGTCCCGTGGGTCAAGTTTGGTTCGATTCTGAGAACGTTAGAAAATCGCGTGTCGTGGGCCCCACAGGCTCCACCTGACGGGCGATTTTGAGAACGGCTCATCGGAATCCAACTCTGGAAGTTCCGCTGGGTTCGTATCAACGTTCCTGACTTGTTGACACTAAGTTGGACTGATTTGGAGACCTTTGACCCTGACCCGGTTTTCGGTACGAAGCGACCTACACATGGACCCGCTTTGGCCTAGAAATGTCATTTTGCCCTTGTGTCCAAACTGGACTTAAGGACAGCCGTTCCTAACTATTTCCTATGTTCTGAGACTGTTGTTAATGTTCATTTCAGCTTCTGGAGGAGTTATTGCTGAACCCACTGTTACAAGGACCGCCACTGATATTCCAATCCCAGGCAAGTGTACCTTGCCATAAATTGCAGATTATTAGTTTAATTAGTTCTCTTGTTTTACTTTTCTGTGACTATTGTACATGATATAACCTAGGACCGTATGACATACTTAGCGTCCGATCACAGTCGGGTGCCAACCCCGTACGCGGAGTTGTGTACGTCATTTAGTGATGGATATTCGAGACCCTTTATATTCTTGTGCTTGTTTATCAAGTACACTATAACCTAGGACACCTGACACCATACATTGGCAGAATCTTCCTGACATATTCAAGGTGATTCTGTATAGGATACAGGATGGACATAGTTATATATTCTTAGTTTATGACTGTTGCATTAGATCTGATCTCACGTGACATGGACATGAGACGTGTGGTTACATTGGGTGGGGAGAGACACACAGGCTACAGGCTGTTCTATACATATATACTACTATTGTGAGGTTGTAGACTCTCGAGCAGAGCTAGACCACTACTAGATATTGCTGCTACCGGCTCCCCGACACAGAGCTTGTAGCAGTCTCAGCCTGAGTACTAGTGTTGCTCTCAGTTGCATTTTCACTTAGATGGTTATGTAGTTACCCTGCTTATTCATTTACTATTTCACTGCATTTATTTCTGGCTTGTATTATTTGTACCTTGCTATGTCCCCTGAGGACCTGGAATGGATGATGTCCCCAGGTTTAGCAGAAGAGCATTACCCCGAGGTTTACGGGACAGGAGCTGAAGCTATACCAGGAGCTGTTGCTGAAGGAGAACCTAACATAGAAGCAGAGGTGATGGCAGAAGATTTTACTTGAGATTATGTTACTTGTACTCTTCAGATACTCTATTTTTGGACTCTTTTGTTCTGGTCAGATGAACCAGTGTTTTAGACTCTTGTCGGGTTGTTCCTCGACATACTCTGCTGAGACTGGACTTGATGTACTTTCTTTTATTTGCTGTTGTTCTTATTATTCTGTGTGTGGATGAGATTAGTTTTTGATATGATATTGTAGACCTATATTACAGCTTAAGTATGCTCGATGGATCCATTAAATTGGGATGTCCATTGATGTGTACTGCTGGCCATTACCACGTGTCTAGTCCCACGACATTTTTGGGACTGGGGCGTGACATGGTTTTTGTGGTGGCCCATGCAGGTCAACGACAAAATTGTTTGGTCTCAACTTAGGGGCCAAACAAACCTGTAAAAGGATAGGATAGGCTATAGGATCTCATCCATTTGTTGAACGTTTTTGAAACTCTATATCGCATTCGAATTAAGTACTTGATTTTGCATCCTGCTTGACTTTACTAAACGTTCTCATAAAGTTTATTTTGCATGCAGAAAAAATGGATCCGAGAAATGGAGATGAAGTTCCTTTTACACCACAAGACGCTGTGGTTACCTATGGTGATGGGGTTACACCAGAGAACAGAGGTCAATCCTCTCAGAGTGGACAAGATGAGCAACATAACTCAAGGTTCAGGCGCGATGATATCCCACCACCGCCTCAGTTCACTCCACAGATGCCTGCCTTCCCACCAGGGCAAACAATGGACGGGCAGCAGATGTTCCAGATGTTTTATGCCATGATGCAAGCTCAACAACAAGTTCAACAGGAGGCGCAGCGTCAGGAGGCAGAGAACCTGAGAACCAGCCTAGTGAATGCATTGGAGCAGGCAAACCCACAAGCTAGGCGACCAGCGACGGGATCTATCACTGATTTCCGTCAACTCAAGCCCCGTACCTTTTCGGGCAAGGAAGGACCAACTGAAGTGCATGAATGGCTCACTAATACACAGCATCAGTTGGAAGCAGCTGAACTTCCGCGGGAAAGATGGATGACTGCTGTCCGAATGCAACTAACGGACAACGCGCACCACTGGTGGCTAGCTGAAGAGAGGAGGCTCGGACATGACCGAGTCACTTGGGAGGAGTTCTCCAGACTCTTCCAAGAGATGTATATCCCAGCCGTTGCTAGATCAGAACTCCGAGATAAGTTCAACCGTCTCATCCAGGGCAACATGTCAGTGGAGGAGTATAATGCCGAATTCATTCGCTTGAGTCGTTTCGCCCCTTCTTTAATTCCTACCGAAGAAGAGAAGGCGGAGAAATTCTTTGACGGACTCAGGTTCGAGCTTCAGAGGTTGATTGGATCTGTTGCCCCTACATCATACAACGACGTCCTTGCTGCGGCACGACGCATGGAGCGCGTCACCAGGAGGGAGTCAAGTCTGAAGCGGCCATTTACCTCAGTACCATCCAAGGCAGCACAAGGAGATTCTGCAAAGCGACTCCAAAGGAATCTACCGCAGAGGGCAGCACCAAGAACTCTACCTACTTGTCATTTCTGCGGCAAGTTAGGTCACATTGAAAAGGAGTGCAGACGCAAATTGGGACTGTGCCTGGTTTGCGGATCCAACCAGCATCTATCCAGGGACTGCACAGCACGTCGAGAGGGAGCACCACGACCAGCTCTACCTGCACCAAGGCCAGATTATCCAGCAGTGGGAGCACAGCAGACGGGAGTTGGAGGAGTCAGACCACCAGCTCCAGGAGGATATCAGCCAAGACCTCCATTGCCACCTCAAGCAGCACTATTCCAACAGGCTCGTCAGCAGAGGGGACCAGCACAGGGACGAGGTCAGGCTTTTGCATTGGCTGTTCAGGAAGAAGCTATTGCTGGAGAAGTTATAGCAGGTACCATCTTAGTAGCTTCATTACCTGCTGTAGCTTTATTTGATTCTGGGGCATCACACTCATTTATAGCTGCTAGCTTCGTAGCCACACATAGAGTAGCTACTGCACCCCTTCCGAAGACTAAGAGAATTCTTACGGGAGGTGGAATTATACCTGTTAGTGATATCTGTAGATCATGCTCAGTAGTAGTCTGCGGAAGAGAGATGCGAGCCCAATTTCTGATCTTTTCTATGCCTGACTATGATGTGGTACTTGGTATGGACTGGTTAAGTCAGTATCATGCTACTCTTGATTGTCGGCTTGGAAAAGTTATATTCAGACCACCTGGACACTCAGAGTTTGAATTTCTTCGAGGAGCTGTAGAACAAGGTGTTCAGCCAACTCTTAGGGCATTAACTGTAGAAGGGGAGTCAAGTTACCCAAGAGTTATATCAGAGTTTGTGGATGTATTTCCCGATGATCTTCCAGGTCTACCACCTGATCGAGAAATAGAATTCACTATAGACTTAACTCCAGGAGCAGAACCTATCACTTCAACAGTTTATAGACTAGCACCTAAGGAGTTAGTAGAGTTGAAGAAGCAAGTTGATGAACTTCTGGACAAAGGTTTCATCCGGCCCAGTGTATCACCTTGGGGAGCACCTATACTTTTTGTACCGAAGAAGGATGGAACAGTTCGCCTATGCATTGATTACAGGACGTTAAACGCTGTGACCATTAAGAACCGGTATCCCTTGCCTCGTATTGATGACTTGTTTGATCAGTTGAGTGGAGCTAGGGTATTTTCGAAGATTGACCTAAGATCCGGTTATCACCAGATTAGGGTGAGAAAGGAAGATATTCCGAAGACAGCCTTTAGAACCAAGTATGGACACTATGAGTTCTTAGTAATGCCGTTTGGTTTAACCAACGCACCTGCTGTGTTCATGAGCTTGATGAACCGAGTTTTTCATCAATACTTGGATAAATTCGTGGTGGTATTTATAGATGACATTCTGGTATATTCTAAAAGCCATGAAGAGCACGAAGAACATCTCAGAATCGTGCTAGAGACGTTGAGGCAGGAGAAGCTTTATGCTAAGCTCAGTAAATGTGAGTTTTGCATGGATAAGGTGCCATTCTTGGGACATATTATCTCAGGAGAAGGACTGTCGGTTGATCCAGAGAAGGTTGCTGCTATTGAGACTTGGCCTACACCAACATCAGTTGCTGAGGTGAGGAGTTTTCTAGGACTTGCTGGATATTACAGAAGGTTCGTAGAAAATTTCTCAAGGATTGCGGAGCCATTGACGAAGTTGACACGGAAAGATCAGGACTTTGCATGGACAGAAGAATGTCAGTTGGCCTTTGAAGAATTGAAGAGGCGTCTAACAACAGCACCAGTCTTGACTCTTCCTTCAGGGTCAGGCGGTTTTGTTGTTTATAGCGATGCGTCAGGTAGTGGCCTTGGATGTGTTTTGATGCAACACGGCAAAGTTATTGCTTATGCATCGAGACAGTTGAAGGTCCATGAGAAGAACTACCCAACGCATGATCTGGAGCTAGCTGCTGTAATATTTGCACTGAAGATTTGGAGGCATTATCTTTATGGTGAGAAGGTGGAAATCTTCACTGACCACAAAAGTCTGAAGTATGTATATACCCAGAAAGAGCTTAACATGAGGCAAAGACGCTGGCTGGAGTTAATGGTGGACTTTGATATAGATCTGCAGTACCACCCAGGGAAGGCGAATGTAGTAGCAGACGCACTCAGCAGGAAGCCTACAGCATATTTCTTGACAATGCAGCCTGAGCTATTGAGAGATCTGCAGGAGCTTCAGATTGAGGTTATTCTACCAAGGCAGAGTGGCTTGCTGGCTAATCTGGAAGTGAAGTCATCGCTCGTGGAAAGGATTAAAGAAGCTTTGCCTACTGATGCAAGATTTAGAAGACTCAAAGAGAAGACAGAAGCAGGCATGCAGACGGGACTTCGCATACATGAGGATGGGACATTAAGGTGCGGAGATCGTCTATATGTTCCAAATGGAGAACTGAGACAAGAGCTAATGACTGAAGCACATAGCTCCATATACTCTGTTCATCCAGGAGGAACAAAGATGTATCGAGATCTAAGGCAGTACTATTGGTGGCATGGAATGAAGAGAGAAATTGCTAGATTTGTAGCTAAATGTTTAGTCTGCCAACAAGTGAAAGCAGAGCATCAGAGGACTGCCGGAATGCTGCAGCCGCTTCCCATACCGGAATGGAAGTGGGAACATATCACCATGGACTTCGTCACAGGATTCCCAAGGAGCCCCAGTGGAAAAGATGCGGTATGGGTTATCGTGGATCGACTCACTAAGTCGGCACACTTCTTGCCGTTTAGAGTTGGACAGTCCACGGAGATACTAGCCGACATGTATATGCGACAAATAGTAAGATTGCATGGAGTGCCGGTTAGTATCGTGTCAGACCGAGATTCGAGGTTCACCTCTCATTTTTGGCGAAGTATGCAAGAGAGTCTTGGCACCAGACTAAAATTCAGCACGGCCTATCACCCCCAGACAGATGGTCAATCAGAACGTACAATCCAGATCTTGGAGGATATGCTGAGATCTTGTATGTTAGACTTTGGAGGGTCTTGGGAAGATCATTTGCATTTGGTAGAATTCTCCTACAACAACAGTTACCAGGCAAGCATCAAGATGGCACCTTTCGAGGCGTTATACGGTAGGAAGTGCAGATCGCCAATATGCTGGAGTGATGTCGGAGAGCGACAAATCTTAGGACCAGAGTTGGTGATGCAAACTGTGGAGAAGGTTAAACAAATTCAGAATTATCTTCGGGCAGCTCAGGACAGACAGAAGCATTGGGCTGATACACACCGACGTCCATTAGAGTTCAAGGAAGGAGAACATGTATTTCTGAGGATTTCACCTACTCGAGGAACCATCCGCTTTGGGAGCAGAGGCAAGTTGAGTCCAAGGTACATTGGGCCCTTCGATATCCTGGAGCGCATTGGTGAGGTGGCCTATCGTCTTGCATTACCTCCATCTTTAGAGGGAGTGCATGATGTGTTCCATGTCTCACAGTTGAGAAGGTATGTGACTGACCCAAGTCACATAGTGGATCATTCAGAGATCGCCGTAGGTCCAAGCCTGAGATATGAAGAACAACCGGTAGGTATACTCGGAACCAGTGAGAAGACATTGCGAGGGCATACAATTAAACTGGTTCGTGTGGCATGGAAGCAACACTCACCTGGTGAATCTACCTGGGAGAGGGAAGATACCATGCGACAGAAGTACCCCCACTTATTCGAGGATGCAGGTATACCTTAAGAAAATTTTAATTCTTGTAGTTCTGTTCTGTTAGTAGTTTAATCTTTAAATTGCGAGGACGCAATTTTCTTAAGGGGGGTAGATTGTAATCACCTGAAAATTTTAAGAATTTTTACAATTAAATTTTCTGGAATTAATTAGCAATTTCTGTGAATTTTTAAACCTATAATTAAATCAGTCTAATTTAAAATGAATTTTTAAATGGAATTAAATAATATTAAAAAGTGGTGGAAATTATATTTTCAAGTGTAAAATTAAAAACCGAGCATGGAGTATTTTTCCGGGAATTTATTGGACACCGGATGAATTTTTAAAGGATTAAAAAAAACTATTGTTAAATTTATCTGATTATTTAAACCTATATATTAAATAAACCAACCCAAACCCAGTGATTAACCCGGACCGGACCGGCCGGTCTATCTAGACCGAACCGCTCAGGCTAGCGGGTCGGATCCGGGTAAGAACCCGACCCGCCAGCACCAGACCCGACCCGACCCGTTCTAAACCCTAACCCCCAAAACTGAAGAGCCCCGACCCCTCGCCTGGCCGGCGGCCGTTTCCGCCGCCGTGGCCGCCGGCCGACCCCGCGGTTCATCTCCCCCTCACCCGGCGACCCATCCCCTTCCTCTTCCAGCCAACGTCCGGCCGATTCCCATCCCCAACCTCCTATTTAAACCCAGCCTTGGCCGCCGGATTTTCCCTTTACTTTCACCATCTCCGGCGACCTCCAAACCACCACCGACCACCCTGTGACCCCGCTCCGACCACTTGGACAGGTACGCCCAGCCTCCAGCAACATTTTTCGGCCGTCCTCGACCCGCCAGCACCTGCAGACCTCAACCAGAACCTCCGGGAGCCTTCTCCGGCGCTTCTTTTCCTTCTCCGGCGCTGATCCGGCCAGCCAGGGCGTCGACGACCACCCCGAGACCGGCGACGCTTTCGCCTGAACCCCAGGCCGACTCTGGCAGGTGTGGACACGACCCAGGACGCGAGTTCAAGCCTGGACACGACCGGACACAAGGCAGGACACAGTAAACCCTAGAGTTCAGGACACAATTTTGGACACGTTAGACTCGGATTTTCAGCCTTCTTTCAGGTATTCACAACTTCCTACTCGTAGCTCTGTTTCATGTTCCGTAAGTTTCTTTGCGAAGCCTGTTAGACCCTCTCGGTGCCCAGACAAACTGCTCGGGGCATCGCGTCCTGTGGTGATCGCACACCGCGATCCAAAAACAGGAAAAAACTTAGCCCTGTTTCACCCCGGTATCGAGTACGCCCCGCTAAACGGGACGACTTGGTCATGTGCGGTCTTCACCGACACGTCAGCGTCGTTAATACGGATATGCGGGCTTTCGCAGAAGCTGATTCGGATGTGCGAGCACACCGGAATCAGTGCGTATCCGCGGACACCGTCCCATATCCGTGTTTTCTGAATCTCGCTGTAACTTGGTGTACACAAGTCAGATCGAGACGAAACTTACACCATCGGACTCGTAGCAATACGCTGGTCCTGTGGGTCAAGTTTGGTTCGATTCTGAGAACGTTGGAAAATCGCGTGTCGTGGGCCCCACAGGCTCCACCTGACGGGCGATTTTGAGAACGGCTCATCGGAATCCAACTCTGGAAGTTCCGCTGGGTTCGTATCAACGTTCCTGACTTGTTGACACTAAGTTGGACTGATTTGGAGACCTTTGACCCTGACCCGGTTTTCGGTACGAAGCGACCTACACATGGACCCGCTTTGGCCTAGAAATGTCATTTTGCCCTTGTGTCCAAACTGGACTTAAGGACAGCCGTTCCTAACTATTTCCTATGTTCTGAGACTGTTGTTAATGTTCATTTCAGCTTCTGGAGGAGTTATTGCTGAACCCACTGTTACAAGGACCGCCACTGATATTCCAATCCCAGGCAAGTGTACCTTGCCATAAATTGCAGATTATTAGTTTAATTAGTTCTCTTGTTTTACTTTTCTGTGACTATTGTACATGATATAACCTAGGACCGTATGACATACTTAGCGTCCGATCACAGTCGGGTGCCAACCCCGTACGCGGAGTTGTGTACGTCATTTAGTGATGGATATTCGAGACCCTTTATATTCTTGTGCTTGTTTATCAAGTACACTATAACCTAGGACACCTGACACCATACATTGGCAGAATCTTCCTGACATATTCAAGGTGATTCTGTATAGGATACAGGATGGACATAGTTATATATTCTTAGTTTATGACTGTTGCATTAGATCTGATCTCACGTGACATGGACATGAGACGTGTGGTTACATTGGGTGGGGAGAGACACACAGGCTACAGGCTGTTCTATACATATATACTACTATTGTGAGGTTGTAGACTCTCGAGCAGAGCTAGACCACTACTAGATATTGCTGCTACCGGCTCCCCGACACAGAGCTTGTAGCAGTCTCAGCCTGAGTACTAGTGTTGCTCTCAGTTGCATTTTCACTTAGATGGTTATGTAGTTACCCTGCTTATTCATTTACTATTTCACTGCATTTATTTCTGGCTTGTATTATTTGTACCTTGCTATGTCCCCTGAGGACCTGGAATGGATGATGTCCCCAGGTTTAGCAGAAGAGCATTACCCCGAGGTTTACGGGACAGGAGCTGAAGCTATACCAGGAGCTGTTGCTGAAGGAGAACCTAACATAGAAGCAGAGGTGATGGCAGAAGATTTTACTTGAGATTATGTTACTTGTACTCTTCAGATACTCTATTTTTGGACTCTTTTGTTCTGGTCAGATGAACCAGTGTTTTAGACTCTTGTCGGGTTGTTCCTCGACATACTCTGCTGAGACTGGACTTGATGTACTTTCTTTTATTTGCTGTTGTTCTTATTATTCTGTGTGTGGATGAGATTAGTTTTTGATATGATATTGTAGACCTATATTACAGCTTAAGTATGCTCGATGGATCCATTAAATTGGGATGTCCATTGATGTGTACTGCTGGCCATTACCACGTGTCTAGTCCCACGACATTTTTGGGACTGGGGCGTGACATATTGAGCGCAGCGTCGGCAAAAACCAGACTTGGGAACAATTCTTGGAGCACTTGAACGCAAAGTACTTCCCAGCAACTGTCCGAAATGCCCTGTATTCCCAGTTCCTGCACTTGGAACAAGGGAACATGACCGTTGACGCCTACGATGCAGAGTTCAGCCGACTAAGTCGATTCGGCGCCATTCTGATACCAAATGAGCTGGAGAAGGCCAGGAGATTTCACCACGGCCTTACTTCCGAGCTCCAAAGGTATACAACGATGCAGTCAAGAATCTCTTACGAGGAGGTTCTTTCCGAGGCAAGAGTGCAAGAGGCTATTGGCCATGGAGCAAGACGCTCTAATATAACTATACCGGCCAGGAACCAGCCCGGAGCAGGAGGACCCATCCGTCGTCCACAAAATCAGACGCAGCAGACGACGGGACCCTATCAGCATAAGGAACTTCTGACTTGTCACTATTATGGCAAGAAGGGACATTTTATAAGAGACTGCAGAAGAAAGAACGGGATATGCATGATTTGTGGAGCTAGCCAACATATGGCAAAAGACTGCCCACAACGCAGGGATGCAGCCCCTCAGAACGGGCAGAAACCAGGAGCACCAGCCCAGAGGATGCAACCCTCAACATCTGGAGGATATTAGAGGGGAGCACCCTTGGCCACCCAGGAGACCCAGTTCAACAAAACCGGACAGCAGTCTGGAGGGCAAAGGCACGGGCAGGCCTTTGCATTAGCCACAGTTACAGAAGAACCGGGAGGTGAAACTATTACAGGTACCATTTTAGTTGCATCATTACCTGCAACCGTATTATTTGATTCTAGCACTACACTGTCTTTTAGTTTCGTAACCATGCAAACTAGCCACTTCCCCACTGCCTAAGTGTTGGAAAATTCTTACCGAATAAGGCATCGTACCGATTGCCAGCACCATTAAAACGTGCTCGGTAGTCGTGTATAATAGAGAGATAAGAACGCGATTCTTGGTACTTCCAATACCAAACTCCGATGTTATCTTAGTCATGGACTGGTTAAGCCAGTACAATGCTATACTAGACTATCAAAGGAGAAGCATCATCTTTAGACCACCAGGTTACCCATATAGATATAGATAGTACCTAGGTGGTTAACCCTAGTTACCTAATGACTTATAGTATCCAACCTAAATTATTCTTCCACCCTCTAGGTAATCATCAGGACTAAGCTAAAACAGATAGGTAGAGTGGCACCAAGATAAGATTCGTGACAAGTACCTGACCTGAATTAATCGTTCGTATGGTGGAGAAAGTAAAGAAGATCCAAGGGCACCTGCGAGCAGCGCAGGACAGACAGGAGCACTGGGAAAACGTACATCGACGACCTCTAGAGTTCAAAGTGGGAGAACATATGTTTTTAAAGATCTCACCTACCCAAGGAACTATCAGATTTGGAGGAAAAAAAAAACTGAGTCCAAGGTACATCAGACCCTTCGATGTGATGGAACGCATCGGAGAAATTGATTACAATCCAGCTTTACCTCAGACCTTGGAAGGAGTACATGACGTCTTCCACGTATCTCAGCTGAGGAGATACACTCCGAACCCAAGTCATGTGCTGGACCATTCAGAGATCACCATCGATCCAAGCTATCGTACCAGGAGGAGCCCGTAGAGATCCTAGATCATAGCGAGAAGGTATTGCGAGGCCAGACTATCCCTCTAGTTTATATTGTATGGAGACATCATGCACCAGGTGAATCAACCTGGAAATGAGAAGAGGATATTCGACAACGTTTCCCCCATCTATTTCCGGACCAGGGTATGTCCTAATATTTCAAATCAATCATCAACTATCATTATATGTCTATGTCCTAATATTTCAAATCAATCTTTCATTCTCATTATATGTCTGTTTTTATTTCGAGGACAAAATATTCTAAGGAGGGTAGATTGTAAACTCCCTCGACCAGATTTCAGTATTTTAAAATTATTTTTTTGACTAATTAGAATTATTGCAACTTTTTAAATTTATTTTGCTTAATATCCTATTGATTGTGCACCTGTCCCTCACACAATTAATTAGAGCATTACACTAGCTGTTATTCCCAAACAAAGTTCACATACCTGCCCTAGACATGTTAGACTATTTTTCTAAATTTTTTGCAACTCCCAGATACTTTATTTTGAGCCTCGTTTGAGACGCACAAATATCGTTACAAACGTCCGTATTTATTTCCTATTTAATTTCCTGCTCTATACCCATCTCTGTACCCCTAGAGATTTGAGGCCCAACCTGTACATGTTTTGCCCAAACAAAAATACGTAAATATTCTACTTTGAATATACTACAATTAGTATATTGATACCGTATTAAAATTATGACCCTACCTGTCTCTAAATAATTAGAGAACACCGTGCACAGTATTTATTAATTAATAAATACGATGACCCGTATCACCCAAAGAACCAGGCCCTGGCCCTGCCCAGGCTCACCCCCACACCCCCAAGGCACTCCCCCAGCTTTCCCCCTCATTTCTGTGAAATTCAGTATTTTTAGGAATCAGTGTTTTTAATCAGACAAATTACATAATTACGCAAATTCCCAATTTTAGGACCTATTTGCAATTTATGAATTTACAGGAGTTTTTCTAGAAATTACATGTGAGGTGTCAACACCTCATTGGCCGGTGAACGTACACCGTACACGTGGCAGCGGGACCCACCAAAATATCCCAAAAATATCAGCCAAAATATCCTAGAAATCAAATTACCTAAATACCCCTAGACTTTAACTTATTTACACACCATGCCATTGGCCCTAACCCTATTTAAACCCGAGCACCCCCCCCTCATTCCGAACTCCTCGCCCCTCCCCCAGCCACCCCCCAGCGGACGGCCACCCTCCCTGGCCGCCGCCTCCGCCGCCTGCAACCCCCACAGGCCCAACCCCATCACCCGCACCAACTCACCACCAGCATCCCCGACCTCCCCCAGCGCCGCCTCCGGCCGCCTTGGTACACCGCCACCACACCCATCCGCTCCGCCTCACCGCCCTCCGCCGAACCACCCTGCCCCCACCGCCCCACGACGCCCCCAGCCACCGCCAGCCACCCCGCAGCACCCTGCCGACCCCCGCTGCCCACATCTCCCGAGCCACCCCGACCTCCTCTGAACCGCCACCACCACCACCACTGATCACCGCCACCCCCCCGAACCCTTCGCCGCCCCCTCCCCCGCCGTCCTGACCACCTGCACCGCTGCCTCCGCCGTCGCAGCCGCCGCTGCAACTGCTGCAAGCCGCCGCTGCTGCTGCTGTAAACTTCCATTGTTGCTGTGGCTGCCGTTCCGGCCAGCCACCGCCAGCTCCGCCGCCGTCCTCCCGCCGGCGACTAGCCGTGGGCCCCCCTGACGTGTCAGGTATATACCCCCCTATATACGTATAAATACGTAGTAAATTATATATGTATGTATATATGTATATATATATGTATATATATCTATATATTTATATATATTAATGTATATTAATATATATACTATTATATATATATTTAATTATATATTATATTATTATATTACTGTATATATACAGTATATTATACAGTATACATATATTATTATTGTATAATTAATATGTATTTAAATATGTATACTTATGTATATATATATCTATGTATATTTATACATATATATTTATATATAATATATTATGTATAAATTTATATATATATATATTATGCAATTATTATATTTACAGTAAATATATATATATATATATATATATATATATATATATATATAATAATAATTATAGGTATATATATTTTTATGCATTTTTATTATTTATATGCATTTATTTCATTTATTTATATATATGTATATATATATGTATATATTTATTACAGTAAATATATATATATATATATATATATATATATATATATATATATATATATATATATATATATATATATATATATATATATATATATAATAATTATAGGTATATATATTTTTATGCATTTTTATTATTTATATGCATTTATTTCATTTATTTATATATATGTATATATATATGTATATATTTATGTATATAGTTAAATATATAATATATACTATATTACTATATATTATTATTATTATATTACAGTATATAACATGTATTATACTATTTATATATATACTAAATACTATATAAATATATATATATATATATATATAGTATTATATTATATATTATATGTATATATATATATGCTTTTTATTTTTTATTTTTTTATATTATATATATATATATATATATATATATATATATATATATATATATATATATATATATATATATATATATATATATATATGTATATGATAATATATATCTAATTATATATATTATAATTTATTATATATATATTCAGTATATATATATAATACTATTACATTATATGTATATACATATGTATTTTATTCATATATTTACATATATGTATATATTCTATATGTATTATATTATATATATGAAAAATATATTATTTATATATATTATTATAGAATATATATATATATATATATATATATATATATATTAAATATATATATATATGTATTTATATTTTTTTTATAGTATATATGTACATATATGAATATATATATATATATATATATATATATATATATATATATATATATATATATATATATATATAAGCTATATTAAGCTATATATGTGCATATAAGTATACTTATATTAATTTATATTTTATATGTATATATATATTATTACATATATAAATATTATGTAATATATAAAATATATATATAACATATATATTTTTTATTATTTCTTCTTGCATTTGTATATATGTATATAAATATATATGTACTTATATTTATTTATCTCTATATGTATATATATATATATATATATATATATATATATATATATATATATATATATATATATATATATATATATATATATATATATATATATACGGTATGTAATATTATTATATATTATTATGTCTTTATTTACATAAGTATAAATGCTATATATAGTATATATTATATATATAGGGCTTTACATATATCTATATTTAAGTATAAATAAACTATGGTATTTAATGTACACTTTATTTAGATAATATTTACGAACCATGTACGTCTTGAACAGAACACATCTTCAGCGCAGTCAGTGACCCCCTGTCACAGGACCCCTCAGACTTGACTGCGGGAACAGGTTTTCGACACACTCAGGAAGTAGGCAAGTATACCTTGCCAAGTTTACTGTTTAAATACAAATATTGTTATATGCTATTTCTCCTGAACTTCATATGACTGTGTGTATCTGAGATTGCCTCGGGTACCGTCAACAAGTACGTTGACACGTAGTGTAATTAACTTAGTCTTTACAGACTTACCAACAACTGTGAGGGTATCCTAATATCCTCCTAGACCCTAACACTTGTACACGCAACAAGGTTGCACTTCATTTTGGAATGCAAGTTTACGTACTCGATTAGCTACCAGTGCGTGTGACGTGCATCATGGCTTAGCACGAAATCAGAAAATTCAGGAAAGTCAGGACTTGGCATTTAGCTACGTGGTTTACACGTTGTGGATTCAACTTGTATTACCGCATTGGGCGGGGAAGACAACTAGTAGGCGTATGGGACACACAACTTCTTTATTGCAGATATCGCACTCTTCGGAGTGATACGGACGTTATATATACTTGCAGATACCACATCCCTTAGAGTGTGGACGTCGTTTATATTCAGATACCTCATTCTTCGGAATGACGGACATTGCAGATACCACACTCTATAGGATGCTGGCCGTTATGCCTACGCCTACCCATACGTACCAAGGTTGTCTTTACATTGCATTCACATAGATGGTTAGCACACCCTGTATTTATTTATTCAGTATTTACATATATGGCATGTTTTTATGTATCTTGTTATGTTCCACTGAGGACCTGGTTCCCTGCCAGGTTTAGATGAGGCCTTCTACCCCACGGTATATGGGCCTGGACAGGAGACCAGATATGCTACCGAGGAGGAGCTAGAAGAGCTACCCGCAGAGTCTGCCTGATCCTTTTTATACATCTGGAGTTGTTGCTACTACCTCGATAGACGATACACTAGTCTATCTTATTTCAGCTTTCATCATATTTTGTTGTGGGTTTGTTCCCACAAGATATTATCTGGTTTTGTACTATGACATTTTCAGACTCAGCATTATATATATTCAGCACTTATTTTCTGATATTTTTGTGGATGAGATAGATTTACATGTATTAGACTTGTAGTATTTTAGGACAGCGTAGCACGTTCCTTTGGGTCCATTAAATTGGATTAAACCCTTAATGACGTGTCAGCTGGCCAATGCCACGTGGCCTAGTTCCTTACATTTTTGGACTGGGGCGTGACAGCTTCGAACAATGATGTTTCAGAAGTCTTATATATATAGACCAAACAATAATGTTTATGGTCATCAGATCTCTGATGGTTTTGTTCTGAATGTATTATAATATATAAAAGAAATAAAGAATAACTCCAACGTTCTCTCCGAGTGACCTATATGCGATTAACATCGGAGTTAACTAAAAAAGTGAGATGAATGGATAAAAAATATTCATTTTGTCCTAGCGGTATGTCAAGAAATATATAAACATCAACATCAGGCTGCGTCTAGGGTATGCATATGCAAGAAAAAAAAAATTAACCATACATATTACCGAAGTGAAGAATCCACAAATGACATTTTCACTGAGATGCTCTCGCTTATATCCTCTTGTTAGATCTTCGTGCTGATAACGTGTTAGAATAAACGTAGAAGAAGGAAGAAGAAAATAGGAGAACAAATCTCTTATTAGTGTAATCACATAGTGGAAAGCAAAGATCTTATTTATACAATCCAATGAAGATGTAATACTAATCTCTAATCAATGTGAGATTAAAATACAAAGTAAAAATTCAACTCTTTAGTAACCCACGTTTTAACAATGATGAAGTAATGAAAAAAAGTGCTAATTAAAAATAAGAGAGAATAGTAAAAAGTTTATACATAGACAATTATACATATTTAACAATTGGTAGAATAAATATAAATAATTCTAAAATTAATTAATCTAGTCGATTATATCAATGTCCGAATTTGACATCGTTATGGACAGAGACAATTTTTTTTTTTTAATTTTTTACATACGAGCCCGAAAAGTTGCTGTGAAAGTTACCTCAACCGAAGTGGTTAGTAAAAGTTTCCTTTACCCTTGGACCTAGTTTGATTTATGGGAAAAAGAAGAAGGAAAGAATTGTTTTTTTTATTTTTTTGAAAAAGAAATTATAATTTCTATCAATATTGTTTTAGTTTAGAAAAAGGTATAAAAATTAGAAGGAAAATTGAATTTTAAAGTTGAGAAAGTAAATCCTTGAACCAATTTTTTTTACTTTTGAAAATCACATTTCTTCACATCTTTATTCTAATCCAAACAGCTGGAAAATATATATATATATTTGACTAAAATAAACAGTTAAGATTAAATCAACAAGTTTCAGAGAGACAATCAAGTTTTGATTTAAGTCGAACTTGATTAGCTTATGAAGTTTAGCCGAAACAAAATTAAAACTGTGACATTCATGATAGAATCGAGCCGAGCCATAATGTACCATCATTAGTGAACCAAATTTAAGCCAAGTTAAATTGTATTATTATTCTCTTAACCAAGCTAAACTTGAAGAGCAGAGCAGAGCAGCGCGAGCGCGGTCTCGTCACCGCCCCTCTGGCTCCGGATCCGCGTTGAGATCCAGACACCTCCTGCTCCTGTCCTCCTCCGCCTTATCGTCACCGCCTCCGCCAGTAACGGCGCCGCCTCCTTCGAAGTCCTCCCACACGAACGCCGGCTTCCACTTCGCCCCGCCCTCCCCCGCCGACGACCTGACGGCGCCGGCGGCGGCGCGGCATTTGGAGGAGGCCTCGTGCATCCGGCGGAGTATGGCGAAGAACTCGTCCACCTCGGCGTCGTCCACCGCCGGCGGCGACGCCGCCACCGGGTCCCTCCGGGCAGACTTCCGGTCGCCGGCGGCGCCGTTTGACGTCGGGGCCCGCTTCCGCTTGCCTGTCTCCATGTCCTCGACGGAGTCGTCGATTTTGTTAGGGTTTGATTGAGAGATGTAGAAAGAAGAAGAAGAAGTTTTGTTCGTTGGGAGAAGAAAAGGGGATGGGAAGTGGTGATATTAAAAAGGAAGTGGAGATTGGGGAATTCTTCAAGTAATTTCCCGGGAACATTTTTTTTTATGCGACCCCCTTCCCCTCCGGTCTTTCTGTATTCTAATTTACATCAAAGTCCTTCTAATTTACATCAAAGTCTCCATGTACTAGTTTTTTTTTTTCTTTTCCTTACATAGATAGAGAAGAAACGCTTTTACTTCGAGTAATGCTACAGTTACAACCATAGTCACTGACAGGTGGGGCCGGGTGAGACCCACCTGTCAGGATGAGAGAGAGAGAGAGAGAGAGAGAGAGAGAGAGAGAGAGGGGGGGGGGGGTTGTAAGCCTTTGGTTGTAAACTTAGCATTATTCTTTTACTTCTTTATATTAATTTTTGGTGCTATGGAATTTGCAATTTTGATTCCTGGTAAGTGTTTATATGAGTTTTTAATGTGGACCTATTGTACAATAGCTATGCTGACAACGTATAATTTTATTTACTTCTTTTTATTTATTTTACTAAGTTCTAGAAAAAAATATTCAAAAATTATATTTGACTAATACCGATAATAGGACGATGATGAAGATGTCTGCACGATCAGCTGAACCGAGGCCCTCGACTCAACCGAACGACAGGTCCGATCCTGAGTTGATGGGGACACTAGACAAACTTTCAAAATGGAGCCACATATATAATGTAAAAAACTTAAAAAAAAAAAGAAAAAAAAAATCTTCCACCAAAAATTGAACCTAGGAACTATAGTATGCATGTCTAACATAATAACCACTATATCACAATTGTTTTATGTTAAGAAAGGCTCATGGCACATACTAATTCTATTTTAGATACACGATTATTAAATATATACATGTCTAAAATAATTTTTTTGGGACCCTCTGGTCCGTGAGTTCTGGACGGTCGTCCTGGCTGTCCAGGGCCATGACCGATCCTGCCGAACGAGATACGCACAAATGTACGAGGACTGATGACTGGCACACTATGAGCTCATGGGACGAATAAGTGACGGACCCAAGAACACATCTCGCCTCGTGCGCGAGCGGTAAGCGCGAGCGGCCTAGGTGACCGGTCCAATAGGAAGTCCTCGTCATGTGCAAGCGTCTGATGGGTACCGGTGTCAAATAAGACTCGCTTGTGGGCGATATAACTTGCTTGCGAGCGTCCGTGTCGATGATGAGGCTGTTCGTGTGAACGAGGATTCATACGAATCTCTGAGAAAACATAATAACAGACACATTCTGAGTCCGGAAGGAGAAAGAAAAAAAAAATTTATTATCGTGAAGCACAAAATCCGACATAATATCGATAATATCACTATTAGTTATAAATGTAAACCTCAATCACCTTCTGTGAATAGCCTTACATTGAATGTGTTAGTATATGTACGATCTCTATCTAGTAAGAGAAAATTATAAAAAAAAACTTATTTCCTACATTTATATAGAGGTTATTAATTATCGAGATTCTCTTTGAACTGGTCATTCCAATAAAAAAAAAGTTCGAGTCAATTCCTTCCTTTTCAGATAGATATAGATTCAAAACCGAAAGAAAAGTACTTCCCCAAGAAAAATATCTGGCTTGAACTTGAAAGTGTAATATATTATTTCAAAAGTAGATGGATTACTTTTTTTTTTTCCTCCTAAACTAAAAAAATTAATTTCTCTAAATATAAAAAAATTTAAAAAATAAATATTTATATTAATTAACAATTATATTTAATATAAATTGTATAATTTAAAACTTATTTATTAAGTCAAATAATAAATAAGTATTTTTAGTTGATGATAGAAATGATAAAATGTATAATTTTTTTTTTTTTTACTTTTTCTTTCATAGCATATGTAAAACAATTATATCCTACTCTTTTTTTCTCCTTCTACTTTTTTTTATCCTTCCTAACAAAAAAAATCTAAATATTGATATTATCCTTTTGCCGAACTCCTGTACTAAACGTAATATGACCAATTAAAGGGTTCTATATGCACTAACTGTTAATCTTTCTGTATTATATCAGACCAAACAGCAAACATCTTTTTCGCCCTAACGCACCCTTCTCGCCCGTCAATGTCGCGTCCTATGACGTCAGTATCGGACACGTGTACATATTCTATTCGCCCACAAAATAGTGTGACCAATAATTTCCTCCTGTAGTACGTATTAACTTGAAAATCCCCGCTGGTCGCTGTCGTCACCATTGCCATAGGAGCTTATGTCATCGCTGCACTTTGTCATCATAGAAATGAGTGAGAGAAGAGGTCATGGTCATACCATCTGTACCACACAGAAAATAAATGATACTCAAGGAGGAAAAAATATAGTAATATTTAGGGGTAGGCTAGGATTATAACCAAATGTTTACAATTCTATTATAATTACCACGTGACGTCCACGTGACGACCGTTCATTGAAGGAGAGGAAAAAGGTAAGATCGATGGCGGTCCGGATGGTCGTCATGTGACCAAAACGTCACGTGACGATCGCTCATTGCAGAAAATGTGGGGTCGGAGGATGGCCCACATAGCATGAGAGGTTAGAGGGTTGTAAGAATTTGATAGTAAACTTAGCATATTGTAATATTTAACGACTATGCTATGACTACAACCAAATGTCTACGATCCTTACAACCGCCACGTGGCATCCACGTGACAGTCGTCCATTGGAGGAGAGGGGAGTGGTTGGTCCCGGTGGCTGTCCAGGTGGTCGCCACATAGTCGAAACGTCACATGACAGTCGTTTATTGGAGGAAAGGTGGGACCGAGGGTGGCACACTAGCAGAGGATGAGAGGGTTATAAGAAGGTTGTAAGCATTTGGTAGTAAATTTAGCTACCACTTTTGGTACCGAAGAAAAAATACCACAGGAAATGGAAAAGAAAAGAAATATTTTTTTTTCTAAACAATTCAATTAACGTAACAGAGTATCAAATGGGACACACATTGTTATTTTCAAACGTACTACTTAGCTACCACCTTTTGTAGCGCAGTGGACACGTACGGCGGTACGATCGAAGGCACGGCAGTCGGACACGTAGCAAGAGAGGAAGAAGAAAGAGGGGAAAACGATAATGCCGACATACGGACGGACATGATTGCTGGACTGTCGGACACGAAACATAATAGAGAGAAATGGAAAAAGAATGTGATAGCGGACGGTAGCTTACGAGTACTGTACGAGCCACCAAACTTCTGGACTCTTCGAGTCCAAGTTGTTGAGGAAATTAGAGAGTACAAAATAACAATAAAAGAAAAGTATAAGAGTGAACAATCAAAATCAATAACATCGGAAGACGTTTTTTTTTTTTTTTTTTCTTTTCTTTTCTCTGTAATGCCAGTTCATGTAATAATCATAGTGGATGACCAATATATCCTACCAATTCGACTACTGAAACTCAAATAAGTACTCACACAATAAAAACTTACAATCATTTCACTACGTGTACGGTGTACAATTTTTTTGTTTAGGTTTTTTATTTTTTTGTTTAAATGATTTAAAAATATCAAAGGATGAGTTGTATGTAATTAACAGCTGTTAATGACCTAGTTTTAAAATTAAAAAAACTAATGAATTCCTCTTGGATTTTGATAATAAACCTAATTGACACCCAAAATAACAGTTTTCTTTGGATTAGAAAAGACTTGGAATCCACAAACAATGAATTGAAAATTCTTTCCATACTTTCTTTCATGAGATTTATGTTTACTTTTTCAGCTCCACTACACAGCCCGCAAAACAATCCAAAATCAAATCGATGCCACACGTCACGTGCGGATTGGCTGAAATATATCGACTTACGTAAGCAAGGAGCTGAGGTCATTGTATTTTAGCCCGTCCAATCACGAGCTGCCACGTGATAGTTCAGTTTAATTTTCGATCCAATTTTTCGCGCTGCGTCGAATTTTTGTTACTTTTTCCCTCGACTCAAATCCATAATCTCTAATTATCGTCAAGGACCGGTTCCAACCGCAGGTCCATTCGTTCCTTTTCATGCCTCAACGTAATAAGAAAATGCTAAGTCTACAACCAAATGCTTACAACCTCTCTCCCTCCGACATATGGGTCCCATCCAGCCCCACATTCCCTCTCACCCTCCCGCTGTATGGGTCACATCCGGCCACACATTTTTCTTCTCTCCTTCAATGAAGACCGGCCACATGACGGTTGTATTCCCTTAGTTGTAAGAGAGTTGTATCCGTAGCATCACCCCAACGTAATATTGATGTTCATGTTAAGATTGAAGCAATTGTACATTTTATTTATTTGAAGTATCAAACAGCTCAAGATGGAGATCTGCATGGACATCTGTTTGTGAATATTAGAAAATAATTATCTCAATACCTTAAGTTAAATGTACTAATAATTAATATTTTGTTAAATAATATTTTAGGCTCTAATGACCAATTATAGGAACATCAACAATGACGACAGCATTAGGCGGTTGGGACTCGAGGAGACAGATGGATACATAGAGCCCAACAAAAATTCAAACAAGTACATTATTTGAGTTCCTGGGAGCCAAGCTTCCTAATTAGAGCATCATTAGTAAGGGCCATTCTAATTTTTAGATTCTAATTCAGAATGTAGGAGTTTAGTTTATAGAATTGTAAGGTCCATCTTAAGTTCAAATTTTTAGATTTTCAGGTCTAATCCATCCATATGAGCTATAGATTGAGTCCGAGAATTTCTAGATTCAGAATGTAGGAAATCATTTTGTAGAATAGTAAACAAAATTTTTGTTGTACCGAAAATATTTTAAACTAAATTAACAAAAAAAAAAAAATTATTTTAAAAAAATTTAAAGTAACGAAAGCTTTCGTCATCTGGAATGGCAAAAAAGTAACAAATAATATTTTAAAGTCAGGTTTGCATATTTTCGTCAGCCGAGTTGGCGAAAATTGAACAAATAAGTGGCTAGCGTGGCATTTAGATGGGCAGTTGATGTGGTGGACAACTCCGGTTCTTAGGTGCAGTTCGGTTGGGTGGGTCGTTGGATGTTTTAATAATGTGTTAGATAGAGAGATTTAAATATGGTTTGACCGCAGTTTAATAGGGTGGGTGAGAGAGGGGTTTAATGTTGGTTGGTGTGTGGGTTGTATAAGGAGGGAGGAGGAAGTAGTGACTCCACACAAGAGTGGTATTCGTATTGGAGTGGAGTGGAGTGGAGTGGAGTGGAGGAGCAGAAGAGAAGGAGAACAAGAAGAGGTTTGTTTTGTAATATTTTTATTTTTTTAAGTTATTGTTTTGGTTTTGTTAAGTAGAATCTAATTCTAATCCTAGCCATAATTATAATTGTAATCCTCAAACTAGTAGCCATAATCATTTAGTATAAAAATATATTGTTAGTCATTCTTATAATACTAACCATTAAACCATAATCCTAAACCTAATCATTTTCTTAATCCCATTTCTAACCGTAAAACTAATTATGTTAACCTAACTCTAATAATATCCATAACTATTTTTTTAATTCTAATATCATTACTAACACTAACTATT
This sequence comes from Iris macrosiphon, assembly GCA_036927795.1. Classification (NCBI taxonomy): domain Eukaryota; kingdom Viridiplantae; phylum Streptophyta; class Magnoliopsida; order Asparagales; family Iridaceae; genus Iris; species Iris macrosiphon. The sequence goes on along the minus strand of JAYESA010000005.1, from coordinate 313,438,229 downwards.
TTAACCATAACCCTAAGTTTAGCCAAATCGAAAAATTTATGGAAAATTAACCTTAACCATAACCCTAACCCTACTATTTTTCTAATCCTAACCCTAATCCTAATACTAATACTAATACTAACCATTTTAACCAAAACCTCAAATATTTTTCTAACCCTAATACCGTTACTGATACTAACTATTTTAACCATAACCCTAACTTTAGCAGAAATCTTAACCATAATCTTAATATTTTTCGAATCTAAATCCTAATTAACATTTTAAAAATGGATATCTAAAATGATGGACGTATTCCGGGAGGGCCTACCACAGATATGATTATTCAGTAGCGTGAGTCACACATTTCTAGTTTAGTATTTTTTGGACATGTATATTAAAATTTAATTATTTTAGTCAATATAATTTATATTTTTTTACATGTCTAATAATAACATCGTTTATATATCTCATATATAACAATACGATTGTCCTGAAACTATACGAGCATGAGAGCATGTCTCATGGCGTTATGGGGACGACGCTGGGTATTTGATGTTGACTGAAGAACAATATGCATTGGTGAACGTATTTGTTTTTGATTATATTGATCAGATACATTTTCTACGTCACAATAAAGACTTGATCTTCAGTTTAGTTGAGCGGTGGTGGCCCGAAAGAAATACCTTTCAGATACCATTCGGAGAAATGACCATTTTGCTAATAGATGTTGTCACGCCCTAGTCCCAAAATACCGTGGGACTAGACACGTGGCAATGGCCAGCAGTACGCACCGATGGACCAACTCAATATAATGGATCCATCAGGGCATACTTAAGCTGTAAAACAAGTCTACGACAATCATGGCACAACTAATCTCATCTACACAAGATATAAAATATGATCCACAGAATAAATAAGGAATGTAAATCATCAGCAAGTCTCACAAAGTACTTCGGGGAATAACCCGATAAATATCTAGTACAATGGTTCCACAGACCAGAAAGAAAAGACTGAAATAAATAATTAAGGCTGAGCATGAACATGGATGCTCAAGAGAAGTCTTCAGCTAAGACCTCGTCCTCGGATGGTGGTACAGCTCCTGGATCAGCTCCTGCTCCGGTCCCGTAAATCTCGGGATAAACCTCGTCTGCAAAATCTGGGGACAAAATCCGGATCCAGGTCCTCAGGGGACATAGCAAGGTACAAGAAAGCTCATGCCAAAATAAATAATGCAGTGCAGCAGATAATGAAATAAATAGGGTAAGTATGTAACCATCTATGTGAAAATGCAAGTGAGAGCATCACGGGTACTCAGGCTGAGACCACTACAAGCTCTGTGTCGGGGAGCCGGTAGCAGCAATAACTATGTATCTTACTATGTGTTTACTATGTTTTATATATATATAATCAGCCTGTAGCCTGTGTGTCTCTCCCCACCCAATGTAACCACGCATATCCTGTCCATAACGTCTCATGTCCATGTCAAGCGCGATCATAGCTAAATACAACAAGTCATAAAGTATCTAAGAATATAGTATCTCTGTCAAGTCCTGTATCCTATATAGAATCACCACGAATATCTCGGGAAGATCCTGTCTCATGAATAGTGTCAAGTGTCCTGGGTCATATGGTACTTGATAAGACAAGTACGAGAATATAAAGTGTCACGGATGTCCATCTCTAGATGACAGTACCCAACACTGCGTACAGTGTTGGCACCCGACTGATAATCGGACGCTAGGTACGTCACACGGTCCTAGGTTGAGCATGCACAACAATATAATGAAGCAAGAAAATTATATAACAATACTGCAGAGTTTGGCAAGGTACACTTGCCTGATGTTTGAATATCCACTGTCGTCCTGGTATCGATGGATCCGATAGGGACTACTCCAAAAGCTGTAATAAATATCCCCAACAGTCTTAGAAGATGTCAAATAGCTGGAAATGCCTGTCCTTACGTCCAATTTGGACACAGGGGCAAAAAGGTTATTTTCGGGCCAAAGTGGGGTCCACGTGTGGCCCACTTCGCACCAAAAAGCGTGCTGAGGGTAACAGTCTCTAAATGGGACAAACTATGGGTCAAACAACTCTAAATGTCGATACGATCCCAACGCTATGTCCAAATTTGGATTCCGATGAGCCGAACATAATTTGGTCCAAAAAGTCAACTGTGGGGCCCGCCAATTGGCGATCTGGTCAACCGTCTCAGAAATGCGTGAAAATTGGGTCACAGGACCAGCGTGTTACCACGAGTCCAGTGGCGCAAGTTTTGTCGCAATCTGACAAGCGTGCACAAAATACTCGCGAGTTCCACAAAAGTGGCGACACGGAATGTGTCCGCGGATACGGCCTGATTCCGGCGCGCACACGTGTCCACATCAGTCCCCACGAATTTTTACGTGTCCGATTATGCTGCGTGCACCATTCGGTACACTTGGCACACGGCGGGGCGGTCCCGTTTGGCGGGGCGTGCTCCGATCTCCACTTTTAGAAAACCGGAAAAAGTGGGTGCGCGCAGTTTTGTGACGACTACAATTTTTCCACAGCAACTAATAGCACAAAGTTATTATACAGAAAATAAACTAGGTCATGTAATCTACAGGTATCAAAAAGAATCATCGAATTCGGATCTCTGTGGTGGGAGATACGAACTCGACAATACGGGTGGTCATTCTGGAATTCTGCGATTGCAGAATTCTGTCTGCTCGCGCTGACTTGGGCGCTGTTTTTGACCTAGGGGCACACGTTATCCGAGGTTGACTATAAAACAAATATTGGAGAGGGTTGAGGGAAGATCATACCTATGAAAACGGAATAGCGTTTGGTCGAGCGAGCCGACGGAAAATCACGCCGGAGCGAAGGTGCCTCGAGTGGGAAACTGCAGTTCGCGATGTCGGCGTCGACGGGATGGTTGGATGGCTTGGGGAGGCTTCTCTGGCTGCGGTGACGGCTCTAGATGGGAAGAGGAGGTCTGGAAATTAGGTTAGGGTTTTGGGGAGCTAATTATATATATATATATACATATATATATGTTATATATAATTAGGATGAGAGAGGGGGAAATATAGGTTCGGGTGAAGTAAAGGGTCGGCGGGTTTGGGAAGTCACACGATGGCTAAGTGGCGGGCTCCCCAGGCGCTGGAGTATGGGTATTGGACGCCTAATGGTGAAGGCTTCTCAGCAACTTGCTGAGAAGTTAGAAGTTTCATTGAATATCATTACTATATTATTATTATTATTATATTACTATAAGTTATTATTATTATTATTATTATATTATTCTATTAACTTTTCTTTTCCTTTCTTTCTTTAAATATATATATATACATATATATATTTGTATATACATATATATATATATATACTCATAAGGAAATTTATATAATAGGGTATTGCACATCGTTAGGCTAGCAACTGCTCAAGGGGTCTCCTACATGGAATAAATTCCGAAAAATTCCTGACGGTCCCACAAGTCCTCTAAGTGCCCGAACACCTAACATAAAAATTATTAAAAATCTATTTCTCCTATTTGGACCTAATTACCACAATTTAATTAATAATTAATAAATAAAAAGGTATATACGATTTTCTAGGAAGGGGGTTTTACATTCTACCCAACTTATAAAAATTTCGTCCTCGAAATTAAAAATGGGCTAGGGTCTCTCTATCAATCTCATTTGATTACAGTCTAAAAGGTTCCTCTCAAGTGAACATTGCGGTCTCTACCCAACTTATATTTTACCCATCTATCATCTAAGGCTATACATCCAAGAAAGCTATGCCCCAAATTATGTTGTTGAATCCTCAAGGTTCTTAACACCAACATATCATCTATGATATGTCCTCAATCAGCTATAAAGGCAGTCATCTAGTAGTATGACTGGTATATGGTGTATATCTAGTACTCTCTGCGTGTCAACCTTATACTAGGCACGAGGTTCGTCTTTCCGAAATAAGGGAAGACAGAGATCATTAATAAAGAGTTTCAAAGGAATGGTAACATAAGACAAGTACGAGGTTCAAGGAGATTAAAGAATTCAAAAATAGGAGAGTTGTCCGGGCAGTTTATGGATTGAAATCCTATTGGTAAATTCCTATTCGCATGTTCATATTGGAACGGTTATGTGCCCGATATGATATGCTCTGATGTGTCTTGAGGTAGGTATACTAGTCAGCTATATATCTCAATCCACGTCAAGTAATCATGCGAAGGGCGAACCAAGCGCACCAAGGTTAGCTAGACCTTAATACACTGATTCTGAAACGTATTAGTGTACATGTCCACTAATACATATGTCATGAACAAGCTCGATAAAGAATGAGCTTGCAAAACTAGGCTATAGAATAGCAGCATAAGTCCAGTACAGCAAATTCAAGTACGTTAGATGATGATGAAAGGAGGTACCAAATATTCAAGTTCACAAAACAAAATAAACAAGCAACCATAATAATAACAGACTCTACAATCTCTACAGTTATTAATTATAAAAACATTCTAGGTTATAAATTTTTAGCAAGTTCAAATTAATTACTAGGTTAAGGCTAGGTCATGAATCTACATGCAAAAACTAAGCAAATCTAAAAGCAGAAGACTATAAAAACTTACGCGCATTAGCTACTCCATTATTCTGCGCGTCCTCCAAAGTTATAGCAAAAGCTTGTCCGCGTCCTTGCGGTGGATTCCTCTGCTGTTGCTGTTGGGCTTGCTGGAAGAGTGCTGCCTGTGGAGCCAAGGGTGGCCTTGGTTGATACCCTCCTGGCGCTGGGAGAGCTTGTCTGTTTAATATTGGTGCTCTCTCTCGATGATGAGGACAATCCTTGGCTAAGTGTTGGTTGGTTCCGCAGATCAAGCATAATCCTAACTTGCGTCTGCAGTCCCTCTCAATATGGCCTACCTTGTCACAGTATTGACATGTGGGTGATATCTGCGGAGAGGCTCTGGGTGGCTGGTATAGGTGAGGTCTCTTAGCAGCTTCTTCTTGTGGTACTTTGGCTGATGTGGAAGACCGTTTCAGACTGGTCTCTCTCCTAGTGACGCGTTCCATGCGTCGGGCTGCTGCAAGGACGTCTGAGTAGGATGTAGGTGCAACGGATTCAATTAGTTTCTGTAGCTCCAAGTTTAGTCCGTCGAAGAACTTCTCAGCCTTTTCTTCTTCTGTCGGGATCAAGGTTGGGGCGAAGCGACTTAGACGAATGAATTCTGCATTATATTCTTCCACTGTCATGCTGCCCTGGATGAGGCGGTTGAACTTGTCCCTGAGCTCTGACCGTGCAACTGCCGGGATGTACATCTCTTGGAAGAGTCTGAAGAACTCTTCCCATGTGACTCTGTCCTGTCCAAGTCTCCTTTCTTCTGCTAACCACCAGTGGTGCGCATTATCAGTTAACTGCATTCTGACTGCAGTCATCCACTTCTCTCTTGGAAGTTCAGCGGCTTCCAGCTGATGCTGAATGTTTGTGAGCCACTCATGAACTTCCGTTGGCCCTTCTTTACCAGAAAATGTGCGAGGCTTGAGATGACGGAAGTCGGTGATAGATCCCGTCGATGTTCGCCTCGCTGCTGGATTAGCCTGCTCCAATGCGGATACCAGGCTGGTCCTCAGATACTCGGCCTCCTGCCGATGGGCCTCTTGCTGAATCTGTTGCTGTGCTTGCATCATAGCATACATCATCTGGAATATTTGTTGCCCGTCCATGGCTTGTCCTGGCGGGAATACTGGCATCTGGGGAGTGAACTGAGGTGGTGGTGGAATGTCATCTCTCCGGAATCTTGGATTAGGCTGTCCGGTTTGATCACTCTGCGATGCTTGTCCACCATCCCCTGGTGTCACTTCGTCTCCATAAGTAACCACAGCGTCGTGTGGTGTATCCAAAGGGATATCATCTCTGTTCCCGGAATCCATTGCTCTGAAATCAAAGATAAACTATGAGAACGCTCAGAGGAATCAATACAGGATGTAGTTCAAGTAACAAATTTCGAGTTCGATATAGAGTTCAACAAATGGTTAAATGATGGATAAGATCCTATAGTTTATACTATCCTTAGGGCAGGCTGGTCCGGTCCCTAAGTTGAAACCGAACAATTTAGTCGTAGACCTGCATGGGCCACCACAAAAACCATGTCACGCCCCAGTCCCAAAATACCGTGGGACTAGACACGTGGCAATGGCCAGCAGTACGCACCGATGGACCAACTCAATATAATGGATCCATCAGGGCATACTTAAGCTGTAAAACAAGTCTACGACAATCATGGCACAACTAATCTCATCTACACAAGATATAAAATATGATCCACAGAATAAATAAGGAATATAAATCATCAGCAAGTCTCACAAAGTACTTCGGGGAACAACCCGATAAATATCTAGTACAATGGTTCCACAGACCAGAAAGAAAAGACTGAAATAAATAATAAAGGCTGAGCATGAACATGGATGCTCAAGAGAAGTCTTCAGCTAAGACCTCGTCCTCGGATGGTGGTACAGCTCCTGGATCAGCTCCTGCTCCGGTCCCGTAAATCTCGGGATAAACCTCGTCAGCAAAATCTGGGGACAAAATCTGGATCCAGGTCCTCAGGGGACATAGCAAGGTACAAGAAAGCTCATGCCAAAATAAATAATGCAGTGCAGCAGATAATGAAATAAATATGGTAAGTATGTAACCATCTATGTGAAAATGCAAGTGAGAGCATCACGGGTACTCAGGCTGAGACCACTACAAGCTCTGTGTCGGGGAGCCGGTAGCAGCAATAACTATGTATCTTACTATGTGTTTACTATGTTTTATATATATATAATCAGCCTGTAGCCTGTGTGTCTCTCCCCACCCAATGTAACCACGCATATCCTGTCCATAACGTCTCATGTCCATGTCAAGCGCGATCATAGCTAAATACAACAAGTCATAAAGTATCTAAGAATATAGTATCTCTGTCAAGTCCTGTATCCTATACAGAATCACCACGAATATCTCGGAAAGATCCTGTCTCATGAATAGTGTCAAGTGTCCTGGGTCATATGGTACTTGATAAGACAAGTACGAGAATATAAAGTGTCACGGATGTCCATCTCTAGATGACAGTACCCAATACTGCGTACAGTGTTGGCACCCGACTGATAATCGGACGCTAGGTATGTCACACGGTCCTAGGTTGAGCATGCACAACAATATAATGAAGCAAAAAAATTATATAACAATACTGCAGAGTTTGGCAAGGTACACTTGCCTGATGTTTGAATATCCACTATCGTCCTGGTATCGATGGATCCGGTAGGGACTACTCCAAAAGCTGTAATAAATATCCCCAACTGTCTCAGAAGATGTCAAATAGCTGGAAATACCTGTCCTTACGTCCAATTTGGACACAGGGGCAAAAAGGTCATTTTCGGGCCAAAGTGGGGTCCACATGTGGCCCACTTCGCACCGAAAAGTGTGCTGAGGGTAACAGTCTCTAAATAGGACAAACTATGGGTCAAACAACTCTAAATGTCGATACGATCCTAACGGTATGTCCAAATTTGGATTCCGATGAGCCGAACATAATTTGGTCCAAAAAGTCAACTGTGGGGCCCGCCAATTGGCGATCTGGTCAACCGTCTCAGAAATACGTGAAAATTGGGTCACAGGACCAGCGTGTTACCACGAGTCCAGTGGCGCAAGTTTCGTCGCAATCTGACAAGCGTGCACAAAATACTCGCGAGTTCCACAAAAGTGGCGACACGGAATGTGTCCGCGGATAAGGCCTGATTCCGGCGCGCACACGCGTCCACATCAGTCCCCATGAATTTTCACGTGTCCGATTATGCTGCGTGTACCATTCGGTACACTTGGCACACGGCGGGGCGGTCCCGTTTGGCGGGGCGCGCTCCGATCTCCACTTTTAGAAAACCGGAAAAAGTGGGTGCGCACAGTTTTGTGACGACTACAATTTTGTCCACAGCAACTAATAGCAAAAAGTTATTATACAGAAAATAAACTAGGTCATGTAATCTACAGGTATCAAAAAGAATCATCGAATTCGGATCTCTGTGGTGGGAGATACGAACTCGACAATACGGGTGGTCATTCTGGAATTCTGCGATTGCAGAATTCTGTCTGCTCGCGCTGACTTGGGCGCTGTTTTTGACCTAGGGGCACACGTTATCCGAGGTTGACTATAAAACAAATATTGGAGAGGGTTGAGGGAATATCATACCTATGAAAACGGAATGGCGTTTGGTCGAGCGAGCCGACGGAAAATCACGCCGGAGCGAAGGTGCCTCGAGTGGGAAACTGCAGTTCGCGATGTCGGCGTCGACGGGATGGTTTGATGGCTTGGGGAGGCTTCTCTGGCTGCGGTGACGGCTCTAGATGGGAAGAGAAGGTCTGGAAATTAGGTTAGGGTTTTGGGGAGCTAATTATATATATATATGTTATATATAATTAGGATGAGAGAGGGGGAAATATAGGTTCGGGTGAAGTAAAGGGTCGGCGGGTTTGGGAAGTCACACGATGGCTTAAGTGGCGGGCTCCCCAGGCGCTGGAGTATGGGTATTGGACGCCTAATGGTGAAGGCTTCTCAGCAACTTGCTGAGAAGTTAGAAGTTTCATTGAATATCATTACTATATTATTATTATTATTATATTACTATAAGTTATTATTATTATTATATTATTCTATTAACTTTTCTTTTCCTTTCTTTCTTTAAATATATATATATACATATATATATTTGTATATACATATATATATATATATATATACTCATAAGGAAATTTATATAATAGGGTATTGCACATCGTTAGGCTAGCAACTGCTCAAGGGGTCTCCTACATGGAATAAATTCTGAAAAATTCCTGACGGTCCCACAAGTCCTCTAAGTGCCCGAACACCTAACATAAAAATTATTCAAAATCTATTTCTCCTATTTGGACCTAATTACCATAATTTAATTAATAATTAATAAATAAAAAGGTATATACGATTTTCTAGGAAGGGGGTTTTACACCCCAGTCCCAAAATACCGAGGGACCAGACGCGTGATAATGGCCAGCAGCACGCACCGATGGACAAACCCAATTTAATGGATCCATCGGGGCATACTTAAGCTGTAATACAACAATAAGTAGGTACAATGATATAAGTCACAGTCTATACTAATCTCATCCACAACAGATAAACACAGATCAAATGCCAGAATAGCTGCAAATAAAATAAACTAACAAAACTGAATAAAAGTGTCTCGGAGAACAATCCGAGTACAAGTCTGGTACATTAATGAAATAGACTGGAAATGAAATAACTATAAACTGAAATAAATGAGTATCTCAAGACAATATTCAAGAGACGTCCTCTGGTACAATCTCGTCCTCAGATCCTGGTTCTGCTCCAAGGTAGGCACCTGCTCCTGCTAATGCTAATGCTCCGGTCCCGTATACCTCGGGATAGATCTCGTCAGATAATCCTGGGGACATAATCCGGATCCAGGTTCTCAGGGGACATAGCAAGGTACAAGAAAGCTCATGCCAAAATAAATGCAGTACAGCAATAAATGAAACAATAGGGTAAATAAATAACCAGCTAAGTGATATGCAAGTGAGAGTGTTAGTCATACTCGGGCTGAGACTACTACAGGATCAGTGTCGGAGAAACCCATAGCAGTATTTTCTCGAAGGGCCAGAACTGGTGCCATAGCTCTGTGTCAGAGACTAAGACACATCTAGATTATAATATAAATAATATAATCAGCCTTGATATGGTAATACTCTCCCCACCCAATGAAATCTCACGTCTCATGTCCATGACACGCAGGATCAAAACTAATGCACAAGTCAGGATATAAACTAAGCATATAAACTGTGTATGTCATAAACCTGTATCCTATACAGAATCACCATGAATATCTCAGGAAGATTCTGTCTCATGAATAGTGTCAAGTGTCCTGGGTATAATGTACTTGATAAGACAAGTACGAGGATGTAAAGGGTCACGAATGTCCATCTCTAGATGACGTACACAACACCGCGTACAGTGTTGGCACCCGACTATAATCGGACGCTAAGTAAGTCACACGGTCCTAGGTTAAGCATGCACAACAATGTAAAAGAATCAAGGAAAATATGTAACAAGACTGCAAAGTTTGGCAAGGTACACTTGCCTGTGGTCCTGGCTCCAACTACAGCTCTGGTCTCAGTGTGATCTGCTGGTACCACTCCGGTTGCTGAAATAAACATCACCATTAGATTTAGAAAATATCAAATAGCTAGAAATGTCTGTCCTTACGTCCAATTTGGACACAGGGGCAAAAATGATATTTTCGGGCCAAAGCGGGGTCCACATATTAGCCACTTTGCCCCGAAAAGCGTGTCAGGGTCAAAGGTCTCCAAATTTGTCAAACTTAGTGTCAACAAGTCAGGAATGATGATACGAACCCAACGAAACTTCCAGAATTGGAATCCGATGAGCCGATCACAAAATCGCCCGTCAAGTGGAGCCTATGGGGCCCACGACACGCGATTTTGTCAACGTTCTCAGAATCGAACCAAACTTGAGTCACAGGACCAGCGTATTGCTATGAGTCCGATGGCACAAGTTTTGTTTTGATCCGACGTGTGTACACAAAGTTACAGCGTGTTCCAGAATGGACGGATACGGGACGTTGTTGGCGGATAAGCGTTGATTCCGGTGTGCACGCATATCCGAATCGACTTCTGTAAAATCTCACACGACCGTATCAACGTCGCGCACGTTTCGGTAAAGACCGCGTGCGACCAAGTCGTCCCGTTTGGCGGGGCGCACTCAGTTCCGGGGTAAAACATGGCATTATTTTTCCTGTTTTTGGATTGCGGTTCGCGTCACCACAGGACGCGATGCCCCGAGCGGGTTGCACGGGCACCGAGAGGGTTACACAGTCTACGCGACGTAACTGACGGAATCGAAAATAGGGCAGCGAGGAGAGAGATAATGATACCTGAACAGGGCTCCGTGAAGTCTGAATTACTCGTGTCCGCGTGTCTGGATCGTGTCAGGGTGCTGTGTCCACTGTGCTCTAGGGTTAGGGCTAGGGTTTCGCCGGAGTTGGGAGGCTGCTGTCGGCCGGAGGGATGCAGGGGACGGCGGCGAGGCCAGGGGGTTGCACGGTGGCTGCTCCGGTGATGGCGCCGGTGGGGGAGAATCGAGGAAGGAGTGGCGGTCGACTGTGGAGGTGGTGCTCGTCGGAGACGGGTGGAGCAAGGAGGTGGACGGCGAGGGTGAGGCGAGCAGGTCGAGGGGAGTCTGTGGTCGAGGAGAGAGTGGAGGAGGTCGGGCTCCGACGTGCGGGGCTGGGCAGAGGGCTGTGGGTTCGGGTCGAGGCCGACGAGGTCGGCGGATACGACAGGAAGTAAGGCGGAGACGACGGGGAGTAAGGCGGAGACGGGCGGCGAGGAAGAGGGGCTAGGGCTTCGTCGAGCGGCTGAGAAGAGGGCGGTGGATAGGACGGTTAGGGTAGGGAAGTTCATCGGGGACGAGGGTGGCTCGTCGAGGAGGCGGAGCGGGCGGCGCTCGCGGGAGAAAGGGAAGTCGACCGGTGGTCGTCTGACTGCTTGAGGCGGGAAGTCAAGAGGAAAGGGCGCGGCGGCTAGGGTTCAGTCAGGGGCTCGGCGGCGGAGAGAAGAGAGAGAGAGGGTGTGCGGCGACGATGGGGCACGGATCCCGAGGCAATTAAATAGGGTGAACGGTGAATCCGACAAAGATTGGGATTAGGGTTTGGTTCGGGTCGGGTCTCAAGCGGGTCGGGTTCATATGAATCCGGCCCGACCCCTTATTGCTTAAGTGCGGGTTTCGGGTGTTCGAATTTCGGGTCGGGTTTAGATCCGACACGACCCGACCCAATAAGGCTTGGTTCGGTTCAACTGAACCGGGTCTGGGTTGGTTTGGTTTATTTCAAATAAACTCGGTTTAATTCAGGGTTTAAATTGGTTTATTTATTAATAGTTTTTTTTAGGGCTTTAAACGGGTTTCCGGAGTCCAATAAATTCTCAGAAAATTACCCTATCTCCGGTTTTCCATTTTACACCATAAAATATTATTTGCATAATATTTTAATATTAATTAACAATAATTAAAAATCATTTAATTACCAAATGCCTAGGTTTTAATTACAGAAAATTCCTAAAAATTCCAGAAAATTGTGAAAAATCCAAATTTAAAATTCTTAAAAAATCGGAGGGTTTACAATCTACCCCCCTTAAGAGGATTGCGTCCTCGCAATCAAAGAATAACCGGTCAATAGAGATGACACAGTTGTAAATATTGTTTGAAGCACATCACGATCAAGGAGATTCAAGGATGAGAGTGTAAGAATAATACATAGGAAATTTTTTTTTTCCTAAGCATTAAAAGTTATGCAATTTCCCGGGTGAAGGAAATCTAGAAGGCTACAATTTAGAAAACTAGGTTATCACTTAAGAACATACTAAGTTATCAATTATAAAAGCATACTAGGTTATTAGCAAGTTCAATATTACTAGGTTAAGGCTAGGGTCACAAACTAATAAACACGAGATAAAACAATACTAGAAACAGAAAAACTACGAAACTTACGCGCATTAGCTACTCCATAAATCTGTGCATCCTCCAAAGTCATCGCATAAGCTTGTCCGCGTCCTTGAGGGGGTGCCCTCTGCTGTTGCTGGGCCTGCTGGAAGGGTGCTGGTCGAGGTGCCAAAGGTGGCCTTGGTTGATATTCTCCTGGTGCTGGTAGAGCTTGTTGGTTTGCCCTTGGTGTTCCTTCTCTACGCTCAGGGCAGTCCCTCACTGCATGCTGTTTGGATCCGCAACCTAAGCATAGTCCTAACCTGCGTCGGCATTCCCTGGCAAGATGGCCTGCTTTACCACAGTAGTGACAAGTAGAAAGGACTATTACTTGTGGTGTAGATACTTTCTGCTGTTGCTGTAGGTGAGGTCTCTTTGCAGCTTCTTCTTGTGGTGCTCTGGTTGTTGCTGATGTGGAAGGTCGCTTCAGACTGGTCTCTCTCCTGGTGATGCGCTCCATGCGTCGGGCTGCAGCAAGGACGTCCGAGTAAGATGTGGGCGCAATGGATCCAATTAGTTTCTGTAGCTCGAAGTTTAGTCCATCGAAAAACTTCTCGGCCTTCTCTTCTTCTGTCGGAATCAAGGTAGGGACGAAGTGACTTAGATGAATAAATTCCGCGTTGTACTCTTCCACTGTCATATTGCCTTGGATAAGGCGGTTGAACTTGTCTTTGAGTTCTGATCGAGCGGTAGCTGGAATGTACATCTCTTGAAAGAGTCTGGAGAACTCCTCCCAGGTGACTCGGTCTGGTCCGAGTCAGGTCTCCTCGGATAGCCACCAGTGATGTGCATTATCTGTCAATTGCATTCTGACGACAGTCATCCAACTTTCCCTTGGAAGCTCAGCTGCTTCTAATTGATGTCGTATGTTGGTAAGCCACTCATGAACTTTTGTAGGTTCCTCCTTGCCTGAGAAGGTACGGGGCTTCAGCTGGCGGAAGTCGGTGATAGAGCCCGTCGGTTGCCGTCGAGTTGGTAGGTTGGCCTGCTCTAGTGCATTTACTATGCTGTTCTTTAAGTAATCTGCTTCACGACGCTGAGCTTCTTGATAAATATGCTGTTGGGCCTGCATCATTGCGTAGATCATTTGAAACATCTGCTGCCCGTCCATAGGCTGTCCTGGTGGGAATACAGGCATTGGTGGGACGAACTGCGGAGGCGACGGAATGTCATCACGCCAAAATCTAGAAGCATGCTGATCTGCTTGGCTGCCTTGGTGAGTAGAGGGATCTCTACTCAATGGTGCCCCTTCATCTTCTCCGTAGGTGGCTACCGCACCTATTGGTGTGTTTGCTGGAGTTTCGTCGTTTGCTCTTGAATCCATTACTCTGCATCAAAAATAAACTATAAGAGGCACACAGGAATCAAGGCATGATGCAAAAAAGTTTAATTCGAATACGATATAGATATCAAGAACGTTTTCAAGCAAGTGGATGAGATCATTAAAAACTTATCCTATTCTTATTGCAGGCTTGCTCGGTCCCTAAGTTAAAATCGAACAATTTAGTCGTTGACCTGCATGGGCCACCACAAAAACCATGTCACGCCCCTGTCCCAAAATACCGAGGGACCAGACGCGTGATAATGGCCAGCAGCACGCACCGATGGACAAACCCAATTTAATGGATCCATCGGGGCATACTTAAGCTGTAATACAACAATAAGTAGGTACAATGATATAAGTCACAGTCTATACTAATCTCATCCACAACAGATAAACACAGATCAAATGCCAGAATAGCTGCAAATAAACTAAACTAACAAAACTGAATAAAAGTGTCTCGGAGAACAATCCGAGTACAAGTTTGGTACATCAATAAAATAGACTGGAAATGAAATAACTATAAACTGAAATAAATGAGTATCTCAAGACAATACTCAAGAGAAGTCCTCTGGTACAATCTCGTCCTCAGATCCTGGTTCTGCTCCAAGGTAGGCACCTGCTCCTGCTAATGCTAATGCTCCGGTCCCGTATACCTCGGGATAGATCTCGTCAGCTAATCCTGGGGACATAATCCGGATCCAGGTCCTCAGTGGACATAGCAAGGTACAAGAAAGCTCATGCCAAAATAAATGCAGTGCAGCAATAAATGAAACAATAGGGTAAATAAATAACCAGCTAAGTGATATGCAAGTGAGAGTGTTAGTCATACTCGGGCTGAGACTACTACAGGATCAGTATCGGAGAAACCCATAGCAGTATTTTCTCGAAGGGCCAGAACTGGTGCCATAGCTCTGTGTCAGAGACTAAGACACATCTAGATTATAATATAAATAATATAATCAGCCTTGATATGGTAATACTCTCCCCACCCAATAAAATCTCACGTCTCATGTCCATGACATGCAGGATCAAAACTAATGCACAAGTCAGGATATAAACTAAGCATGTAAACTGTGTATGTCATAAACCTGTATCCTATACAGAATCACCATGAATATCTCAGGAAGATTCTGTCTCATGAATAGTATCAAGTGTCCTGGGTATAATGTACTTGATAAGACAAGTACGATGATGTAAAGGGTCACGAATGTCCATCTCTAGATGACGTACACAACACCGCGTACAGTGTTGGCACCCGACTATAATCAGACGCTAAGTAAGTCACACGGTCCTAGGTTAAGCATGCACAACAATGTAAATGAATGAAGAAAAATATGTAACAAGACTGCAAAGTTTGGCAAGGTACACTTGCCTGTGGTCCTGGCTCCAACTGTAGCTCTGGTCTCAGTTTGATCTGCTGGTACCACTCCGGTTGCTGAAATAAACATCACCATTAGATTTAGAAAATATTAAATAGCTAGAAACGCCTGTCCTTACGTCCAATTTGGACACAGAGGAAAAAATAACATTTCCGGGCCAAAGCGGGGTCCACCTGTGGGCCACTTTGCCCCGAAAAGCGTGTCAGGGTCAAAGGTCTCCAAATTCGTCAAACTTAGTGTCAACAATTTAGGAACGATGATACGAATCCAACGAAACTTTCAGAATTAGAATCCGATGAGCCGATCAAAAAATCGCCCGTCAAGTGGAGCTTGTGGGGCCACGACACACGATTTTGTCAACGTTCTCAGAATCGAACCAAACTTGAGTCACAGGACCAGCGTATTGCTACGAGTCCGATGGAGCAAGTTTCGTTTCGATCCGACGTGTGTACACAAAGTTACAGCGTATTCCAGAATGAACGGATACGGGGCGTTGTCGGCGGATACAAGTTGATTCCAGTATGCACGCACATCCGAATCGACTTCTGCAAAATCCCACACGACCGTATCAACGTCGCGCACGTTTCGGTAAAGACCGCGTGCGACCAAGTCGTCCCGTTTGGCGGGGCGCACTCAGTTCCGGGGTGAAACAGGGAGTTGTTTTTCCTGTTTTTGGATCGCGGTTCGCGATCACCACAGGACGCGATGCCCCGAGCGGGTTACACGGGCACCGAGAGGGTTACACAGTATACGCGATGCAACTGACAGAATCGAAAATAGGGCAGCGAGGAGAGAGATAATGATACCTGAATAGGGCTCCTTGAAGTCTGAATTACTCGTGTCCGCGTGTCTGGATCGTGTCAGGGTGCTGTGTCCACTGTGCTCTAGGGTTAGGGCTAGGGTTTCGCTGGAGTTGGGAGGCTGCTGTCGGCCGGAGGGATGCAGGGGACGGCGGCGAGGCCAGGGGGTTGCACGGTGGCTGCTCCGGTGATGGCGCCGGTGATCGAGGAAGGAGTGGCGGTCGACTGTGGAGGTGGTGTTGGTGCTCGTCGGAGACGGGTGGAGTAAGGAGGTGGACGGCGAGGGTGAGGCGAGCAGGTCGAGGGGAGTCTGTGGTCGAGGAGAGGGTGGAGGAGGTCGGGCTCCGGCGTACGGGGCTGGACAGAGGGCTGTGGGGTCGGGTCGAGGCCGGCGAGGTCGGCGGATACGACAAGAAGTAAGGCGGAGACGACGGGGAGTAAGGCGGAGACGGGCGGCGAGGAAGAGGGACTAGGGCTTCGTCGAGCGGCTGAGAAGAGGGCGGTGGATAGGGCGGTTAGGGCAGGGAAGTTCGTCGGGGACGAGGGTGGCTCGTCGAGGAGGCGGAGCGGGCGGCGCTCGCGGGAGATAGGGAAGTCGACCGGTGGTCGTCTGACTGCTTGAGGCGGGAAGTCACGATGAGAGGGCGCGGCGGCTAGGGTTCAGTCAGGGGCTCGGCGGCGGAGAGAAGAGAGAGAGAGGGTGTGCGGCGGCGGCGGGGCACGAATCCCGAGGCAATTAAATAAGGTGAACAGTGAATCCGGCAAAGATTGGGATTAGGGTTTGGTTCGGGTCGGGTCTCAAGCGGGTCGGGTTCATATGAATCCGGCCTGACCCCTTATTGCTTAAGTGCGTGTTTCGGGTGTTCGGATTTTGGGTCGGGTTTAGATCCGACCCGACCCAATAAGGCTTGGTTCGGTTCAACTGAACCGGGTCTGGGTTGGTTTGGTTTATTTCAAATAAACCCGGTTTAATTCAGGGTTTAAATTGGTTTATTTATTAATAGTTTTTTTTAGGACTTTAAACGGGTTTCCGGAGTCCAATAAATTCCCAGAAAATTATTCTATGTCCGGTTTTCCATTTTACACCATAAAATATTATTTCCATAATATTTTAATATTAATTAATAGCAATTAAAAATCATTTAATTACCAAATACCTAGGTTTTAGTTACAGAAAATTTCTAAAAATTCTTAAAAATTGTGAAAAATCCAAATTTAAAATTCTTGAAAAATCAGGGGGTTTACAGATTTGACAAATATTTTAGGATTACCTATTATGGGTGAACCTATAATATTTGATGATGATCAGTTATTTTGCGGAAAAACTGTGATTATGAAGTACTTAGGCGTGGAGTCGCCTAACATATATGGTAAAAGTTTTGTGACGCTCACCTAGATCGTATTGGTGAGAAAGAAATCATAGTGGATGAGAATCAGATAAGTATAACATTTCATGTTATTATTTATGTAATATATTTTTTTATTTAGTTTAACTGATATTATTTTTTTATTATCTATTCATATTACTGGTTGCACCAGGGCCTACTTACTAGGTCTAATCAACGAAACTTTGTTTCCATACTCATGAGCTAGGACAATTTTTTTTTTTTTTTACCTTTTCTGCAAAATCTGGCAGAACCTATCTTTCATGAATATGGAGCATCTTTGATAACATATATGTACAACTCCATGCCAACTTTTATGCATTTTACTTCAGTGGATAAAAGAATTTTTTTTTGAGTAGATGTATGACATTAATACAGGTATAAAATTTTCATATAATTTCATTTACTAAAGAAATATGTACACCTATATGATTTAATTTTTCTAGGTTTGGTCCTATGAGCACTTCTATATCGCTGGGCTAGTCTCCAGTAATGATATCGATGCTAGTGTCTTCCCATCAATTTTATACTGGATGACGGCTGCAGCAGATCCAGCTCGATGTGCTCACAAGGATATTACAGTATATCGGGGCCAACAAGGTTTTACGAGGTAATTTTTTTATTATTATTTCATATAGTAAACATATTTATTATCTTATAATTATTTGACATGAAATAGGCAATTTTTATTAATATTTTATACAAACAACAACCTATGGATTGAGTTTACATAGATTTTTTATAATATTCTACGATCACATCATGTATCATCCAGTTGATCGTGTTATGCGACAGTTCTGGATAACACAATACATTCCTGATGAGCCACCATGTTTCAATCGTGATAGAGGCAATGCAACTGTCAGAGCATGTAGATTAATTTTTGGTGAAATTCTAGATTTTAGACACATAAGGTGGCACATTTGTCTCAAATGACGTCCTCTATTCAAGATGGTAAGTTATTTCAAAAGTTTAACAAATTTTACTTCAAAAATTATAAGAAATCATATGCTCATAATTTGTAATGGTGTAGCCTATGGTGATAATGCATCTAGATCTTGGTGGGGAGCTCCTCTTATTAGCAACAGAGCCTACCAATATGAGGAGTTTCGATTCCAACATCGAGCTATAGATGATCATAGTCTCCGTAGCTATTATGATTATGTAGAAGGGCTGGTACATTTTTTATATGAAAATGTCTGTCTCTGTAGTATTTATTTAATAGTGTTATAATTTTGGCCCAAATTCCATCAAGTAGTGTTGTTATTGGTTTATCACGTAAAATTTTAACCCAGTTATTGAAGTATTTAGCAAGGTTTGACGTGTTAATACCTAATCTGGGACAAAAAGAATAAACTGTTATCTAGTGTAAAAAAATACGAGTTTCATCATTTACTCCAACGAGCCAATTATAAGCATCTATGTTTTAAGCTTTAATTTTTTTCAAACAATAGTTCGCATATGTTTTATTATAACATCTAGCAAGATAGTCTAAACTACGTTGTAATGGAAAAATCTGAAATCTTTTTTCAAATTTTATTTAAAATGTTGAATACAAAAAAAAAATGAGACAATTCTGAAAAGATATCACGCAAAGCTCTTATCAATCCTTTATATTTATCTGATATAAAAGAAATTGTATTCCATGCTTCAAAATATTTTTTAAAAGATATTTTCAAATCGTTTAAAAACCAAGTCCAAGAATCAGTATTTTCACTCTCAGCAACAACATAAGCAATTGGATATAATTAATAATTTGGATCATGAGCACAACCAATAAATAAAATATCTTAATATCTAGAGGAAAGAAAAGTAACATCAGTACTAATCACAGGTAAACATCCCCTTAAAAATCCATCAATGCATGCCTTAAAACAAATAAAAATTCTTTGAAATCTATTCTCATCTATAGTCTGTATAAAACATTGGCTACCTGAATTTGTCTCAATAATTTTAAAACCATACTCTTCAAGACTACTATATGCATCAATATAACTACCATTTATTTCGGATAGAACAAGTTTTCTAGCTTTACAATATTTAATATATATTTTATGTTCTCTATATATATTATTTACAACATGCGATGGACTATATGACTGATTATCTCAAATTTTACCAATAATCTTATTTTTAACCCATAAAGTAGTAGCTAATGGATGAGAATCTGTTGTAAGTCCACCTAAACAAGAATGTATATTTTCTAGCGTAGCAATAGCGAAACCCTTACCTTCACCAACGACTTTAGCGTATATTCTCCAATTACAACTTGAATTATTACATTTATATACAATTCCACTAGCATTGTTTAAAGTAGCATGATAAGTAAAATTATGTTCAATTGCTATATCACTAATAAAATATCTAAATTCAGAATGATTATCAAATTTTCTTTCAACGCATAATCCAGAAATGCTAGCACTATAAACATTTTTACAAATTCATCATCTAAATTTTTAATTAAATCATCACTGTTTTCATCATCATTATTACCATCATCTACTATATGTTCTTGTTCAGTAAATAAAATAACTTAATGAGAAGAACTAGGAGCAGTATTAACTTCATTAGAAGCACGTATAATACTTATAATATTAATTCTAGGTGGTGGTAAAGTTACATAAATATTAATGTACGTTGCTTGTACATTAACTTCGAGAATAAAATTTCATGTTTGTTCACTAACTAACTTTATACAATTAGTTAAAAAAATATGTAGCAATATAAATTCATAATCAATAGGACATTGTTCAACAATTTTATTACGTAAACTATCAAACGAAATATTTTGATCATTTAAAAAAAATTCCAGTTAAACCTTCTTCATAAACTCACCCATTTAGAACACCTCCAATCGAACATAGTATTGCTAGACTCTAATCCATGACAAGAGAGTGAGCTTCTAAATACAATGAGTGAGCTGAACTAGCTTGAATTTTTTTTTTAAGTATGTGTGGGTTGAGTGAAAAATGAATAGCAGAAGAAGAGAATGACAAAAATGTATAGATATGAGAAAAAAAGAGCCGTTGGCAAAATATAAACATTATAAATATGAACGTTACAATATGAACGTTATAAAAAAAGTCGTTGATAAGTGACCCAGAAAAAAAAACCCAAAAAAACTAAAAACTAAACCCAAGTCTCAAAAAAAAAAAAAAAAAACAAAACAAACCCTAAAGATAAAACCCAAAAATAAACCAAAACAAACAAAAACAAATCCTAAACATAAAACCCAAAAATAAACCAAAACAAACCCTAAGCATAAAACACAAAAACAAACCCGAAACATAAAAACAAAAACAAACCCGAAACATAAAAACAAAACCAAAACCAAAAAATAACCCTAAACATAAAACCCAAAAATAAACCCTAAATATTAAACCAAAAAAATAAAATAAACTGATGCATATATTTTCGCCAACTGAGTTGGCAAAAATTTGGGTGAGGCCAAAATTTTGCCATCTCAGATGGCGAAAATGTAACAAAAAAAAATACTTTCTTTATATTTTCATCTTCCCAAATGGTGAAATCTTTCGTTACTTTAATTTTTTTTTTAAATAGTTCTTTTTTTGGTAATTTATTTAAAAATATTTTTGGTACAACAAATTTTCTGAAAAGTAAATTCCAATTTGGAGTCCAATTCTATATTTACATTATTATTTTTCCATATTAATTTTTAACCACACAATATTTGAGACCAAAGCTAATTTCGTTATTTTCTACTATTCTCATACAAACCCAGCCCATTCTATATTTATCTTCTTCTTTTTAAAAAAAAATTTGGGACCTCAAGATAAAATTTTGAGCACCATCAACTAAGGATGCTCTAATAATAGAGGTAGAGATTCGTCTAGCTAGGATTCTATTGATGGATAGATTTATATTTGTATTTTACTTATTTATTTATTTATTTATTTATTTATTATTATTATGAGTGATAAAAGAAAAGGTCGAAGAATGATCTAAACAGGGCCTAATTCTCCAAAAATCAGCACGTCAAAAGAAAGTCAAAGGATTAGGCCATCTTCAACCATGGTCCTCAAAAATCTAATTGATGAATTTTTTTCAAAAACCATCTCAAACCCACCCTTAATTTGAGGGGATTTTTCAAAAAATTTGAGGAAAGGATATTTGATCCTCAAATTTGAGAGAAAAAGAGAAAAAAATCCTCAAATTTAAAGATCCATTATTCATGATAATTTTACCCTTCAAATTGTAATTAATTTCTAACATATCCTACATATGTTAAACACTAAACTTAATTAACTTACCATATTTTTTTCAATTTATAAGTATAAATAATATAATAATTATACCATTAAAAAGTTCTTGTTGAGATCTTCCAATAGGATCTAATATTAAATATATTTGTTATTAGTATTAATTTTTTCGTTTGTTAGATTTATTTGATTAACAAAATAACATTTAAATAATTTGGCAGAAATTAATAGAAAAACATCAAACTTTTTAAAATTAAAATATATTAACTTAAAAAAAAGGCAAGTAC
This sequence comes from Iris macrosiphon, assembly GCA_036927795.1. NCBI lineage: Eukaryota > Viridiplantae > Streptophyta > Magnoliopsida > Asparagales > Iridaceae > Iris > Iris macrosiphon. Next base: position 313,416,296 of record JAYESA010000005.1, on the reverse strand, counting down.
ATCAAAATTTAGAATAACACCATCAACAACAACATTGAAATTAAAAAGTCTAAACGTTACAAAATATTGAAATTAAAAAAAATTTAAAGCATAAAAAAATATTAAAATTAAAACAGTCTATAACACTTTTAGAATGGTGGTAAATTATTTCCCCCTTTTTCTCTAGTTCCCCGTTCCCCCTTTTCGGGGAGCACTGCTAAAAAATACTTGGTTTCGTTCGATCGGGACAGATTGAATCAAGATCATTTCCTTATTATGGATTATTTTTTTCGGAATCATGTCCCACATTCAGCGGATCGTGTCTCAAGGAAGGACGCTGCGGCAGAGTCGAGAGGGGCATTTCCGTTGCGCTGATTTCTTTGTCGTTTTTAATGTCGCTTTGTTGCTTTCTTGTTAATTTTGTGAGTAGCGTTTTCTTGAACGGTTTCGATGAATTTTATTGTCTTCGTTCTTTGAACTTCTTATTTCGTATCGAACTTTGGAAGACCGTGGCAGGAGATATTGATCATCTGTTGGTGCGTACATGTAATCGTGTAGGTGACGCGCAAGCAGAGTCTTGAAGATCTCCCATTTCTCTTTCCCGATTGTCTAACTTGTGAGTGGCTTTACTTCTGATTAGCTCCCTTCTTCAAAGTCTTTCTTCTTAATAATCTAACTCGTTTGTACGTTCCGGTCAACAATACCATAATAACAAAAATTGAGTTAAGATAAAAAGAAGAGGAAGTAGACTTGAAATACTAAATGCTTGTCACATGCACAAATTTATCGTACGATCACTTTGTTGTATGCTTGTCTGCTATGCATATGCTTATTTATGTTTCAGTTGTAGCTAGAACTTATTTATTTATAACTGTTCAATTAGTAGTGTAAACCCCCTCATTTAATTTTATAGATAGTCTCGTTATGAGTTAGAAAATTTTGGTTTAGCAGCAGATATTTGAGGTATAGAATTAAGTTTTGCAGATGTCTGATTCTTTATTTAACCCTTGGTGTGCCCTACCGTTGTTGAAATATTCGGAGCCCAACATTAGCCCATAATTTCCAACTTATTATTGCATTTTAGACTTGACACGCCAACTTAGACACTGGACTTTTTCGTCACTCAAAATCATAATCCCTTGTGCTCTAATTTAATTGCACAACTTTCCATACCCGAAACCCATTATTTAATCCTGTGTAACGCACCTGTGTCGTTGCCATCAATTTTGAGACACCAACTCAACCCGTTGAGCCGGACCAATTAAAGGGTCCAAGATTAACACCAAGCCTACACCCTTCATGACCTTTGTGTCACTCCAAATTGAGACCCCATGTGCCCCTATTTAATTAAAGAGCACATGACATTTTATTTTAATTAAATTGGAGAAACCAACTTTGACTAATCCTATTTTAACCCCAATTTAATCCAAATACCCATTAATTGAGCCCATGCAAAACACACAACACCCCCTCACCCTACAAAATACCAAACACCAAACACCAATTCTTCCATAAATTTTTTATCATTTCATGTGTCTATGCAAATCCCCAAAATTAAGGGGGCTTATTTACAAATGTTGTATTAGGTGTCATCACCTCATTGGCCCAAGACAATAAAGAAAGCTCACCCTAACCCTTGACCGGTTTGACCAAACCCCCCCCCTCTTCATGGTGTGAACACCATTTTCGTCATGAGAGATCCAAGACATCCATTTGAAATTAGAAGCATCCTTACCACACACTTCCCATCACCCTTCCTATAAAATACCTCCTCACACACACTTCCCCAAGCAAGCCCTAATCCCCAAAACCTAGGAAACCCCCCCATTTTCTCTCACCTCATTCCTCACAATAACCACAGCCAACATCCTTTTTCTTCTTCCTTTCTTCTTCTTCTCCTCTTCTTCTTCTTCCTCACACAACCGAGCCTCCACCACCCGGCCATCCGCTGTACACCGGCCGACTCTCCACCCGACCAAGCTCCATCCCGGAGACATCACCTTCCCAGACGTCGATCGACAACTCCGGCAAAAGATCAAAATCAGTATCCTTCTCCATTTCTCCACCGCGGATTCACGGCGAGCGCCCGAGGAGCAACGGTGGAGCTCCGCCCCGAGTTTGGCGGGCATGGCGTGCTCCGGCGTCTGTTGACCTCGACGAGTCGATGATCAATATGTGGCTGAGCATGATTCTCCAGAGCCACTACGTGGAACAACCTCGCAGTCGTCTTCACCGGTGAACTTTCCACCGCGTCTCCTCCCCGCTGCCACGCACCTCCACGACTACCACCTTGACTCCATCGACTCTTCCCCCCGCTGCACGAGCCACCACCTTGAATACCCCATTCCCAGCCACCCCTCACCATTCTCGACATCTCCTCATCTTCCTTCACGCCCTCCACCACCTCGTCGTCACCACCGAGTCACCCCGCTGGAGACCACCCTGACTCCTCCTCCGGGACAGTCCGTCACCACCCTCCACCATCATCACCATCATCACCCTCATCATCATCATCGTCAACACAGACATCACCGGAGCCTGAGCACCCCTCTGGCCAGCAACCACCCCGCCGTGCCGCCGCCAAGGTGAACACTCCCCCTTCCATTGTGTTATGTAATATTGATATATAGAACTTAGTTGCTTTAGGGTTGACGAATGATATATATTGAGGTTATGGTTGATAAATGCTAGATGTGAGATCTCATGGTTTTATGCAGTTTGATGTTTATTGAGGGGCAGGATTAAAATATGGTGAAATGGGTGTGATATCAAAACATTGGTTATTATCGAGCCTTAGGGTTGGTGAATGCTACTTTGAGTTTTATGGTTTATTTTATATGCGTTGAGTTAGGGTAGAAATGATACGTGTTGAGCTTTAGGATTTTGAATACATGGAGATTTTAGAGTTATTACATTTTTAAATATATGCAGTTGGTGGTTAAATGCTATGTTGAGAGTAGGATTTATGAATGCTGGGTATGAGAATTTAGGGTGATGTCCATTTTATTATATAAATATTGATTATGGTTGATGAGCAGATTTAAATTGTTGTGAAATGATACTGTTAAATTGAAACAATGATTAACATTAGGGAACAAGTGATGGATTGTGTAATAGTGAGTAATATCGAACCATTAGCCATTCATTGAGGATGGATGAATAATGATGAACTTAATTAAGTATTAGTTTTATTATGAATCATAGTGAATGTATATCTCCGAGGGTTTAATAAATAATTGATACTTTATTTAAGGATGAGATATGTCAAACGTGCATGTTAATGTCTGTGAAGACCCGGGGTGAAAATGAGGAATTGATCATGGTTTGAACCACTGAATAGCGTGATGAATATAGTAAGATTGAGGTTTGGTTTGATGATATTGTACAGATGATTAATTGGATTAGATGTAACATACCCTTAGTCAACCTTGGTCAACCCTCTAGCTTCATGTCCAGGTGAATTATAACTGAGTTTGAACATATTTTAGACGTGTGTCACATCTTATTTCAGCCTCGTGATAGTCTATTGATTGAGCTTGTATCTTGTCTCTAGGTACTACGGGACCCGCAGACTTGGACGTTGTACCGGAGACCTGTTTTCAGCAGCCGGATCCAGGCAAATGTACCTTGCCACCCTGTATTTCAGTTACCAGATATTTTATTGATTTATTATATGCATTATGCGCGTGTTTGATTAGAATTGTTACTTTGCGTCCGGATCACAACCGGGTGCAGACGTTCGTCGGTAACGTCTAGTAACGAGTGATAGATGTTCGCAATACCTTGATGTACATACCTGTGTATATCGTAACCCTAGGACACATTCAGATACTGTCATCGTGCCAGACTTCCTGTATCCTGATACTGACATCATGACCGAAACCTGGGACGACCTAAGGGTCGCTTTGATTGATAGTTACTTTAGTATGACGAGATCGCTAGATAGAGGTTCAGGTTCAGCGCACAATCGTTGACCGCTTGGGATGGGAAAGACAGTTACTAGACGTTTGGGCTCCTCTGCACGCGCTATATATATGTATATGATCTATTTATGTAGTGTTCCTGTATCCGGAGTAGTTGTATCACCCGTGTGACTCTGTGCTCGGAGCTACGGTATGCCCCGTGTGTCTCTGTGTTCGGAGCTACGGTTTTATTTTGGATAGCCCATGCGTCAAATATTGTCTTCAAATTGTGTCTCACTTAGTTGGTTATGCTAGATTACACCAGCGTTGCACTTGTTTCTTCTGTTATACTATGGGTTGCTGTATTTTTGTACCTTGTTACGTCACTCTGAGGACCCGGTCCCCTGCCAGTTTTGCAGCATAGATGATTACGGAGCCCTTGGAGTTGCTGATGGAGTTGCTTGTCGTGCGTGCATTGGTACCAGGTACTCATATCACTTCTACCAACGTTATGGTTATTTTATTCATATTGTATTTATCTGCTGTTGTAGCCTAGTTTTTTTATAGACTCATATTTTTTCTCGAGTCTATTCGAGTTTGTGTGTTATTGGGCGGCCGACTTTAGCACATGCAGCTCTTTCTTGTATACTTCTGTTCATAGTTGATTGAGACATAGATGTTTACATTTACTGGATTATTTAGATAGGGACCTTTATTATACAGTTTATACGTATTCGAGTCGGACTAGAGTCTGGTCGAATGCGTAGCTGGCATGTTGCGTATTCCTGGTCCTATATATTTTGGGACTGGGGCGTTACATGTTTTTGTGGTGGCCCATGCAGGTCTAAGAGCATATCGTTTGGGTTACATTACTGTACCAAACGAGCCTGCAGTTTAGGAGTTATTGTTGAATAGGATCTCAATCCATAATCAATTTTATAAAGCTCCCTTTGTATGTGATTAACGCCCTTCGACTTCCAAATTGTATTCGTTCAGTTTTCGTCAATATCGTTATCAATGTTTCTCATCTCCTATTATTTCGGAAGGACAAATGCTTGTGCCTAATGGTTTCCTCCAGAAGAAGATCATAGTTTAGACGACAGAAGACATGATTTGTGCAATAATCTCTGAGAAGATTGTTACTCTCAGTAGGGTAGGCAAATAGGTTCTTTTTAGATGCTAGAACTAGTGGAGAATGTTAGCAAGAGAATTGGACCCAGTAGTATGTCCTTAGAACTGGTAAATTGAGATAACGGTGATTTAGGAAGTACTGGGAGCTAGAGAGATTGTTAATCATAAACCTCTAGAATAATTTATGGAAATGCATAGCCCGATACTAGAAATTAGTTGTTGTATATAATAGCAATACCAGAAACGATGTTATGATCTAGAGAAGATGGAATTTTAGGCTCTCACCTGGAAGATGATGAGCTGATACCAGAAATTCTAGCATGTACTTGGGTGATACCATTATTGTACTATGTGACTTGGAGAGATAAATAATGGAAGAAGAAATTTGAGGAATACAATTCTAGGAAAAAAATTGAGGAGAAGAGTAATTATACATTAGGTAGGGAAATTTTTTATTATGGAGGATTGGTGTTGAAAATAGAACGGGAAAATTTATTAGGAGGTTAAGTCTAGACTATGACATTGTCCTAGGCATGGATTGTTTGAGTCAATACCACGCGACGCTAGATTGTCGACGTTGTTGCATTATTTTTAGACCACCAGATTACCCTGAGTTTGAGTTTCTTCAGGGAGCCCGGGAGTATGGTGCCCATCTACCTTAGAGGTACACATTGCAGAAGGTAAACTGGTGTACCCCCACATTATATCAGGATTTGAGGATGTGTTTCTAGAGGATCTTCCAGGCCTGCCACCTTACACAGAGAGAGAGAGTTTACGATAGAGTTGACTCCCAGAGCCGAGCCAGTTATTTCCCCCATCTACAGACTAAGCACCCGAAGGAGTTGGTTGAATTGAAAGTCCATGGTAGAGGATATCTTAGACAAGGGATTCATTCGGGCTAGTATCATCTTAATTGTGCCAAAGAAAGATGAGACGACACGTTTGTCAACTTAGTGGCGCATGTGTATTCTCGAATATCGATCTCAGATCAGGCTATCATCAGATCAAGGTACGGAGAGAGGACATTCCGAAGACGGCTTTTCGGACGAAGTATGGACACTATGTGTTTCTAGTCATGCCGTTTAGTTTAACCAACGCGCCATCAGTATTTATGAGTCTGATTAATAATGTTTTTCCAACAGTACTTAGATAAGTTTGTGGTGGTATTTATCGATGACATCTTGGTATATTCCAAGAGCCAGAAGGAGCACGAGAGGCATCTTAGGATCGTGTTGGAGATGCTGAGGCAGAAGAGGCTGTATGCCAAGCTCAACAAGTGTGAGTTCTGCTTGGATAGAGTACCATTCCTGGGACAGATAATCACCGGAGATGTACTATCAGTTGACCCGGAGAAGATCGCTGCAGTAGAGACGTGGCCTACCCCTATATCAGTTTCAGAGATTAGGAGTTTTCTCGGACTTGCCGGATATTATCGGAGGTTCGTAGAAAATTTCTCGAGGATTGTTGCGCCTATGACGCAACTGACGCGTAAAGGCGAGGAGTTTATCTGGACCGAAGAGTGTCAGACAGCTTTCGATGAGCTGAAGAAGCGTCTGACATCAGCACCGATTTTGACACTTCCTTCAGGATCGGAAGGATTTGTAGTGTACAGTGAGGCATCTGGGAGCAGATTAGGATGTGTACTGATGCAACACGGAAAAGTGATAGCCTACACATCGAGACAACTGAGAGTTCATGAGAAAAACTATCCGACGCACGATCTAGAGCTAGCTGCAGTGATATTTGTACTAAAGCTATGGCGACACTACCTTTATGGAGAGCGTATTGAGATTTACGGAGATCACAAGAGTCTAAAGTATGTCTACACTCAGAAGGAGCTCAACATGAGAAAGAGGCGATGGCTAGAGTTGATGACAGACTATGATACAGAGTTGCAGTACCACCTTGGCAAGGCGAATGTAGTAGCAGATGCCTTAAGCAGGAAGCCCATGGCATACTTTCTGACGACTCAGCGCCAATTTCTAGAGGATCTTCGGGAGCTCGGGATAGAGATTGTATTGACAGGCATGGATGGACAGATGACCAGTCATGAGGTTCAGTCTACATTGGTTGAGAGGATCAGGGCAGCCCTGCCTACAAATGCGAGATTTTGACGACTGTGAGAGAGGACAGAGACCGGCATGCAGACGGGACTCAGGATTCATGAAGACGGAACATTAAGGTGTGGAGATCGCCTATACGTTCTGAGTGGCAAGCTACGCCGGGAGTTGATGACCGAGGCTCATAGCTCTATTTATTCTATTCATCCCGGGGGTACGAAGATGTACCAAGATTTGAGACAATATTACTGGTGGCATGGGATGAAGAGAGAGATTTTAAGATTCTTGGCGAGATGTTTGGCCTATTAGCATTGTGTCAGATCGTGACTCCAGGTTCACGTCACATTTGGGCGGAGTATGCAGGAGAGTCTAGGAACTTGTCTCAAGTTCAGTACTGCATATTATCCTCAGACTGATGGCCAGTCAGAGCGCACGATTCAGATACTAGAGGATATATTAAGAACATGCATGATTGACTTTGGAGGATCTTGGGAGGACCATCTACACTTGGTAGAATTCTTCTACAACAACAGTTACCAGGCCAACATACGGATGGCACCTTATGAGGCACTGTACGGCAGGAAGTGTAGGTCACCGGTATGTTGGAATGAAGTGGGAGAGCGTCAGATACTTGGTCCAGATTTGGTGACACAGACAGTGGAGAAAGTAAAGCAGATTCAGAGCCACCTGCATGCAGTACAGGACAAACAGAAGCATTTGGGCAGATGCGCACCGCAAACTTTTGAGTTCAAGGAAGGTGACCATGTATTTTTGAAGATATCGCTTACTCGTGGTACCATCAGATTCGGAGGCAGAGGTAAGCTGAGTCTGAGGTACATCAGAACTTTTAATATCTTGGAACGAGTTGGCGAAGTGGCTTATCGTCTTGCATTGCCTCCATCATTAGAAGGAGTGCACAACGTATTTTATGTATCGCAGTTGAGGAGATACGTGGCAGACCCTAGTCACGTGCTTGATCATTCAGAGATTACAGTCGGGCCCAGTTTAACATACGTGGACCAGCCAGTGGAGATACTCGATCGCAGTGAGAAGACTTTGAGAGGTTAGACTATTCGACTGGTCAGAGTTGCATGGAAGCATCAAGCACCAGGCGAGTCTACCTGGGAGCGCGAGGATTCCATTCGACAGCGTTTTTCGTATTTATTTGAGGACCAAGGTACGAATTTACGTACCGCATTTGTTTACCAATTTGCTTTTAAATTCTCGTAGCTTTTAGTCGTGCTTTACTTTTAATTTCGGGGATAAAATTTTTCTAAGTTGGGAAGGATGTAAACCCCGTCATTTAATTTTATAGATAGTCTGGTTATGGGTTAGAAAATTTTGGTTTAGCATAAGATATTTGAGGTTTAAAATTAAGTTTTGTAGATGTCTGATTCTTTAATTAAACCCTTAGTACGCCCTACCGTTGTTGAAATATTCGAGCCTAACATTAGCCCATAATTTCCAACTTAATATTGCATTCTAGACTTGACACGCCAACTTAGGCACTGGACTTTTCTGTTACTCAAAATCATAATCCCTTGTGCTCTAATTTAATTGCACAACTTTCCGTACCCGAAACCCATTTTTTAATCCTGTGTCGCGCACCTGTGTCACGCACCTGTGTCATTGCCATCAATTTTGAGACACCAACTCAACCTGTTGAGCCGGACCAATTAAAGGGTCCAAGACTGACACCAAGCCTACACCCTTTATGACCTTTATGTCACTCCAAATTGAGACCCCAAGTGCCCCCATTTAATTAAAGAGCACATGACATTTTATTTTAATTAAATTAGGGATACCAACTTTGAATAATCCTATTTTAACCCCAATTTAATCCAAATACCCATTAATTAAGCCCATACAAAACACACAATACCCCCTCACCCTACAAAACACCAAACACCAATTCCCCCACAAATTTTCTATCATTTCATGTGTCTGTGCAAATCCCCAAAATTAAGGGGGCTTATTTACAAATATTGCATTAAGTGTCATCACCTCATTGGCCCAAGCCAATGAAGAAAGCTCACCCTAACCATTGACCGGTTTGACCAACCCCCCCTCTTCATGGTGTGAACACCATTTTCTTCATGAGAGATCCAAGACATCCATTTGAAATTGGAAGCATCCATATCACACACTTTCCATCACCCTTCCTATAAAATGCCTCCTCACATACACTTCCCCAAACAAGCCCTAATCCCCAAAATCTAGGGACCCCCCCCCCCATTTTCTCTCTCCTCCCTCCTCACAATAACCACAACCAACATCCTTTTCTTCTTCCTTCCTTCTTCTTCTTCTTCTTCTTCTTCTTCTCCTCTTCTCCTCTTCTTCTTCTTCTTCTTCTTCTTCCTCACACAACCGAGCCTCTACCACCCGGCCATCCGCTGTACACCGGCCGACTCTCCACCCGACCAACCTCCATCCCGGAGACATCACCTTCCCCGACGTCGATCGATAACTCCGGCAGAAGATCAGAGTCAGTCTTCTTCTCCATTTCTCCACAGCGGATTCTCGGCGAGCGCCCGAGGAGCAGCGGCGGAGCTCCGCCTCGAGTTTGGCGGGCATGGCGTGCTCCAGCGTCTGTTGACCTTGACGAGTCGATGATCAATATGTGGATGAGCATGATTCTCCAGAGCCATCGCGTGGAACAACCTCGCGGTCGTCTTCACCGGCGAACTTTCTACCTCGTCTCCTCCCCGCCGCCACGTACCTCCACGACTACCACCTTGACTCTATCGACTCTTCCCCCCGCTGCACGAGCCACCACCTCGAACACCCCGTTCCCAGCCACCCCTCGCCATTCTCGACATCTCCTCATCTTCCTTCACGCCCTCCACCACCTCGTCGTCACCACCGAGTCACCCCGCCCGGAGACCACCCCGACTCCTCCGTCGGGACAGTCCGTCACCACCCTCCACCATCATCACCATCATCACCCTCATCATCGTCAACACAGCCCTCGCCGGAGCCCGAGCACCCCTTTGGCCAGCAACCACCCCGGCGTGCCGCCGTACCGCCGCCAAGGTGAACACTCCCCCTTCCCTTGTGTTCTGTAATATTGTATATTGATATATAGAACTTAGTTGCTTTAGGGTTGACGAATGATATATATGGAGGTTATGGTTGATAAATGCTAGATGTGAGATCTCATGGTTTTATGCAGTTTGATGTTTATTGAGGGGAAGGATTAAAATATGGTGAAATGGGTGTGATATCAAAACATTGGTTATTATCGAGCCTTAGGGTTGGTGAATGCTACTTTGAGTTTTATGGTTTATTCTATACGCGTTGAGTTAGGGTAGAAATGATACTTGTTGAGCTTTAGGATTTCGAATGCATAGAGATTTTAGAGTTATTACATTTTTAAATATATGTAGTTGGTGGTTAAATGCTATGTTGAGAGTAGGATTTATGAATGCTGGGTATGAGAATTTAGGGTGATATCCATTTTATTATATAAATATTGATTATGGTTGATGAGCAGATTTAAATTGTTGTGAAATGATACTGTTAAATTGAAACAATGATTAACATTAGGGAACAAGTGATGGATTGTGTAATAGTGAGTAATATCGAACCATTAGCCATTCATTGAGGATGGATGAATAATGATGAACTTAATTAAGTATTAGTTTTATTATGTAATCATAGTGAATGTATATCTCTGAGGGTTTAATAAATAATTGATACTTTATTTAAGGATGAGATATGTCAAACGTGCATGTTAATGTCTGTGAAGACCCGGGGTGAAAATGAGGAATTGATCATGGTTTGAACCACTGAATAGCGCGATAAATATAGTAAGATTGAGGTTTGGTTTGATGATATTATACAGATGATTAATTGGATTAGATGTAACATACCCTTAGTCAACCTTGGTCAACCCTTTAGCTTCATGTCCAGGTGAATTGTAACTGAGTTTGAACATATTTTAGACATGTGTCACATCTTATTTCAGCCTCGTGATAGTCTATTGATTGAGCTTGTATCTCGTCTCTAGGTACTACGGGACCCGCAGACTTGGACGTTGTACCGGAGACCCGTCTTCAGTAGCCGGATCCAGGCAAATGTACCTTGCCATCCTGTATTTCAGTTACCAGATATTTTATTGATTTATTATATGCATTGTGCGCGTATTTGATTAGAATTGTTACTTTGCTTCCGGATCACAACCGGGTACAGACGTTCGTCGGTAATGTCTAGTAACGAGTGATAGATATTCGCAACACCTTGATGTACGTTACTGTGTATATCGCAACCCTAGGACATATTCAGACACTGTCATCGTGCCAGACTTCCTGTATCCTGATACTGACATCATGACCGGAACCTGGGACGACCTAAGGGTCGCGTTGATTGATAGTTACTTCAGTATGACAAGACCGCAAGATAGAGGTTCAAGTTCAGCGCACAATCATTGACCGCTTGGAATGGGAAAGATAGTTACTAGACGTTTGGACTCCTCTACACGCGCTATATTTATGTATATGATCTATTTATGTAGTGTTCCTGTATCTGGAGTAGTTGTATCACCCGTGTGACTCTGTGCTCGGAGCTACGGTATGCCCCGTGTGTCTCTGTGTTCGGAGCTACGGTTTTATTTTGGATAGCCCATGCGTCAAATATTGTCTTCAAATTGTGTCTCACTTAGTTGGTTATGCTAGATTACACCAGCGTTGCACTTGTTTCTTCTGTTATACTATGGCTTGCTGTATTTTTGTACCTTGTTACGTCCCTCTGAGGACCTGGTCCCCTGACAGTTTTGCAGCATAGATGATTACGTAGCCCTTGGAGTTGCTGATGGTGTTGCTTGTCGTACGGGCATTGGTACCAGGTACTCATATCACTTCTATCGGTGTTATGGTTGTTTTATTTATATTTTATTCATCTGTTGTTGTAGCCTAGTTATTTTATAGACTCAAATTTTTTCTCGAGTCTATTCGAGTTTGTGTGTTATTGGGCGGCCGACTTTAGCACATGCAGGTCTTTCTTGTATATTTCTGTTCATAGTGGATTGAGACATAGATGTTTACATTTAATGGATTATTTAGATAGTCACCTTGTTCGAGTCAGACCAGAGTCTTGTCGAATGCGTAGCTGGCATGTTGTGTATTCCTGGTCCTACATATTTTGGGACTGGGGCGTTACAAGTAGTGCAAATTGTAATGTGATCATTGAGCAAGGTAGCCTATACTATAGAATATGCATGAAGTTTATTTTCTTATATTGCCTTGAATTTCTTCATTTGACAACTTTGTTTTTAGATGATGCATGGTCAAGGACAACTTGTGCACAAGGGTAGAGTTCTACGAACGGTCGTCGGGGCACTAGAACGGGATGATTGAGCAAGGTAGCTGAAGTCCTAGCACGGTATGAATCGGGACGTTCGCCAAAGGCTAGCTACTATAGGCGGAAAGACAGCCGACCATCCCTAGTCCGACCAATGACTTGCTATGTATATTTAAACTGTACAAACTAATTAATTCTTCTTGTCAGGGAAGGTCATGGTAAATTTTGTACATGTGGTTCAGACGGTGCAGGTAAAAGTCACTGAGCGGTAGCATATTTTGTTATGTCATTTACTTCTATGAATTCCTTATAACTTGATCTAGGAAAAGATCGAAAGACCATATAATGATAATGTTGCATGTTCATATGAATACTGTGTCGATTTGGTGTGGTGGCTTAGCTCATCCTCACCGGTACTTTTCGAAGTACTAACCCTCGTTGCAGCAGCTTTTCCGAGCCAAGGCGACACAGCGATGAGCTAAATCTTTTCCCCAATATTTTACTGGTCTGACGCGTTTGTGTTCGTGACTTTTTGGAGTGCAAGTACATATTCTCAAGGAGCTCGCACATACCCTTTTGAAGCTCCTAAGCAATGGTGCAAACACGCACCCAAGCTGGTTTGCTCTTTTGAAATTTTATTATGGGATGTAATGTATGGATCGACTATCTCATTTTGCGTCCATGTTGTAAGCCCATGCGGCACCCTTTTTACTTTTGAGTCAAGAGTTCGTAACAAGATGTTCATTATTAATAAAAAGAACTTTTCTTTATTCCAATGTGTGATATCTCATTTGTGTACTCTGTTGCATATATTTTTAAAGTATATCATTATGCCTAAGTCTTGTGCGGAAGCGCATTACGCTCGCACGACATCACGCACGAGGGATGTTTATCGATTTAGCGAAAATTAGGGCGTGACATATTGGTATCAGAGCATGGCTTCAGATCATTTGACCTTCGTGTCAGAAGAGTTTTCTTGAAACGATATTGTCCCTCCTAGTTGAACTCTTGAATTCGCTTGGCCAAAATGAGATACGTTCCATACAATGGGTCCATAATATGTTTTGAGACTGATGTAAGTTACTTTTCTTTCAAGGAACGACCGCAGAGCCGGACGCACAAGCGCAAATGCAAGAGAGAAGTTCTGGCACTTCGGGCAGCTCAAAAAGTCAAGCAGCCGCGCCCTCTATTGATCATTTCGAGCGGTTGATGCGCTTGATGAAAACGCAACAAAGGCAGGTGGAATTACGTTAAAGCCAACTAGAGTCCTTGATTAAGGCTCAATTTCAGGCGCAAAAGACTCTGGCCGAGACACAGCAAAAGCAAATAAATACCTTGCAAACGACTATGATGACGCTCGTTGCCAACAACCATTCTGCATCAATGGCCATCGCGACAGTGCCAGTTGTAGCCGAGACCGCGGGACCTCAGGGCTCTCAGAAACCTCCTCCCTCAGACGAGAAGGGTTCCATCCTTCAAATATAAGAGTTTAAGAAGATGTGTCATTGTAACCTCCGCATCCTGAAATTCGTACTTAAATGTTGTTATTAGGTTAATTTTGGGCTATTGGGATTTTTCTAAAATTTTTAGTTAATTAAAAACTAGTAACCTTAATTTTCTAGGACTTTCAATAATTTATTTTAGGGAAAATTATAACTAAAAATATCCCAAAATTTTATTTTGGGTTCTAAATAGTCAAATATATTTTCTAGATTTTTTTGGAAATTTTCTGATTATTTTTAGCATTTATTTTGAGTTAATTATGAAAAACTGAATTAAAAACTAATTTCTGAAATAAAAACCCAAAAAGGTAATTATTTCTGCCCAGTCAGCCAACTGGGGCCCACCTGTCAGCCTCCTGCAGCGAACTGGGCTGGGCCCGCCTGTCTGTGACCGCGGGGTGGGTACGGGTGAAGCCGAGCCGACCTCGAGCCGAGCCGAGTCAGAGTTCGACTCGGACTCAGCTGAGCCGAGCCGCGTGAATCTCTGACCGTTTGATCTGAGCGGGCAGCAGCGGATGACTGCCACTTGGCGCACTCCGAGCCGCGGCTGCTCTCTCTCTCCTCTATATATAGGGTATTTAGGTTATTAATTTCTAGGGTTTTCCTTGAGCCGAATTTGGGAGAATTGCCATCTAGGATTCCTTCATCTACCAGAAGCCATTGCGCATAGCTCCAGACTCCAAACGAGGCCCAGTTTCTTGCGTTAGAACGATATTAAGGTTAGATTCCTGAATATATAAATTTTTTCACGAAATTATGAGTATTAAATTCTGGAAAATTCGTAGAGCACAGCATGTCCGAAAATAGACGCGTCTCGATGTTTTTGCGATTCCGGGAGAACCAGGAATCAGAATCATGAACCGTTTGAAGTTTCAGAAAGTTAATGTCGAGATCATTGATATATGTTTTTCCCAGAATTTAATTCGAAGTATTTATATACTGTTAATTTTGTAGAACTTCTAGGTTAGAATTTAACCATCGGTGCACAATACAAAATTTGTATGTGCCATAATTCCCAAACGAATTTGAATTCGGACGAGCCATAAATTCCAGCATGTTTATGATGCTGAAATCTACAGGAAATCATGCATGAAAGTTGAGTTTGTGTCAGTTGACTTTTTGGTCAACAGATCGCCTCGATTTGCGTGCCATGAGTCTCGAGTCGTTAAAATTTAGGTTCTTTTGGGCAAAATTAGGTTTTAACCTAAAAATCAGAATAATAAGATTAAAATAGGATTTTAGAGTAATTATTTCAGAATTAAATAAATTAAAATAAATTATCTTTTGATATGGTAAATTTGTAATATATAGGCTATTTGGACTGTGACTTGGACTCTGATTCATGCCAGCTAAGGACCACAGGCGAGTACATTCTCTGACAGTTTTTATTATGTTGATTATCTCTATAATTCTTGTTGTATGGCGTACATGACTCTGACACTATTTTTTACACGAGTTGGCATTATCGAGACCTATCACGAGGAGTCGTGATTTGGAATCCATCGTGCTAGCTGGGGAAAAATGGGAAAATATTAGTAGCTTATGTGATCATATCCAACTTTACATGCATCATATCTTACCCACACCTCACGTCGGTATAGCCTTACCATTACATGCCTCATCGCTGTTACATGTGGTTAGCCTGACCTTGCAGGGATGATCGCTAATCAATGTAATGAGTCTTATTAGTCCCAAGCCGATCACATGATATACTGATGTTTCACACACTTAGTTAGATGATTCTTGACATGTATCTTAGTATATTGATCTAGCATTTCCACATGTTCTAGTTATTGATCTTGTACACACTTACATACCAGTTCATCGTTCTTGCGTGTACTTGTAGTTTTATTCATTGCTAGATGTATATTGATGATGATGTTCCAGTATTTCTTATTCCAGCATTTCCTTTATTCCAGTATTTCTTATTGCCAGTTATCCATATCTGTCTTGAATTTCTTTACACTGTGTTATAGCTTTTGTCAATATATGTGAAAATGCTGTTAGAGGTGTATTTCGTTCCAATCCTGACTGGATATTTTTTTCGGAGGATCTTGAGGAGTTCTGTACCATACACTACGGACCAGGTATAGATACAGACTACACACCAGAGATCTTAGAGGAGACTATTTCTTTAGATGAGACGTTACCTGCAGCTATCTAGAGAGTATTTATTTATGATTTGAGACTTATTGAGGTTATTTCAGTTTATGTTAGGCTTATGTTAAGTTTAATTTGAGACTTGTGGAGACTTTATGTTGGACAGCTAGACTGTGAGTTATCTTTATGTTTGAGACATGGTGTTTAACTATGTCATTTTCTCTTATCTTTTATCGTGCCTTATACTTTATAGTTGTTGTGATTGAGTTTACATTGTGAGATATTGTGAGATATTGTGAGATGTATATTGTCCTCCTTATGGAGATGGATATCATTGACAGGTGTTTAGTTACATTAGTATTCATTGTGACCTAGACAGCGTTCTACTGTCGATGCTGCGGCGTAGGCTGGACGTACCCACACTCTCGTGCCCCTATACCGGGTGCGGGTCATGACAGTCATGCTACCTTCAAAGGGACTGAGGACCCCTCCGTGGCATTAGATTGGCTGGTTGAGCTAGAAGACCAATTTGAAGTGCTTCGCATGGATGAGACGAAGAGAGTTGCTTGCTCTCAGCTCCAGCTCCGTTTAAATGCACATGATTGGTGGGATGTGCACAAACAAGCTATCTTGAGTAAAGACGATAAGACGACTATCTCTTGGTCCATGTTTCGTAGAGCCTTCGAAGAGGAGTACCTTCCGCCAGTCGTCTGTCGTGAGAAGGAAGACGAGTTTATGCATCTTTAATAAGAAAATATGACAGTGCGATAGTATACCGCGGAATTCAACGGGCTTGCAAATTTTGTCAAGTCTCATCTCCGTGACGCCGAGATTCAAGCCCGCAGATTTGAGATAGGACTGTGACCTTCTATTCGTGCTCACGTTTTCGTCCCTCGGTACCATACCATACGAGTCTCTCTAAACCATGCCCTCTCTATAGAGCCGCAATACCCCTTAGTTCGCATCGGCGTTGTACAAAATTTTTATCACAAGAGCCCTAGCAACACATGAGGTAACAACGCGCCAAAGCATCCTAATAACGGTGGTTATCAGGGTACAAAACCGGGGAGGAACAATGGGCTCCACTATGATAAGTACAATCGTGGCGGACACCTCACTAAGGACTGCCGTATACCAAATGAAGGATGCTTCCGATGTGGTCGCCCTGGCCACATACAGCGGGATTGTCGGGAGGGAGGACCGTACCAATGCCCACCGCAACAATATCGTCAGCCTCAGAATTAGGGTCAAGCACCTCGAACGAACCAGACGGCACCACAGAAAGCTCAAGGCCGGATCTATAATCTGACTCGGGAAGAGGCGTTTGCTTCTAACACGGTAGTTTCAGGTATATTATTTTTTAATAATTTACCTGCTTGAGTATTATTTGACTCTGGTGCCGTATATAGTTTAATCGTGACGGATTTTGCCGTTGAAAACAAATTTTCTATGACACTGCTAGGCCTAAACCTTTGCGTCAGTAATCCATCGGGCGTGGATTTGCCGGCTGGCTTAGTGTGTCATGAAGGTAACATTTGCATCGGAGGAAGGAAATTGTCACTTGATGCGATAGTCTTAGACATCAGTGACTACGATATCATTTTGGGGATGGATTGGCTCGGCGCTTGCTCGGCTACCATTGATTGTGCGAAAAAGAAAGTTGTGTTTCGTCTACCTGGCGAGATTGAATTTTGCTACTCGTGCAGTCCAGCGTCGAGAGCGACGAATGCCTGCATGGTGATCTCTGCAATGTCTGCTCGACGGATGATACAATCCGGCTATGAAGGGTACTTGGCATCCGTTTGAGACACTCAGCGAGATTCTGTAAATATAGAGTCTACTTCCATTATGGTAGAATTTCCTGATGTGTTTCCAAAAGAGTTGCATGGCATGCTGCCCGATCGAAAAATAGAGTTCACTATAGATACATTTCCAGAGACTCGGCCGATTTTCAAACCTCCGTATCGAATTGTCCCGAAAGAACTAAAAGAGCTAAAGGTCCAGTTACAAGAATTGTTAGATCGTGGATATATTCGTCCGAGCGTGTCTCCGTGGGGCGCGTCTGTATTATTTGTAAAAAAAGGATAGCTCGTTGCGGCTCTACATAGATTATCATGAACTGAATAAAACTACTATTCGAAACAAGTACCCCATTCCCAGAATTGATCAACTACAAGGCGCGATGGTGTTTTCAAAAATTGATCTTCGCTCGGGTTATCATCAGCTCAAGATCAAGCTGGACGACGTGTCGAAGTTAGTCTTTCGCACTCGCTACGTCCACTATAAGTTTTTTGTAATGCCATTCGGACTGACCAATGCCCCTGCTGCCTTTATGGATTTAATGAATCGTGTGTTCTGGCCGTATCTCGACAAGTGTGTAGTAGTATTCATTGATGCTATCTTGGTGTACTCAAAGAATAGGGAGGAGCATAAAGAGCACCTGCAGACCGTGCTACAGACCCTTTGGGATAACAAGCTATACGCAAAACTGAGTAAGTGCGAGTTCTGGCTGAGCAGTTTATCTTTCCTCAGGCACATTATTTCTGCGGAAGGCATTTTATTCGATCCAAAGAAAGTTGAAGCCATCGTCGAGTGGAAGCAGCTTCCGTCCATCAGTGAGATTCGAAGCTTACTCGGGCTAGTGAGTTACTACAAGCGGTTTGTGAAAGATTTTTTCAAGTTAGCATCACCTCCGACTTGCCGCACTCAGAAGTGAGTCACATTCGAGTGGTCTGCTAACTGCGAAGTCTCATTTGAAGAGTTAAAGCAACGCCTCACCTCTGCTCCAAAACCTGCACTACCAGATGAGACCTCGGGATTTCAAATATTCAGGGACCTGTCAAGACTGGGCTTGGGGTGCGTACTTATGCAGCGGGATAGGGTGATAACCTACGCATCAAAGCAAATGAGAAAGCATGAGAAAAATTATCCTACGCATGATCTAGAACTAGCGGCAATTGTGTTCGCACTAAAATTGTGGCGATACTACCTTTTTGTAGTGGTTGCCGAATTTACACTGACCACAAAAGCTTGAAGTACCTATTCACACAAACGGACTTTAACCTACGATAACGACGTTGGCTAGAATTGATCAAAGACTACGACTTGATGATCGACTACACACTTGGCAAGGGAAATGTTGTAGCGGATGCGTTGAGTCGAGTGTTTGCGGGATCCCTGTCCGTCGAGAGTTGGAGGAAATGGCCATTGAACTCCGAATTCGATACTACGATGTGCGAGTTGCTCAGATGCATTTTATATCTTTTCTGATAGAGAGAGTCACGTCTAATCAGAGGGAAGATTCATTCCTAAGTAAAATGTGTGAGCAGATTATAGCAGGAAAGTCGGAGGACTTTGCAGTAGATGAGAATGGAGCTTACGCAGTCCATCCCGGGAGCACGAAGATATATAAAGACCATTGTACTATCTTCTTGTGGCATAGCATGAAGAAAGACGTGGCACGCTTTGTGTCGCAATGCATAACCGGTCAGAGGGTGAAAGCAGAACATCAGATACTGGACGGGAAGATGCAGAATCTTACTATTCTAGAATGGAAATGGGAGCACATAAGCATAGACTTCATCGTTGTCTTGCCAAAGACGCAACTGGAAACAACGTAGTCTGGGTCATCGTCGATTGGTTAACCAAATCAGTGCACTCCATTACCATTAAAGTTACTTGGAGCATCGATCGCCTTGCTCAGACCTACCTTGATGAGATAGTTCGGCTGCACGGAATACTAGTTTCTATCGTGTCAGATCGGGATGGACGATTCTTATCATGTTTCTGGGAGAGCCTTCAGTCAGTGATGGGAACCAAGTTGAAGTTCAGCTCAGCCTACCATCCTTAAACTGATGGAAAAACAAAGCGGGTGAATCAGGTGCTTGAAGACATGTTGCATCTCTGTGCAATCGATTCAAAGTCAAGTTGTGTCACCCTCATTTTTTCATCCAAGGCACTACTAGAATAAGCGGGATTAGCGATATTTTTTAGCAACATCACAGGAAAACATCGCTAATTTAGCGACTCCATGTCAAAACGTCGCTAGACGTCGCTAATTGGCGATATTTAGCGACTTTTATTCAGTTTTTAAAAGATTAGTCGCTATAAGTTCAATTTAGGTCGCTAAATGTCGCTAATATATTTTATTTAGCGATGTTTAGCAACATTTTTAGTGACGTATATCTTTTGAACATTTAGCGACGTCATTAGCAACGTTTAAGACGTCGCTAACTTAGCGACGTCATTAATGACGTCGCTAAAACGTTGCTAAATTTTTTACTTAGGGCTGATTCCCCCCCATTTCCTTCTATCTCTCCCTTTCTCCCTCTCCCAAATTTCAAACCCCCTCCGGTGACCCCCTTCCAGCTCCTCCTTCCTCCCTCCGGTGACCCCCCTCGGCCACATCCTCCCCCTCCGGCTCCCCTCCTCCCTCCGGCGCCCCCTCCTCCCTACCGGCGTCCACTCCTCCCTCTCGGCGACCCCCCTCCGGCCGCGTCCTCACGCCTCCGACCACGTCCCCTCCTTCCTCCGGCTCACCTTCTTTCTCCTGCTCCCCTCCTCGGTGAGATCCTCTCTCTGTCTCCTTTCTCTGTCTCTCTCTCTAACAAGACATGACACGACACTAACCCTAACTCTCTGCTGCTGATTTTAGCTTGGAGTGTCCCTAAATGCAATGCCCTTCAGTTTTATTTATTGGCTCTTGATAACGGTTCACTGTGCATAGACCTGTTAGTGTTATAGGTCTAAATGTTGATTTTATTTTTCCCAAATAATTATGAGAAGGTTTATAGAAAAAAAATGGTAGGGTGGTAGGTTATCGGAAATTGAGGAGTTAGGGTTCGGTTAGTGTAACCTTTTGGGAGGATAGGGATGGGAGCAAAAGAGTTAGGTTGCTACTCGGAACTCAACCACACTATCTTCTACATTTCATTTGACTTTATTCTCTGCCATGCATGTTTGCGGTAGAAGAATTGATCTCTCCCCCAATTCTAACATACGTGTCATCTGTTTAATCATTTCTAAACAAAACAACGTCTACCGTTGACCTTGAATCAAAGAATTTGAAATCTCTACGGTCCCTTAGCAAACCCTAAGAAAATTCTTTCTTGCTTAACAAGTCTTAGTTAATTCATTCTTAGCCTCCAAGCTCACCAAAGTTAGGACAAGAGAAGTCATATTTATGGCTCCCCTAACTTTTCAAGAGCAATCTACTCCCGACTTTGAGTTTTATTTTATTATAAAACCCTTCAAAACTTTATGGAGGATGTCATAAGCTGATAAAGGAGTGTCCCTATGGACACTTGTGACCAATATTCAATTATGAATTGATATTGAATTTGATCAAATTCAGGCTTCGTGTGCTATATAACGCCAAATTGATTTGGTATTTACACAATCTCTCCATGAGATTTGGAAACAGAACTCTAACAATAATATATATATTGCATTGCTTTTCTTGAAACCTCTGCACTTTGTCACTGCACTGCATACACTTCGATATTGCTACTGGAAGTGAAGCTCACTGGTTTGGGTTCATAACAAACTCGAACACACAAATACACCCTCATTCCCATATCCGTGTCCGTATGTCCGTAACAAACTCGAACACACAAACACACCCTCATTCCTGTATGTAATAATTTATAGGATACATACTATCATTTTTGCAGAAGTATCTAGAAATGGATATGAATTACTATCTGCGTCATCGTTCGTGGATGTACAACCGTCATCCTGATGACATGTACGGTGTGTGAGATAAATTCATTGAGGGTGTATAGCAGTTCCTGCAGTTCGCCAAGGTGTTCCCTCAGTACATGGACGGTACCAAAATTAAGTGTCCGTGTGTGAGATATCACAACAGAAAATATCATCCGGAAGTAGAAGTAACATATCATTTGTACTCGAAGGGCTTCACGCCGAATTACTATTAGTGGACCGCGCACGAAGAACTTGTGTCTCTAGTATCAGAGTCGGAGCCTTATGTGGAGCCGTATATGGATGTCCACGACCACGATGCTTACGACGACGGCTTGGTGAACATGGTTTTTGATGCGGTGGGGCCTAGTTTCAATCCGTACAATTATGATACGGCGGGACCTAGTTTCAATCCGGACAATTATGATGCAGCTGAGGAGGCACCGAATGCCGATGCTGCAAAGTTTATGGAGTTGCTGGAGAATGCAAGGACTCCACTATATCTTGGTTGTTAGGATCATTCACCGTTGGAGGTGGTTACAAGATTATTGAGCATCAAGTCCGATTTAAACATGTCGCAAGAATGCTATAATCGACTGATCGATTTGATTATAGAGATCTTGCCCGCGGGTGCAAAGTTGCCTAATGACTTCTATCGATCTAAGAGGATGGTGAGATCTCTCTGGATGAGATACGAGAAAATTGATGCATGTTGCAATGGGTACATGTTGTACTATAAAGACGACAAGGATGAAGATGCATGCAGATTCTGTGGTGCTGATCACTACAAGGCCACTGTTAGAGGAAATTCTGTCGGTGCAAGGAAGCCTACCGATTTGATGCACTACTTGCCTTTGACGCCGCGGTTGCAATGGTTGTTTATGGTCAAGGAGACTGCAGAAAATATGAGTTGGCACAGGCGAAAACAAATCGAAGGAGTATTGGATCATCCATCCGATGGAGAAGCATGGAAGCACTTTGATCGAGAGTATCCAGATTTTGTTTCAGATTCGCGTAATGTCAGATTGGGGCTCTCCTCTGACGGTTTTACCCCATTCGGACTTTCGGGCTCCCAGTATTCATGTTGGGCTGTGATCCTCACTCCGTACAATCTACCATCTTGGATGTGCATGAAGACTCCGTATATGTTCCTAACCGTTATTATCCCGGGTCCGAACAATCCGAAGAGGAATATCGATGTGTATTTACAGCCTTTGATAGATGAGTTGAATCAGCTGTGGGAAGTAGGTGCCAACACGTACGATATTTTTAGAAAGCAGAATTTTTAGATGAGGGCAGCACTTATGTGGACCATCAACAATTTTTTGGCCTATGGAATGTTATCGGGATGGAGCACCCATGGTCGTCTCTCATGTCCGTATTGCATGGACCGTACTAAGGCTTTCTGTTTGAAACACAGAGGCAAACCGTGCTTCTTCGATTGTCATCAACAATTTCTACCGAAGGATCATCCGTACCGGAGGAACCAGAATGCTTTTCGTGTGGGCGTTGTGGAGAAGGCCAATCCACCGCCAAGGTGGCCCGGATACACGATATGGGAAGAGATAAAAGATTTACCAAGTGCTATCGAAGAGCCTGCTAAGGGGTACAAGTGTGACAGATTTGGTCGCACCCATAACTGGACGAAGAGGAGTATATTCTGGGATCTTCCATATTAGAGCACCAATCTGATCAGACATAACCTTGATGTCATGCATATCGAGAAGAATGTGTTTGATAACATAATTAATACTGTAATGGAGGTAAAGGGGAAGACAAAAGATAATCCAAAGGCCAGGTTGGACTTAGAAGAAATATGTAGATGTCCTGCATTGCATTTGATAGAGGAGGGGAATGGAAAGTTAAAAGCAACCTAAGTCAGTTTTCTCACTGGAGAAAGAAGATAAAGGAAGACTTTGTAGGTGGATTCAGGGTCTAAAATTTCCTGACGGGTACGTGTCGAACTTGAGAAGATGCGTCGACCTCAAAAAGAACAAACTGGCGGGTATGAAGAGCCACGATTGTCACGTATTCATGGAGAGGTTAATTCTAATTGTATTTCGGGAATTCTTACCAAAGGTCGTTTGGAATCCATTGACAGAGCTCAGCATATTCTTCAGAGATCTTTGTTGTACTAAGTTGCTCGTCGATCGTCTAGAAAAGCAAGAGAAGGACATTGCGGTAACACTATGTAAGCTCGAGAAGGTGTTTCCTCCTGGATTCTTCGACTCTATGGAGCATTTGCCAATTCATCTTTCCTATGAGGCACGTGTTGGTGGTCTTGTAGGTTATCGGTGGATGTACCCCTTCGAGCGACATCTGAACCACCTAAAGAGAAAGGTGAAAAACAAGGCACGGGTTGAGGGCTCTATTTGTGAAGCTTATGTTCTCGAGGAGATTATAAACTTTTGCTCAACGTATTTCAAACCGCATATTGCTACTAATAGAACGAAAGCTCCGAGAAATGACGACGGATATCAGGAATCTAATGATGTAATACTCAAAGTATTCAATGCGTCCGGAAAGCCTTCGGGAAAAATGAAGAAGAGATATTTGAATGACGACGAGCTAAGGGCTGCTCAGTTGTATATATTACTCAATTGCGACGAGGATGAAGTGGAGAAGCTAGAGGGGTAAGTAATTAATACGTCCACGTTTACATCATCTCAATATAATAGTATAAGCTACTATTATGCTACTAATCAGCAGTTGCTTCATTATTTTTCAGCACATATAATGATGAGTTGAGGTCAGTTAGACCCTATATAACAGACGAAGAAGTAGAAAAAGAAATGAGATGTCATTTTCCTTCTTGGTTGAGAGCATATATAAGGTGTTTGGTAATTACTTTTTATTTTTGCACTTGCACCACAAATAACTTACTATCGCTACTTTGGTATTTAGGTCGATCGTCTAATAACACCCGAAACTGAATCTATTAGAACTCTAGCCAAGGGACCAATTACTGCCGTTAAAATATGGCCAAGTTTCTATGTGAATGAATTTAGGTTCAAGTCAACAAATGCTTCTATCAGAGACAGCTTTCTGGATCTTGATTCCACGAAAAACAGTTGTTTGTGTATCAAATCTTCGAACTACAAAGACGTCGATCCAGGCAATGATTTCTTTGGCATCTTACAAGAGATTGTGTAGTTGACATATAATTATGGCACAAAACCTACTAATATCGTGCTATTCAAGTATGAATGGTTCGATCCGATTCAAGATCAAGGTTAGAAAATTGACAAGCATGGCCTTGTGGATATAAACTACAAGCGTGGATATCAAGGCTACGAACCATTTTTCTTATCAAGTCAGGCTCAGCTCGTGTACTTTGTAACTTATCCTAGACGGGGGACAGCGAGGTCGGATTGGTGGGCAGTATGCAAGACTAAAGCTAAAAATACCTTTGACATTGACGAAATAGCTTATTAGGAGGACGATCTACCTCTTGTAACAAATATTGTAGATGTGGACTCAACGGATCATTACACGAGTAATAATGTAAAAGATATAGAATTATCCGAAGATGAAGACATAGTAGATAAAAGTGAAGACGAAGAGGAGGAAGAGGAAGAGGAGGACGAGGAGGGCGAACAAAATGAATTTTCTGAAGATGATTAAAAATAAAATATTTTGCCTGTAGAATGTAACTATATTTTGACTGTAGAATGTACCATTTTAACGAATATATGTATTATATTTTGACTGTAGAATGTACTATTTTAAAGAATATATGTATTATATTTTGACTGTAGAATGCTGTGAGAATGTAGAATGTACTATATATTTGTGTTTATCTATATTCATCATATTTTGACTGTAGAATGTACTATATATAGTAAATTCTATATTTTGACTGTAGAATATATCCATCACATTTTGACTGTAGAATGTACTATATATTTTTATTTTTTTATATTCATCATATATTGTTATCAGGTATGACAGGACGACGCGGAGGATTCGGCAGGTCCCGAGGTAGACAGAGTGCTCCTCCGGTACTGCCTACTGTTGGTTGGTTCCGGATCGTCGTCGCCCAATACTCTAGTATATCGATCAGCCACATCTCCGACTGCGATGACGTTACGTGGCATCACTCCTGGGACGAGTAGTTCCAGGCATGATAGTACTCCTTCGTCCAGCGTTCCTCCTGCTGACGGAACCATGGAGACATATGAGCATGTAGAGGAGGTCATGCCGACGTTGTCCCAGCATCAACAAGATCCTCCATGCGCACCTCCGGAGGAGACGAGGACAGAGATTTGGACCGACGGTACAAAGTAAGTCAATTAGATAGTTTAGCATCATATATATCATGTATTTCTTTATTCATCATATATTGACTTTTTCGATCAAAATAATTATCTCTGTATAGATATCGTCCATCGTCGGTTCAGAGAAGCTTGGGCCTATTTTTGAGGAACAACTACGGTGGCCCTTGGATCAACTACTCTGAAGCTCCGGAGGAGAGGAAGGCATTCTGGTTTGCGCACTTCCAAGTAAAAGTATATTATATAAATCCTCTAATTTATGCATATTATATAACTTATCCGTGATGCTCACTTACTAAATTATTTATTGTAGCAAACGTATTTCTATCCTCCGACCCGGGCCGAGTTGATCGAGCGGCTTTTTCCTACCGTTGCCGCCAAGCTTATCCGTGATGCTCTGGATGAAGGCTCGTAATTGTGATGGAAAACCGATCCAAGGTTGGATCACGCCTGAGCAGTGGACTGCGATGAGGGCTAGATTCGACGATCCGAGCTACAAGGAAAGGTCTGAGAAGGCCAATGCGGCTAGGCGGAATGCTACCAAGTGGTGTGGTGGCTCAATTCCGATGACGAAACATTTTCGTCGTTTGGTATATTTTTTAAATAAATCCTCAAATTTTAATATAAGTACGATAAAATGGTAGTACTAAATAATATATTTTTAACAGGTACAGAGGGGTGAGGATGCAAACATGGTGACCGTTTTCTTGGCCACCCATCGCAAGGACGAAAATCTCATTGATGAGAGGGCCTCGCAGACCTATGTATGTATTACTTTACTTTGTGTTAATTTTAATATAACTTAGAATATTATCGAGTTTCCAAACTTTTCTAGGCCGAGTATCTTAGGCTGCGTGAGCGGGCGAC
Source organism: Iris macrosiphon (assembly GCA_036927795.1). Classification (NCBI taxonomy): domain Eukaryota; kingdom Viridiplantae; phylum Streptophyta; class Magnoliopsida; order Asparagales; family Iridaceae; genus Iris; species Iris macrosiphon. The sequence continues at coordinate 313,389,483 of JAYESA010000005.1, read as the reverse complement.
TGCTAGTGCACCTACAGTTGGAGAGGCGGGTACTTCCTCGCAGCCCGCTCCAGCTCCGTCGGCGGACGACCTGTGGGTGACCACAGCTGGTGGTCTCCAGAGGGGTACGTACTACGGTACGGGATCCTATGGCGCTCTGGTTGCGACACAGTCATCTAGGGCTTCCCTGACAACTGCGCATTCCCCACAGCCCTCGCAGTCGTCGGCCAGAGTCCAGGAGGCCGTTGACCGTCAGATTGCGTCTCTCCGTGACGAGTTACTGCGAAGGATGGAGGAGCAGCCCCGTCCCAGCCGCAGGCGGATGATCCGACGCTCATCGCACGATTCGATATCCTCGACCGCAGCATCACGGAGCTCCGGGATTTGACAAATGATCTTAGAGCCTCGACAGACCGCAACATCACGGAGCTACAGGCATCATAGCTATCCATGGGCGAGAGGCTGACGATGATGCAGGATTTAATGATTCATAGCAGTACGAGGCTGTTATCTACCATGGATTCTTACAACCAGCAACTTGCAGACTTGGAGCGGATACGGTCTCCTGGGGCGCCTACATCGACACAGACTCCACCGACGTCACTGCCTTTTCCATCGACATCGGTGTCGATTTCACGGGAGCAGTATGAGCTGTTCTTATCCTTCATGCGCGCCGGTGGTCATCCTCCTGCAAATCCGCAGTAGTATAGTTGCTGGATATTTGTATTTGTATTATTTAGGATGAGACTCATTGTATGGATATATATTTGCTGTATTCTTTACGATAATATTTGCTGAATGCTTTCTTTTCTTCAAATTTTATTATATTATTCATATTAAATATGTTAATTTACCGGTGTTGAGTGTTCAACCCAAGGGGGTTGGCAAACCCAGAAATTCAATGGAGGGTTGCTCCGGGTCTTTTTGTACAGATTATGATTTAATAAACTGCAGGAATAATAGTTTGGAAACAATTCAGTATTCATTTTTTTTATTTTTTCTGTACAATTGGCGACATTTTTAGCGACGTTTATACACGTCGTTAAATATATCGCTAATTAGCGATGTTACTATACGTCGCTAATGACGTCGCTGTACGTCGCAAATTGCTGACATGGCAGTATTGCTAGGTCATTAAGGACGTTGCTGTAACATCTCTATATAAGTTGCTAATTAGTGACATTTAGCGACGTTTGATCACGTCGCTAATTAGTGACGCTGCGTCGCTAAACGACGCTAATTTAGCAACACATTTAAGTCGCTAAAAAACGTCGGTATAGCGACGTTTAGCGACATTTTTCCTTTCATCGACATGCTGAGTTCCGACTTCAAACGTCGCTAATTACGTCGCTAAAAGTGATTAGCGATATTTTTTTGTCATTTAGCGACTTTTTTACGTTGCTAATTTGACTTTTTCTGGTAGTGAGGGTAGTTTGGTAATTGTCAATGAGTATTAATTATTTTAGGATTTATTTATAATTAATATTTGTGCATTGCATGATTTATTTATTTATTATATTATTATTTATTGTTAGTTATAGTTGTTTTAGAGTGGACCTAACCCATTTATTTAGAATGCATGAATCAACTTTTAATTGAGTCTAATTTGAGCCCATGAATTAGGCCCATGGATTAGTAGGCTTGATTAATTAGAGAAACCATTAAACTAGAACATTCCTCCTTAATTAATTTTTTCATGAAAGGCCCCAAGGGGTATTTGTGACCTTGTACATTTTTTGGGAAGGGGTTACATGGCCGGCCCTTACTAGGAGGAGAGAGAGTGCTCTTATTTTATAATTTCCCAAATTCTAGATCTATAACTTTCCTTCTTCCAATTTTCCTCCATTCCCTCATCACTTCTCCACCAATTCTTCACTAATCTCTTTCCTAATTCATCATTGAGATTGCTACACCAAGGATCTACAAGAAGGAAGCAAGGAACAAGGAGGAGGAGGCCAAGATCTACAAGGAGAGGAGCTACTTGGCAATTAGAGACTTTTTATTGGGAATCCATCTCCCAATAGGCACAATTCAGTTTTTCCCTTCTAATAGACTCTAGATATGAGATTTAACCATGAGAACCCAACCCACATGCATAGGCTACCCATAGCAATTAGTTTTAGGTTCATCGGAGACCTACGGTGTAAGTTATGACCATTTTGGTGCCAAATTTGGAAGAATTCTGAGATTAGCACATGTAGTGCTTGTCAATCGATCTAATAGATCTAATTGACACTTAATTTCTTGTTTGTGACTAGTGTCGTATCCACAATTGGATGCGTGTAGGCCGTATCTCGTCAATTTGACGAAACAGGTTGATTTTGGGGATTTTCCTCTGACACGGGACCTTGTGCATATCACATTATGACACGGACACATAGATACTCTAATTACTATACGTATTATTCATAATTTATGTATTAGACTTGTTTGTGTCCTCCAGAATGCGTTTGGTTGTGTGTTGCCGTATCGCAAGCGTATCATAGAGAAAGTGTGATACAGGTGCGATGCGCTCCATGTGTTTATTGTTTGGCTCATTTTACTATACGTGCATGTGTATTTATATATGTATATACTATCTATGTATTATATAGAGTATATAATAGGGTATTTTGAGTTTATGTATATACGTATGTCTATATGTGTATGTAATAGAGTATCTAGATATATATAACTATATGGGTCTATGTCTATATATATATTGTAGGAGTATATAGTGATATAGTGATATATATATATATATATATATATATATATATATATATATATATATATATATATATATATATATATATATATATATATATATATATATATATATCTATATGATGATACATATTGTTATAAGAGGTATACAGTTATATGCTTGTTACCTGTGGTATGTGGTGTATGAGGAATTGGGCATGGAATGTAACTGTGCTGGAGCAGCAGCCATCAGCAGATCGGGTGGACTGTGCAGTTGTGCACAGCAAGGGGATTCGTGGCATGCCAGCTGCACTAGAGGTCAACTGCAGTGGTAGTTCAGCCACAACAGGATCGGGCTACAGGTTTCACTATACAGTTCTGCACATGGATGGTGTGCAAGGGGTTCCAGCTCTGTGCAGAGCAAATAGGAAGAAATCAGTAGAGCAGCAGAGTACCAGCAATCGGATTCCTAACTATGTGCAGTTTACACACGCTTTTGGAAGAGCAGCAGAGTACCCGCAATCAGGTTCTATACTAGGTGCAGTTGCATACAGTAGATGAAGAACAACAGCCACATCAACCAGGTCCACACTGTGTGCAGTTTACATACAGTATTGAGGTGTAGCAGCCAACAACATCTGTAGGTATCAGTAATGCCTTGTTTGAGTTAGATGATTTAGTAGGTGGTTTCAGTTCATGTATCAGTAAGTGTAGGTAGTTAGTATATATATATATATATATATATATATATATATATATATATATGTGTGTGTGTGTGTGTGTGTGTGTGTGTGTTAGCATAGATATATATGTATGTTAGTACCTAATCGACTATATAAGTATCTATAGAGATGGTTAGTTGGAGATAATTAGTTAGTATATGAATAAACTCAGTTAGAATATATATATGTATTAAATATAGACATGATATGTTAAGTTAACTAGTTAGCTACTTACAAGTATAATTGCTTATGTTAGTTGATTTAGAGTATTAGTTAGTTATGTATGTTGGTATGTAGCATTTATATCTAGTTAGTTAGACATGAGTATGGAAAATTTGATATTGTATGGTAGCTAGTAGATAGGTATTACCTTGATAGCTATTTTAAGTACTAGTATATATATTGTTATAGTTAGTAGATTAGTTTAAGGTAGTTATATATTCATATATGTTTTAACTATTATGTTTAGTTGGGTTACCTTGAGATACCAAGGTATCACCAAGGTATTGGGCGATACCCAAGGTATTGAGCTTGGGTATCAAGTTAGGTGCGATATACATTAGTGCAAGACCAAGGTATCCTATTTTAATTGGTTTTATCAAGTATTATAATGTTTGACTTGTATACATATATAAAATACTATTTTCATATTCAAAACTTGCGTATCTTAGGATACGGCTCTTTGAATGCATTGTTGTGTGTTAGCTTAACTAGCATAGCATAGTTTTATTGTATATCGACTTAGTGACTTAGCATTAGACTCTTTTAACCTAGATTTTATTGGTTTGACTTAGAAACGGCTTATTGACCTAGAATTGCATCAACTTCACTTATTTTCATTATTGAAACTTGTATTGATGCAACATACCATATATAGATTGTGAGACACCAACTTGGGTATCGAGAGACACACCTTGCTCAGGAATTCAGGCGAGTACATTTCTCTAATTGTTTTCAAATCAAAATATTGTATATATGCATGTTCTAGAATTGTATACATTGATCCCGACATAGTAATTTCACGGACTGGTGCTATATGGATCCTGTCAGGAGGTGTTATCCCCTACCGTATTCAGCGGGTACTCAGTCACATGTATTTCATCGTGTGCATCGGGTATTGACTTTCATGTACTTCTTGTGCATCCATTATTTCGTGTGCTAGTGTGACTATATCGTGTTTATGTACGTAATGTGTCGTGATTGGATCCATGAGTATTGGTTGGGGAGGGGGAGTAGAAGTTGGTTATGTGATCAAAGCCCTATTGATCTCATGTGCATGTCGATTATATACCTCACGTATAATGGAGTTACCTTTATACCTTATGTGCAACCCAAGCCGATCACATAACGAACTTGCACTCTAAATCACATAACTAGTATTCTTGTATTCTACTTGTAGTTTATTTCCCGTATTTGATTTCTAGTTCTTATTGTGCTCATTGCCTGTTCTCCCTGTATTGTGTATTCTTACTACTTTTGCATCTTGTATCCATTTTTATTGTCCGTTATATATGCTCGATTATGTATTTGAAACTGCTTTCAAAGGTATGTACTTTGCTCCAATCCTGACTAGATATTTTTTTTAGATGATTGCCTAGAGGAGCTGTGTCCCACGTATTATGGCCCTCAGGAGGGTGAGACTTTAGAGGATACTCCCCTAGAGCAAGAGGACATAGTACTAGTGACCGAGGAGGTTTAGTTTATGTTTGGTGGCTTTGTATTAGACTATTCTTTTGTTGAGATTCACAATTGTATTACTCTTTCATATTATGGATTGTATCTTGTATCTTTTTTTCGCTATTCCATTATTGCATTGTTCTTCCTTAGTTTGTTTTGTGATTGAGATCAGTTATACTTGTGAGATACCATATTGCTCCTCCGTTTGGAGTTGGGATGATTGACAGGTACCATATTATATTGTTGAGATATTAGATAGTTAGAAATAATCCAGACAACGTTCTACCGTCGATTCTGTGGCGTAGGCTGGGCGTAACCACGTACTCGTGCCCGAATATCCGGGTGCAGTTTGTGACAAGTTGGGATGTCCACCTACTATTGGTTGAATTTGCATACAACAGTTACCAGTCCAGCATCCAAATGGCTCCATCCAAGGCTTTGTATGAGCGAAAGTGTAGGTCACCAGTCTGCTGGGATAAAGTTGGAGAGCATCAAATATTTGGGCCTGAACTGGTAGAACAAACAATCTAAAAGGTTCGGTTGATCCGAGAGCGACTAAAAGTAGCACAAAGCCTGTAGAAGAGTTATGCCGGCATTCACCGATGACCCCTTGAGTTTTTCAAAGGTGACCATGTATTTCTGAAGGTATGGCCCATGCAAGGAGTCACGAGATTCAGATTAAACGAGAAATTAATTCTGAGATTCGTTGGCCCGTTCGAAGTCCTCAAGCGAGTTACTCCAATTTTCTATTAAATTGTATTGCTACCAGCCATGTTAGACGTGCGTGATATTTTCCATGTATCACCGCTTAGGAAGTACGTGCATGACCCGAGCCACGTGGTGGATTTTTCTTATCTGGATCTGCAGGCAGACTTTTCGTACGTTGAAGAGCCCGTTCAGATCTTGGATCGAAAAAGAAGCAGCCCTAGAATCGTGCAGTCCAGCTTGTGCGCGTTCTTTGTCGGAACCACGCGGTCGAGGAGTCGACCTGAGAACTCGAATCAGACATGAAGTAAAAGTTTCCCTCATTATTTTCTTAGGGTTAGGTTCTATTCCTAAGTTTCGAGGATGAAACTTTTTATAAGTTGGTTAAGATGTAGTATCTCGTTCCCCATTTTCGGGGAGCGCGGATAAGAAATACTTGGTATCGTTCGATCGGGACAGATTGAATCAAGATTATTTCCTCGTTATGGATTGGTTTATTTAAAATCAAGTCCAACATTCAGTGGATCGTGCCTCAAGAAAGGACTCGACGGTAGAGTCGAGAGGGGCCTTTCCGGTTGCACAGGTTGCTTTGCTGTTTTTGATGTCGCTTGGTTGCTTCCTTGTTAGTTTTGTGACTTGCGTTTTCTTGAACGGTTTTGATGGATTTTATTGTCTTCGTTCTTTGAATTTCGTATTTCGTATCAAACTTTAGGAGACCGTGGCAGGAGATATTGATCATCTGTTGGTGTGTGTAGGTGATCGTGTAGGCGACGTCCAAGCGGAGTCTTGAAGATCTTTCATTTCTCTTCTCCGATTATCCAACTTATGAGTGGCTTTACTTCCGATTATCGCCCTTCTTCCAAGTCTTCCTTCTTAATAATATGACTCGTTTGTGCATTCCGGTCAACGATACCATAATAATAAAATTTGAGTTAAGACAAAAAGAAAAAGTAGACTTGAAATACTTAATGCTTGTTACATGCACAAATTTACCGTACGATCACTTTGTTGCGTACTTGTTTGCTATGCATATGCTTATTTATGTTTCAGTTATAGCTAAAACTTATTTATCTATAATTTTTGAAAAAAGTAGTGCAAATTATAATGTGATCATTGAGCAAGGTAGCCTATACAATGGAATATGCATGAAGTTCATTTCCTTATATTGACTTAAAGTGCTTCATTTGATAACTTATTTTTTAGATGATGCATGGTCAAGGAAAACTAGTGCACATGGGTATAGTTCTACGGACGGTCGTCGGGGCACTGGGACCGCTTCGGCCTGGGTAGAATATTTGTTAGCTGAAGTCCTAGCACTGGATGAATCGGGACGTCCACTAAGGGCTAGCTACCCATGACGGAAAGACAACCGACCATCCTTAGTCCGACTAGTGACATGTTATGTATATTTAAACTATGCAAACTAATTATGTTCTCATGGCGGGGAAGGTTATGGTAAGTTTTGAACAAGTGGTTAAGATGGTGCAGGTAAAAGTCACCGAACGGTGACACATTTTGTTATGTCATTTACTTCTATAAATTGCTTGTAACTTGATCTAGGGCAAGTTAGAAAGACCATATAATGATAATATTGCATGTTCATATGAATACTATGTCGATTTAGTGTGTTGGGTTAGCTCGCCCTCACCGGTACTTTTCGAAGTACTGACCCTCGTTACAGCAGGTTTCCTGAGCCAAGGCGATGCGGCGAGGAGCTAAAGCTTTCCCCCAATATTTTACTAGTTTGATTCATTCGTTTTCGTGACCTTTTAGAGCGCAAGTACATATTCTCAAGGAGCTCGCACATACCCTTTTGAAGCTCCTAGGCGATGATGCAAACACGCACCCAAGGTGGTTTTCTCTTTTGAATTTTTAGTAAGGGTTGTAATGTATGGATCGGCTATCTCATTTTGCTTCCATGTTGTAAGCTTCCATGTTGTAAGCCCATGAGGCACCCTTTTCACTTTTGAGTCAAGAGTTTGTAATAAGATGTTTATTATAAATAAAGAGAACTTTTTCTAATGTGTGATATCTCATTTTCGTACTTTGTTGCATATGTTTCTAAAGTATATCATTATGCCAAGGTCTTGTACGGGCGCGCCTTACGATCTTACGACATCACACCCGAGGAACAATTATCGATTTAGCGAAACTTGGGGCATGATATTTTCTGCTTCAGAGAGACCAGACCACCCCCCGGCCAGCTGCATACGTGCACATAAGCTCAGAAGAGAGAAAAAAGGAGAGCATCACCATTCCCTCATCTGACCGTCAATGGAGTAAAGAAGCCGCCACAACGCTCTTTGTCCATCGTCACCACCCAGATCAAAATATTATACTTAGAGTTTCTATCTAGGATCTCTTTGTACTTTCTTTAGTTTGTTGATTAAATTAAGCTCTTTTAGACTTTTAAATTTAATGGCGAACAAGGTGGCGACTCTGCTGGGGACCAACTTCTCCTCTGATAAGAAGATGGTGATGCAGTCCGATGCGGCCAAGCTAGGCTCAACCCAAAGGATGCTGGTGGTGCGCTTCGACCAGCAAGCATTCGGGAACATGCTTTCCGGGGACAGCGCGAGCCCTTCTCTAAGGCAAGCAAAGCCTAAGAAGACCCGCATAATTTGGGTAGCAAAAGCCACTACGCCTCACCCAACTCCAAAGCATGCGTTCCCCACCTCTCTTCCTGTTGCGGCAGATGCACATTATGCTTCCGCCCAGAATTGCCTTGTTTATACAACAGTCGAAAAAGGCGCTCAGCGACCAAACTCTGGCAGAGGAAAACACTAAGATACCAGAAGTTTGGTGGTTGAGATAAGCTTTATACGGAAACAACATAAGCCGCATAAGTCTACAGCCGCTGGCAAAATTCCACATGCCGTACCTATCGGAGGCTGCAGGCAAAAGTCCATTTGCGGCCAGCATAGTAGCAAAACCTCCGTCTTCGACCGAATCTCATGCGGCGCTGACTCCATGCACCTTGCTTAGAAAGGGGAGGATGTGAACTTGGACTCTTCATACTATACACCGGTGCATGCTAGATCGAAGGAGTCTAGGGCAGTAAGAGCTCGCCAAACTCAAGCAACTGCTCATACGGTCGGTCGTCAGCAGGCTCCGCTGACTGTTATGCAAGCCCCTGACGGGAAGTGTACAAGACCGAACCATGTGTACGGCCCACAGTGGCAAATGGACATGGTCAGTCTCGAAAGTCTTCCATTAACGACTTGGAGAGAGTTCTTGTACAAACCCCAGGAGATGAAGCAAAGAAAATACCTACACACCCATATGCTCGGTCTACCCCGCCTCATAACAAGGGTGCAAAAGTGGATAAGCCCTCGGTTGATTTGCGCAAAATGACCAACCACAAGCGCAAAGCAAGGGAAGCAACCACGACATGTGAGGTATCCCCTCCAGGATATCCTTGTGCCAACATCATCACCAACTACTGCTTTGCTAAAGCAGCAGTGCCAAAAATCAGGCAGTCGGCGTTCCAACGACTGCAACCAAAGTCACCTACCCGGCAGCATCCTGGAAAACAGGTGCAATTACCAGAGGAGGAGGAGCTTCATTTCGCCTCGTGCTACTCCGCTTGGAATCACCTCTCCACCGGGGGAGGTCGGATGTCTAGCATCTTAAACCCTTCGCTCTCGGCCAGCATGTCGAGAAGGCAGGCCCAAGGAGGACAGATAATGGTAACCACAAAGGGGTTTTTCAGGACACCCTCTCAAAGAAAAAATTGTCAGCTGCTAGGGATGGTCCTTCCTCAGGATCCCTAGAGATCCTACAAGCTGGGGGTAGCAATCCCCCAGAACTCCACAATAACCCAACATTCCAAAGGGACAACGATTTCCAAGGAACAGATGTCGAGATCCCTGGGGGTAGTCACCCTCACTAGGAAGACGCACCTTCCTACGTTGGGGCTAGTGTTCTATCGGAATCCGAAGAGGATGCGACGTTGACAACCTTCCCCGAGGACTATTCGCTGCAAGAGTCTGAGGCTGAAAGTGTGACGTCCACCATTCCATCGACTTCCTCCCATGTAAGAACAATATACATGGCAAAAATTGATCACGAGGGCCCTAGAGATCGACAGTGCCTCAAAAATCTCGAGGCTATGATGCACACCATGAGTGCGTCGATGCAAGCTATGACCCAGACGATGCTGAAGATCAAGGCAAATATGGCCACACAGCCTCCAAGAACCTCGGGACAAGCTAGCCAAGATCCTGGGGAAAATGGAAACTCAAATGCCACCTAAATACAAACCCTTTAACTTAAATCCATTTGAAGGAAAGATGTCTCCTCGCAAGTACATGAGCTAGTTTGAGACAACAGTAGGGCATATGTCCCGCAGTGATGCTCTCCTCTCCAAGATCTTTGTTGGGCATTATCGGGGGTGGCCTTCGATTAGTTCTGCAGCCTCTAAGACAACTGTATATCGTTATTCGAAGATCTTAAAAGTCTCTTCCTCGGCCGATTCTATGACGGGGGATGTGACATGAAGATGTCCTCCTTGCTGGACATCATAAAAAAAGAAAATGAGCCTGTATGGGAATACGTTGAACGCTACAGGAAAGCCGCGTTGAAGCTACCCCCGGGTAATCCTGAATCCACTTTGATGGACATGTGCCGAAAGAACCTACTTCCGACGGTCAAGCTATGGATGGGTGACACCCAATTCAAAGAATGGATGGCGTTCATCATAAATGCCGTCGGCGCTGTGAAGAAGGTGAATGATACCCGTGTCTTGGGAATACAGATCCATGTCGTTGAGGATAGGGAAAAATACACCTACAACAACAATAAAAACAGCGGCAACAATGGCCGCGATGGCAAGGGAAAGCAGAACCTTGTCGCTAACTTGACCAAGAAGCCCAAGCAGAAGCCGGCAGAAGCTCCAAAGCCGAAAGAGATGTACTATTTCGAAGACGATGATGCCATGGTAATTTTTGATATGCTGATGCAGGTTAACAAGCTTCGCATGTCCGACGATAAACACCCTATTGAGACAGTCGAGATAAATAATCCAAAGTACTGCCATTACCATTGTTACATCCATCATGCGACGCGGGACTGCTACACGCTGAAGCAGTACATCCAACGTATGCTCGACACCAAAGCCCTCACCTTGGACATCGATGAAAAGACGGTTGCCGCTAACATGAAAAGACAGAAGCCTAGGATGGGGTAATCCCAATTCCCCAAACAACGATGAAGGTCGTCAATCTTCCGCCAGCTCGTGACCAAACGATCGAGCTGATACCTCTCACCACGCCACATGGGAAGGTCATGTGGGTTCACCCCGATCTTGCTCCAGAATTGATGCAGCAGACAACGCCTTCTGCCACCAAGATTAAGGGCAAAAAATTTAAGTCCTGCCACACAGTCTCTCTCCCTCCTGAAGAAACTATAGCAGGAGCAACAACATCAGGCATAGCATACCAGCGAGAGTACGATATCCCTGACGATGGTGCACTTCCAATAGTCAAACCGCATCATCTAATCCGGGTCCATCCGAGCCTCTTGTAAACTCCCTAATTTTATTTTGTATTCTATGTATTTTTATTTATTTAAATGATAATTTTTTTAGAGTATTCTCTTAATTAATGAGAAAATAAATTTATTGATTTATTAATTATAAATACCTATTTTAAATTATTTTTTTAAAACTATTTTTTACTATTATTTATCTCTTGTTAAACTATTATGAATTTTCTAGAAGTTATTTTGTGTACAAAATGTTGTTAGGATTTGTTTTATATAATCTTATATATATATATATATATATATATATATATATATATATATATATATATATATATATATATATATATATATATATATATATAATTTTGTTAATAGAGATAAGAAAAGAGAAAGAAAATATAAGATAGGAAAAGAATTACTAAAACTCCTAATCCATTCCTTAACTAACCCTAATCCTTTTATTTATCCAATTTCCTAATCTATTCCTAATCCTATAGCTACCCGCAGAAGAACCCCTGCCCGACTCCCTCTCTCGCGATCCCTTATATATATCTCTAATAACCCAAACCCTAACCCTAGATTCTCCCCTGATAACCCAGCAACCCCGGCGGCCGACGACACCACCTGACCGTCGCACATCGGCCAACGACCGCAGCCGCAGCCGTCCACAAGCCGCCCGTGCGCACAACAGCTGCACCCCGCGACCTCCACTTCCAGGTGGGATTTCTTCCTCCACTTCACTTTATTTTACGAGCGGTTTCTTTGTGTGCAAAATTTTGGTCTAGCAATCTACCTATCTATTTAGTCTAGATCTATAGTCATCAATAATTTAATAGGTTTATGAGATCTAATTTTGTTACAAAAAGTTACAAGACAACTAGAGATTTAACCACTATGGCCTGGTACATAAGGTTCCAATTTCTTAAGGTCATAATACAATTCCTTCTATCGCCATCATGAGCCACATCTGATCCCTAGCATCAAGATATGTATTTCATAAAGTATTTCATTGCATTAGAATCAAACCATCTTTCTAACTTCTGATACTTCCAAATTACTGCTACCTTAAGCAATGGTAAGTATTTATTAGTTCTAGGCCTCTAATACTATATTTAATTCTCATGCTAACAATCTACACTAGATCTAGCATATAGGAATAACCTATTGTAATGCCCCAGTCCCAAAATACGTAGGACCAGGAATACGCAATATGCCAGCTACGCATTCGACCAGACTCTGGTCCGACACGAATATGTATAAGCTGTATAATAAAGGTCACTATCTAAATAATCCCGTAAATGTAAATATCTATGTCTCAATCCACAATGAACAGAAATATACACGAAAGAGCTGCATGTGCTAAAGTCGGCCGCCCAATAACACACCAAGTCGAATAAACTCGAGAAGAAATATGAGTCTATAAAAACTAGGCTACAATAGCAGATGAATACAATATGAATAAAATAACCATAACGTCGGTAGAAGTGATATGAGTACCTGGTACCAATGCCTGCACGTCAAGCAACTCCATCAGCAACTCCAAGGGCTCCGTAATCATCTATACTGCAAAACTGGCAGGGACCAGGTCCTCAGAGGGACGTAACAAGGTACAAAAAATACAACATGCCAAGTATAACAGAAAGAAGCAAGTGCAAGGATGGTGTAATCTAGCATAACCAACTGAGTGAGACACAATTTAAAGACAATGTTCGACGCGTGGGCTATCCAAAATAAAATCGTAGCTCCGAACACGAAAACACACGGGACGTACCGCAGCTCCGGGAAAAGAGTCACACGGGTGAAACAACTACTCTAGATACAGGATCACTACATAAATAATACATAGACATATATAAAAGTGTGCAGAGGAGCCCAAATGTCTAGTAACTGTCTTCCCCTTCAAAAGCGATCAACGATTGTACGCTGAACCTGAACCTCAGCAGTCGTGTCATACTAAAGTAACTATCAGTCAATGCGACCCTTAGGTTATCCCAAGGTCCTGTCATGATGTCATTATCAGGATACAGGAAATCTGGAACGATGACAGTGTCTGAATGTGTCCTACGGTTACGATATACACAGGTACATACATCGAGGTGTTACGAACATCGATCATTCGTTACCAAACGTTACCGACGAAAGTCTGCACCCGGTTGTGACCCAGACGCAAAGTAACGATTCTAATCAAACTCGCGGACAATGCATATAATAAAATAATAGATATCTGGTAACTGAAATATAGGGTGGCAAGGTACACTTGCCTGCGTCCGGCTGCTGATGACGGGGATCCAGTACAACGTCCAAGTCCGCGGGTCCCGTAGTATCTAGAGACGAGGCACAAGCTCAATCAATAACTATAACGAGACTAAAATAAGATGTGACACACGTCTAATCATATGTTCAAACTCAGCTACAACTCACAGGGATACGACGCTAGAGGGTTGACCAAGGTTGACTCGGAGTATGTTACATCTAATCAAATTTATCATCTGTACAATATCATCAACCAAAACTCAATCTTACTATATTCATCACGCTATTCAGTGGTTCAAAACATGATCAAATCCTCAGTTTCACCCCGGGTCTTCACAGACATTAATATGCACGTTTGACATATCTCATCCTTAAATAAAGTATCAATTATTTATTAAACCCTCGAAGATATACATTCACTATGATTTCATAATAAAACTAATACTTAATTAAGTTCATCATTATTTATCCATCCTCAATGAATGGCTAAAGGTTCGATATTACTCACTATTACATAATCCATCACCTGTTCCCCAATGTTAATCATTGTTTCAGTTTCACAGTATCGTTTCACAATAATTTAAATCTGCTTATCAACCATAATCAATATTTATATAATAAAATGGACATCACCCTAAATTCTCGTACCCAGCATTTATAAATCCTGCTCTCAACATAGCATTTAACTACCCACTGCATATACAATAAACCATAAAACTCAAAGTAGCATTCACCAACCCTGAGGCTCGATAATAACCAATGTTTTGATATCACACCCATTTCTCCATAATTTTAATCATGCTCCTCAATAACATTTAATATTGCATCATCAACAATAAACCATATGCATAATTTAAAAGAGATAACTTAAACCTCAAATCAAACTTCTTAAACCCTAACCCTAACTATGTTATTTTAAACCATAAAACTATTACACTACATAAGGAGTTGGGGGAGGGGTTACCTTGGTGTCGCGGTGGTGGCCATCTCTGGCCGGAGTGGGCTGTGATGATGATGGTGATGATGATGATGATGATGGTGAAGATGATGATGATGATGATGATGGTGATGGTGAAGATGAAGATGCTGGTGGTGGAGATGGAGATGTTGGAGGTGGAGGGTGTCCGAAGGAGAAGCGGCCAGAGGTGAGGTGGTGAACGGGGTGGCAGTGAATAGAGGGGGCTCGGTCGAGGTGGTGGTGGAGTGGTCGGGTGATGGTGCTGGTGCTGGTGCTGGTGGTGTGTGGTGGTCGTGGGGTGGTGGTGCTGGTGGTATGGGGTGGTGGTGCTGGTGGTATGGGGTGGTGCTGGTGGTGTGTGTTAGTCGTGGGGTGGTGGTGCAAGGGGGAGATGGTTGCAGTGGTTGCAGTGGTCGGGTTATGGGTGGAGCTCGGGAGGTTCAGGAGGGAGGCGGCCGGTCGACTAGAAATTATGGCGGTGGAGGCAGCGGGCTCGTGTTGCAGTGGGAAAGCTAAGGGTGGCCAGCAGCAGCTCGACAGGCGGTGGTCGAGGCCGGTCGGGTGCAGCGGGAATGGTTGCAGGTGGACGGGGGAATGCTGGAGGGTGGTGATGGTGGTGGTGCGGGTAGTTTTGCTGGAGACTGGAGGAGGAGCGGGCTCGTGGATTTGCCAGTGGAGAAGAAGGAGTGGCCGGGGGGGTTGGCCGGAGCAGGGAGGTTGGGCGGAGTAGGGTGGTTTAAAAAAATGAAGAAGGAGAAGTGGAGTGAAAGAAGAAGAAGAAGAATAAGAAGAAGAAGAAGAAGAAAGGAAGAAGAAGAAGGGAAGAAACCTACGGTTATGGGTTTGTGAGGAGGGAGGAGAGAGAAGGTGGGGGGTTTCCCAAGTTTGGGGATTAGGGCCGGTTGGTATGTGTGCATGAAGAGATATTATATAGGGGAGGGTGATGAGGAGTGTATGGTGAGGATGGGAGTTGATTTTGAATGAGTGGCTAGGATTCAACATGAGGGAATTGTGTTCACACAATGTAGAGAGTGGGATGAGGTTTGAACCGGTCAAGGGTTGAGGGCTTCTCCATTTGGTTTGAACCAATGGGGTGATGACACATAGTGCAAATTTTGCAAATAAGTCCCTTAAATCTAAAGAAACAGATTATCTGCAAATAAGTCAACTTTTGGGCTCCGAATATTTTAACAACGGTAGGGCGCACCAAGGATTTAATTAAAGAAACAGATATCTGCAACCTTAAATCTAAACCTCAAATACCTGATGTTAAACTAAAATTTTCTAACCCGTAACCCGTCTATCTATAAAACCAAATGAGGGGGTTTACATCCTTTCCAACTTAAAAAAATTTCGTCCCCGAAATTAAAAGTAAGGCACAATACTAGCTACGAGAATTTAAAAACAAACTGGTAATCAAATACGGTACGTAAATTCGTACCTCGATCCTCAAATAAATACGAAAAATGCTGCCGAATAGAATCCTTGCGCTCTCAGGTAGACTCGCCTGTCGAATGATGCTTCCATGCAACTCTGACCAGTCGAATAGTCTGAGCTCTCAAAGTCTTCTCACTGTGATCGAGTATCACCACTAGCTGCTCCACGTAAGATAAAACTGGGCCCGACTGTAATCTCTGAATGATCAAGCACGTGGCTAGGGTGTCATGACCCGCACCCAAAATTTGGGCACGAGTGCGTGGGTACGTCCAGCCTACGCTATAGTATTGATGATAGAACGTTATCTAGGTCAATATTCTATCTAATCAATCTCACAAGAATATCCAACTCCATAAGGAGACACAGATATCACAATATAATATGGAATACTCAATCACGAAAAATAAAGCACGATGAGATATCGAAGAAAACAAATAAAATACAAGACAAGTCTAAACAACAATAAATAGTCTAACCTGCAATCAATAACATCCATATCTCCAAGTATGCAAGAAATAAGTCCTCTATGTCACATTCTGGAAAAAATATCCAGTCAGGATTGGAGCGAAGTACAAGCACTAACAGCAGTTCCATGTATATTGACAAAAACTATAATACAGTGTAAAGAAATACAAGATGGATATAAATACTGGCAATAAGCAATACTGGAATAATGAAATACTGGAAATAGAATATACTGGAGCATATGTCATCATCAATGGTACACTAGCAATGAATAAGAATACAAGTGCATGCTAGAACAATGAACTAGAATATAAGTGAATGCTAGGGCAATAACTAGAATATAGAAAAATGCTAGATCAATAAACTAGAGATACATGTATATACTATCTAGCTAAGTGTGTGAAATATTAGTATATCATGTGATCGGCTTGGGACTGATCAGGCTTCCTATGTATGACTAGATATGATTCATGTAAGGTTAGGCTAACCATCTGAATAGCTATGATACAAGCAATAGTCAGGCTAATCATATATAACAGGCTATGAGGCATGTAATGGTCAGGCTGCACCGACGTGAGGTGTGGGTGATCTATGATGCAAGTAGAGTTGGGTATGATCACATAAGCTACTAATAGTTCTCCGTTTCCCCAGCTAGCACGATGGATCCCAATCCCGACTCCTCGTGACAGGTCTCGATGATGCCAACTCGTGTATACAACAGTGTCAGAATCATGTACGCTATACAACTAGAATTATAGAGATAATCAACATAATAAAAACTGTCAGAGAATGTACTCGCCTGGGGGTCCTGCTGCTGGCAATAACAATGTTCGGTTTCCGAGGTCTTGTCTGAATAATCCAATAGTCCTAAAGACATCATTAAATAATACAATATTGTATCAGACATCACACTAACACACAATCATAAATACATTGAACTCAGGGGCTACGCTAGGTATGACACTGGTCAACTAGGGTCAAGTTTGCGTCTAATTGTGCGGGTGTCGCGTCTGTAATTACTGTGCAATCAGACAGTCAAACTACACATGTCTTGCCAGTACGTCAGTGTACACAAGGCAGACACTTACAATTACTCAGGGTCACATGGTCAATGTAAATACGGGGTATCCGTAATTACACTAGGTCACCTAGTACATCTATAAATATACATAGTCTTGACTAGCATATAACATTAAATTACCTACAATATATATACCAATTATATACATACTAAACATATACTAAAATGAATACATATACTATATATATATGTATATATATATACCAATTATATACATGCTAACATATACTAATGAATAACTAAATATACATATACTAAATGTATACATACTAAACATATACCAATGAATACTATACACATACGTACAAAATCATGAAGGAGGGGGACAGGTACGAACCTGCGCGTACACGGGGTCGAGGGAGGCTACTGTGGTTCGTCTTCGGCGAGGTGGGACACATTGACGATGACGACGACGATGACGCCGATGACGATGATGATGGTTAAGGTGATGATGTTGATGAAGATGACGATGTTGATAACAACGATGTTGATGACGATGTGAATGATGGGGTAGCTGGTCGTGATCGAGGTGATAATGGTGGTGGTGGTGTAGAGTGTTCATGCGAAGGGTTGACAGGGAGGAGAGGTGGTGGAGAGTCGACGAGGGATGGAGATGGGTGGTCGGGCAGTCTCAGGTGACTGCTCGAGTCGAGCGGTGGTGTTTAGGTGGAGTCCGGAGGGAGGTCGTGTGATAGAGGAGAACGGGGAGGGGGACTATGGTCAGGGAGTCATGGCGGAGCTGCGGGTGAGCTCGTCGACTGAAGGAGATGGGAGGAGAACGGGGTGGTGCTGACGACACCGGCAGGGAGTGGTGTTGTTGACAGTTGGGATGGCAAGGTACAAGCGGAGAGGTTCAGCCAGTTCGGCTGCTTGGGGAGATGACCGGAACGGGCTGCTTCGGTGGCGGGTTGTGAAGGCCGGGTGGCTGCTGTGGAGTGGAGACTCAGTAGGGAGGATGACCGGGATGGCCGGAGGAGCTCAGGTAGGAACAACGGGGTGGGCTCGGTCGAGTCAGGCGGGAACAGTAGGGTGGGCTCGGTTGGGCATCAGGCGACGGGAGGAGATGATGGAAACGGTGGAGATGGAGTCGTGTGGCCCGGCGGGAAGACGCCGTAGTCGGGAAGATGGTCGGAGTTGGGCCGGGGAAGATGAACAGGAAGGGAAGGTTTAGAGTTAGGGTTTTTGTGTTTTGTTTGATGAAGGAGGGTGGTAATGGTGATGTAAAATAATGGAGAAGATGGTTTTGCATGTAGGAGAGGGATGATGTTGACAACCTAGGGATTAGGGCCGGCCAAGTACACATTGGGATGGGGTTTGCATTGGGAGAAGGGTTATGAGGGATTATATATATATATATATATATATATATATATATATATATATATATATATATATATATATATATATATAGAAGTATGGGTGGTTAGGATGGTGCTCTATTTAAATGGAGGGCCAAGATTTAATATGGAGGAAGAAAGTGCAACAAAAAGGAAGAGAGAGTGAGAGGACCGGTCAAAGGGAGAGGGGATGATTTTCTTCATGTGCTTGACCAATAGG
The DNA here is from genome assembly GCA_036927795.1 of Iris macrosiphon. NCBI lineage: Eukaryota > Viridiplantae > Streptophyta > Magnoliopsida > Asparagales > Iridaceae > Iris > Iris macrosiphon. Next base: position 313,370,480 of record JAYESA010000005.1, on the reverse strand, counting down.
ATGGTGACACATCATTGTATTTTTGCAAATAAGTCCCCAACAATTAAAAAATTATACAAAAAGTGGGTTTTAGGGATTTAATGAGGGAAAATACCATGTTTGGTATGATGTATTGGATGAAAGGGATGTTTGGTGTTTAGTATGAAGCTTGAGGGTGTGAATGGAGGTTTGGTTTGGTGTTGGGTCTAATTTTGGATAAAGTTAGGTCCTTACATCAATTTAATTAAAATTAATGTAAGTGGTGTTCTAAAATTAATTGGAAATACATGGAGCTAAAATTAGGTGGAACACAAGTGTCATGGACATAGAAGACTCAGAATAGAATATTATCATAATTTGGGTTGCACAAAATGGGTCAAGATTGTGTCTCCAATTTTGATTGGAACGCACAAGGATACAAAGTTAGATTTATTTAGAATTTAAAGTAAACGTCTATGACGAATGTTATGCGACTAAAATAAAGCACAAGAGAACATAATTATGAGTTATACAAAGGTCAGAATGAAAGGCGGACATGTCTAGGACAAGGTTATAGAATTTATTGGAAGACAAAAGCTAGGGTAGCGCTCCAAATATTGAAGCAACGGTAAGGCACAACAATAAAATTATGGTAATTAATTATAACCCTAAATAATTAATCCCAAAAATTACAAATTAAATCTATAACACTATAATTCGTTCAGGGCTCCATCTAGTGGGCATCTAGGTCTAGTCTACTAACTCATGCATTAATGAACACTATATATAATATACATATATATACACATATCATGCAATTATTTAAAATAAATACACACAATACCTATAATATATAAAATGACAAAAATACCCCTATTCTGGAATGTGGTAGTGACATAGGGTCTGCCACGTATCTCTTCAACTGTGACACGTAAAATACGCTATGCACTCCTTCTAATGATGGAGGCAATACAAGACGATAAGCCACTTCGCCAACTTATTCCAAGATGTCAACAGGTTCGATGTACCTCGGACTCAGCTTGCCTCTGCCTCCGAATCTGATGGTACCACGAGTAGGCGATATCTTCAAAAATACATGGTCACCTTCCTTGAACTCCAAAGGTCTGCGGTGCTCATCTGCCCAATGATTCTGTCTGTCCTGTGCTGCACGCAGGTGGCTCTGAATCTGTTTCACTTTTCCCACTGTCTGTGTTACCAACTCTGGACCAAGTATTTGACGCTCTCCCACGTCACTCCAACATACCGGTGACCTACACTTCCTGTCGTACAGTGCCTCATAAGGTGCCATATGTATACTAGCCTGGTAGCTGTTATTGTAGGAGAATTCTACCAAGTGTAGGTGGTCCTCCCAAGATCCTCCAAAATTGATCATGCACGCTCTTAACATATCTATCGTGCGCTCTGACTGGCCATCAGTCTGTGGATGATATGCAGTACTGAATATGAGACGAGTTCCTAGACTCTCCTGCATACTCCGCCAAAAATGTCACGCCCCGGTCCCGCAGGGCCGTTCGTCCTCGCTTTGGTCCCTACGGAACCGATCGTCCTCGCACGGGCATGATGCCGTGCAAGCCTAAAGTGCGCTTGCACAAGGCCAAAGATTTGAACAAGGAAAAGTAAGCTATTCAATACTGAAGCAGCGGCACACATATATTACAAAAAAGTTAAGAACACAATGGCACATGAAAACAAGCTCTATTATTGATAATCGAAAGTGTTACAAGCGGCTCATGGCCGAGGTTACAGATCGCTCAAGCACTCTTTCTCTCGATTACAATAACACCGTTCCATACATTATGTCCCTCTATATAAAAGCAGCTCAAAACTCGATACGGCTCAAGGCATCGACTCCAGATTTCTTGTTCCTTGGGATGAGGCACGGCTATCGCTTTCTCGGATGATCAAGCACCTGAGAATAAGTAAACTGTTGGTGGGTTAGCACTTTTATAAGTACTGGTGAGAATAAACCACTGAACAGAAGCTACACCCCCTGAAACCCACACTAAGTAATCATGTGGCAAAATATTGCATTACTAGTGATCTTGCTAGTTTTACTTAAGTTCATTTCATGCAGTTCAGAACTATAGTCAGATTACATCTTTTGAAAACATAACTTTGAAACCGTTTTTTTGCATATTCAAGCAATAAGCATACGATCAGGACAGTGTTCTATCGTGCAGTGCGCAGCATGTATTGTGCATCAAAATCTAACTCTTTGGCGCAAAGTTCTATAGTGGACTGAATTATCTCAAATCAAAGCAAACATTTAGTGGACTAGCACACTATCAAGCACACAGAAAAAACTAGCTTATATGAATTCGGTCCCCGAGAAACACAGGATCGGTAGCGGTAATCCAGCTAACCATGACTTCACATTCTGATACTATTAGCAGCTGTGACCGAGGTTCAGCTCTGCACTAATAGACATTGTCTGACCGATGCGAATGCATGAAGCACTATCAGATTAACTTTACGATACAGACAAAATAAACGAGCAAGCTATATGTATACACATGTATTTCTTACCCCATTGTCGAACGGTTATCCTGCAGCAGACACACAAGTTAGCCACAATATGCATATATGGATAAACTTATGAATCAATCATCTGGCATCATCAATTGATAGGTATGCAAGAAGTTAAACCTAGCATGTGCCCTATCTATATGATGGTCCATGAGTTTTCCCATTGATGGACAACAACACCCCATAGATCCTTTCGGAACGGAATATCAGGGTGCTCTCACAATCCCTTCCGGACCGACCGATTTCCAGTGCCCCAGGAATCGATCGAGAGACTATTACCTTGTGCACAAGTTGTTCGAGACCAATGCATGACAAGCAACATTCACATTCACTAGCATTAACATTCACATTCACAAGCATTTAACAATCTAATAGCCACACCCCCTGGAACCCGAAGGAACGGAACATCAGGGCGTACTATTAGACTCTCTCTTTCATTCATTCAGGCAAACACATCTTTTCACATATCTAATAGCACACCCCCTAGAACTCGAAGGAACGGAACATCAGGACGCACTATTAGACTATGCTTATACGAATCAAAGACTTATAGCAGTTCGATATAGCAAACAGACAAGCGAAACATATAATGGCAAGCACGATTGATTTCATATCTAACATGCAATAACTATCTCTTCTTAGCATGGCAAAGGTTTGTTTGATAGCTGTGTCGGTGTAACTAAGCATGTAACATTTCTTATACTCTGGACTTAGCATAGCAATGGTTCTATCTCATTTCAGACAAGCATTCCATTTCTCTAGTTAGGCAAGCAAGCAAACAGATTCATTTCAATGACAAGCTATGTGAGTTCTCTTATTAGCATGCTGAGTCGGTTCTATCATTCTTCTTATGAAACAATCTTCTTAAGCAAACACGCATCCAAAAACTCAGATTCATTATTAAGTCGTACAAGAATCAGAGAATGCAGTTCTGTGCACTCACATTGATCAATCGGTCGGGAACTCTCCGAGAAGACTTTCGTTCGAGCAAGTAAGGCGATATCACATGTAAATAGTGCCAACGTGGAACGGGGCACTACATACTTACCCACCAACAAAGATTTTCGTCCTCGAAACTCAAGGAGAAGCTCACGAAACACAGAGCAGCGATAGTCCTCATCCCTCACCATCCTCAATCATAACACAAGCAAAACACAAGCACAGAGGCACAACTCTCAAGCAATAAATCAAATCCAAAAAACTTGTGTGCGCATCTTTGAGAATATCTATAGACTTATTGTATGGAACGTTCATTGCAACACAATCACAACTCAGAGTCGGAGGCAACGGAATGGGAAAAGAATCGAGTTTCTTTGATACCACTATGTCACGTCCCGGCTCCGAGTGGGCCGCCCGTATAGCCGGACCACCGCCCCGCCCCCATAGCCGGATTGAACCGGACGCGAATCACCGCGCCTCGGCGCACCGGAAGCGAATTACCGCGCCTGTCCCGCAGGTGCGAGGAAGGGATGGCCCGTTGGGATGTATCGGGACGTGATGCCGTGCGAGCCTGGGGTTGCGCCCGCACAAGGCTTTATCGTTTAAGTTGTTTGTTGGCCATCATCACATCAATCGAGTAAGCAACGAAAAGGGATATTGTTGCAATGCAATGCATTTAGCCAACTGAGTATTCGGGACAATCGAGGGACTTGGGTTCTCTTATGCAAATGCATTCGTTCCATACATTATGCCCCCTTATACGATAGCATCTCGGGGCAACAATAGAAACCAGGATTCCTGGTCTTAGGGACTGAGGCACGCCTATCGCTCCCTCGGACGATCCAGTACCTGCAAGCAAGTAAATTATTGGTGGGTCAGCACTTTTATAAGTACTGGTGAGATAAAACAACTGAACAGAAGCAAGCATTCACTAAAACCAACACTAAGTAATCATGTTATAAAATATTACATTACTAGTGATCTTTCTAGTTTTACCTAGGTTCGTTTCATGCAGTTCGCTAGCAGAGTCATATTATATTATTTGGAAACATCTTAGAAAACAGAGTTTCATATGCAATAAGCAAGACAAGCAATCATTCATGTTTCAGGGTGTGCGCAGCGTGTCTCGTGAGACTCCAGAGATAAATGCATAGCTAGACACACATGCACAATCTTAGGGGCAGTCCATCTATCCAAGCCAACACAATGAACTTAGCTATATGCAGGGCGGTCCCCGAGTATCTCAGGATCGGCAGCTGGTTATACAATATACCAATGACTCATTTATCTGATGCTAATGGCAGATGTGACCCATGGTGGCTAGTGACGCATGCAGTTCAGCTCTCCACCAAAAGCCATTTTTCGACCGATGCGAATGCATGGAACACTATCAAATAAACTCTAGTATGCAGACGATACAAACCATCAGAACAATTATCGTTGTTGCGGGGTAATCTGACTTATCACTTGAACACATTCAGGCACAATATGGTTCTCTCGAAGCATAGACGATAGTGAACATGTTCATGCACTTTAGACAAGCATTTCAGGATTCTTGTTAAGCAGACTTATCATTTCAAAGACAATCTAGGTGAGTTTGTTCATTAACATGCAAGGCAGGTTCTATCAGTCTCTTATGAAAATATTGCAAGCAAAAACTCAGATTATTATTAAGGCGTGCAAGAATCAGAGAACGAAGTTCTGCCCACTCACCTGATACATAATGTCGATGCGAAGCGGGGTATTACATACTTACCAACTAACAAAAAGTTTCATCCTCGAAACTTCAAGAATAAACTTCTCGATATTCCGAGCAGCGATAGTGCCATCCCTCGCCGTACTTAATCGAAACAATCAAACAATTCAAGTTCAGAAAATATTTGCACTTTGAGGATATCTATGGACTTATTGTATAGAACGCTCTATTGCAATACCATATAAATAATATCTCAGAGTCATAGCAACGAATTTGGGCCAAGAGATCGATTCTGCTCTGATACCATTATGTCACGCCCCGGTCCTGCAGGGCCGTTCGTCCTTGCTTTGGTCCCTACGGAACAGATCGTCCTCACACGGGCGTGATACCGTGCAAGCCTAAAGTGCGCTTGCACAAGGCCAAAGCTTTGAACAAGGGCAAGTAAGCTATTCAATACTGAAGCAGTAGCACACATATATTGCAGAAAAGTAAAAAACACAATGGCACATGAAAATCAAGCTCTATTATTGATAATCGAAAGTGTTACAAGTGGCTCATGGCCAAGGTTACAGATCGCTCAAGCACTCTTTCTCTCGATTACAATAATATTGTTCCATACATTATGTCCCTCTATATAAAAGTAGCTCAAAACTCGATACGGCTCAAGGCATCAACTCCAGATTTTTGGTTCCTTCGGATGAGGCACGGCTATCACTTCCTCGGACGATCAAGCACCTGAGAACAAGCAAACTGTTGGTGGGTCAGCACTTTTATAAGTACTGGTGAGTATAAATCACTGAACAGAAGCTACACCCCCTGAAACCCACACTAAGTAATCATGTGGCAAAATATTGCATTACTAGTGATCTTGCTAGTTTTACTTAAGTTTATTTCATACAGCTCAGAACTATAGTCATATTACATCTTTTGAAAATATAACTTTGAAACAGTTTTTTTTTTGCATATTCAAACAATAAGCATACGATCAGGGCAGTATTCTATCGTGCAGTGTGTAGCATGTATTATGCATCAAAATCTAACTATTTGGGGCAAAGTTCTATGGTGGACTGAATCATCTCAAATCAAAGCAAACATTTAGTGGACTAGCACACTATCAAGCACACAGAGGAACTAGCTTATATGAATTCGGTCCCCGAGAAACTCAGGATCGGTAGCGGTAATCAGTTAACCAATGACTTCACATTCTGATACTATTAACAGCTGTGACCGAGATTCAGCTCTGCACTAATAGTCATTGTCTGACCGATGCGAATGCATGAAGCACTATCAGATTAACTTTATGATACAGACAAAATGAACGAGCAAGCTATATGTATACACATGTATTTCTTACCCCATTGCCGAACGGTTATCCTGCAGCAGACACACAAATATGCATATATGGATAAACTTATGAATCAATCATTTGGCTTCATCAATTGATAGGTATGCAAGAAGGTAAACCTAGCATGCGCCCTATCTATATGACGGTCCATGAGTTGCCCCATTGATAGACAACAACACCCCCCTAGATCCTTTTGGAACGGAACATCAGGGTGCTCTCACAATCCCTTCCGGACCGACCGATTTCCAGTGCCCCAGGAATCGATCGAGAGACTATTACCTTGTGCACAAGTTGTCCGAGACCAATGCATGACAAGCAACATTCACATTCACTAGCATTAACATTCAAATTCACAAGAATTTAACAATCTAATAACCAAACCCCCTGGAACCCGAAGGAATGGAACATCAGGGCGGACTATTAGACTCTCTCTTTCATTCATTCAGGCAAACACATCTTTTCACATATCTAATAGCACCCCCCTGGAACCCGAAGGAACGGAATATCAGGGCACACTATTAGACTATGCTTATACAAATCAAAGACTTATAGCAGTTCAATATAGCAAACAGACCAGCAAAACATATAATGGCAAGCACGATTGATTTTATATCTAACATGCAATAACTATGTCTTCTTAGCATGGAAAAGGTTCGTTTGATAGCTGTGTCGCTGTAACTAAGCATGCAATATTTCTTATACTCTGGACTTATCATGGCAATGGTTCTATCTTATTTCAGACAAGCATTCCATTTCTCTAGTTAGGCAAGCAAGTAGACAGATTTATTTTAATGACAAGCTATGTGAGTTCTCTTATTAGCATGCTGAGTCGGTTATATCATTCTTCTTATGAAATAATCTTCTTAAGCAAACACACATCCAAAAATTCAGATTCATTATTAAGTCGTGCAAGAATCAGATAATCCAGTTTTGCCCACTCATATTGATCAATCGATCGGGAACTCTCCGAGAAGACTTCCGTTCGAGCAAGCAAGGCGATATCACTTGTAAATAGTGTCGACGCGGAGTGGGGCACTACAAAAAATATGACGTGAATCTGGAATCATGATCCGATACAATACTGACAGGCACTCCATGTAGTCGTACTACCTGTCTTATATACATGTCAGCTAATATCTCTGTGGACTGTCCAACTCTGAAGGGCAAGAAATGTGCAGACTTGGTGAGTATGTCTACGACAACCCAAACTGCATCCTTCCTGCTAGGGCTCCGCGGGAATCCTGTGACGAAGTCCATGGTAATGTTTCCCACTTCCACTTGGGAATGGGAAGCGGCTGTAATAGTCCTGCAGTCCTCTGATGTTCAACCTTGACTTGCTGATAGACCAAGCATCTCGCCACGAATCTTGCAATCTCTCTCTTCATCCCATGCCAACAGTAATGTTGTCTCAAATCTCGGTACATCTTCGTATCCCCGGGATAAATAGAATAAATAGAGCTATGAGCCTCGATCATCAACTCCTGACATAGCTCGCCACTCGAAACGTATAGGCAATCTCCATACCTTAATGTTCCGTCTTCATGAATCCTGAGTCCCGTCTGCATGTCGGCCTATGTCCTCTCTCGCAGTCGTCGAAATCTCGCATCTGTAGGCAGGGCTGCCTTGATCCTCTTAATCAATATAGACTGAACCTCGAGATTGGCCATCTGTCCATCTATGCCTGGCAATACAATCTCAATCCTGAGCTCCTGAAGATCCTCTAACAATTGGTGCGGAGTCGTCAAAAAGTATGCCATGGGCTTCCTGCTTAAGGCATCTGCTACTACATTCGCCTTGCCAGGGTGGTACTGCAACTCTATATCATAATCTGTCATCAACTCTAGCCAGCGCCTCTGTCTCATATTGAGCTCCTTCTGAGTGTAGACATACTTCAGACTTTTATGGTCTGTGTAAATCTCAACACGCTCTCCATAAAGGTAGTGTCGCCATAGCTTTAGTACAAATATTACTGCAGCTAGCTCTAGGTCGTGCGTCGGATAGTTCTTCTCATAAACTCTCAGTTGTCTCGATGCGTAGGCTATCACTTTGCCGTGTTACATCAGTACACATCCTAATCCGCTCCCAAACGCATCACTGTACACTATAAATCCTCCCAATCCTGAAGGAAGTGTCAAAATCGGTGCTGATGTCAGACGCTTCTTCAGCTCATCGAAAGCCGTCTGACACTCTTCGGTCCAGATAAACTCCTCGCCTTTACGCGTCAGTCGCGTCATAGGTGCAGCAATCCTCGAGAAATTTTCTACGAACCTCTGATAATATCCGGCAAGTCCGAGAAAGCTCCTAATCTCGGTAACTGATATAGGGGTTGGCCATGTCTCAATTTGCAGCTATCTTCTCCGGGTCAACTGATAGTCCATCTTCGGTGATTATGTGTCCCAGGAATGGTACTCTATCCAAGCAGAACTCATATTTGCTGACCTTGGCGTACAGCCTCTCCTGCCTCAGCGTCTCCAACACGATCTTGAGATGTCTCTCGTGCTCCTCCTGGCTCTTAGAATATACCAAGATGTCGTCGATAAATACCACCACGAACTTATCTAAGTACTGGTGGAAAACATTGTTCATCTGACTCATAAATACTGCTGGCGTGTTGGTTAAACCAAACGGCATGACTAGAAACTCATAGTGTCCATACTTCGTCCGGAAAGCCGTCTTCAGAATGTCCTCTCTCCGTACCTTGATCTGTTGATAGGCTGATCTCATATCGATCTTCGAGAATACACATGCGCCACTAAGCTGATCAAATAAATCATCGATGTGCGGCAGTGGGTATTTGTTCTTTATTGTTACAGCATTTAATGTCCTGTAATCGATGCACAAACGCACCATCCCATCCTTCTTTAGCACAAATAAGATGGGTGCTCCCCAAGGAGAAACACTAGCCCGAATGAAACCCTTATCCAAGAGATCCTCTACCATGGACTTTCAATTCAACCAACTCCTTTGGGTGCTAGTCTGTAGACGGAGAAATAATGGCTCAACTCTGGGAGTTAACTCTATCGCAAACTCTCTCTCTCTCTCTGTCAGGTGGCAGGCCTAGAAGATCCTCTGGAAATACATCCTCCAATCCTGATATAATGTGGGGGTACACCAGTTCACCTTCTGCAATGTGTGCCTCTAAGGTAGATGGGCACCATACTCCCGGGCTCCCTGAAGAAACTCAAACTCAGGGTAATCTGGTGGTCTAAAAATAATACAACCACGTCGATAATCTAGCGTCGCGTGGTATTGGCTCAAACAATCCATGCCTAGGATAATGTCATAGTCTAGACTTAACCTCCTAATAAATTCTCCCGTTCTATTTTCAACACCAATCCTCTAAAAGAAAATTTTTCCTTACGTAATGTATAATTACTCTTCTCCTCTAATTTCTTTCTACCATTGTATTCCTCAAATTTCTTCTTCCGTTATTTATCTCTCCAAGTCACATAGTGCAATCTATAATAATAGCAACACCCAAGCACATGCTAGAATTTCTGGTATCAGATCATCATCTGCTAGGTGAGAGCCTAAAATTCTATCTCCTCTAGTTCATAATATCGTTCCTGGTATCGCTATCATATATACAACTAATTTCTAGCATCGGGCTATGTACTTCCGTAATTATTCTATAGGGTTATGATAAACAATCTTTCCAGCTCCCAGTACTTCCCAAATCACTGCTATCTCAAGTACGGTTAGGGTACTACTGGGTCCAATTCTCTTGCTAACCTTCCACACTAATTCTAGAATCCAAAAAGAACCTATCAATCTATCCTACTAAGGGTAAAAATCTACTCAGAGAATAGTACACAAATTCTATCTTTTGTCGTCTGGACTTCGATCTTCTTCTGGAGAGAACCATCAGGCTAAAGCATTCGTCCTTCCGAAATAAAAAGGGATGAGATACAAGGATAATGATATTGATGAAAAAGAAACGAATATAATTGGGAAGTCCAATGGCGATAATACATTACGAAGGGAGTTTTTTTTTAAAATCGATTTTGGATTGAGAGCTTATTCAACAATAAATCATAATATATATTCCTAATTTGCAGGCTCGCTTGGCACAGTCAGGTGACCAAGACAATTTAAATCTGACCTGCATGGGCCACCACAAAAATATGTAACGCCCCAGTCCCAAAATACGTAGGACCAAAAATACGCAACATGCCAGCTACGCATTCGACCAGACTCTGGTCCGACTCGAATACGTAAAAGCTGTATAATAAAGGTCACTATCTAAATAATCCCGTAAATATAAACATCTATGTCTCAATCCATAATAAACATAAATATACACGAAAGAGCTGCATGTGCTAAAGTCGGCCGCCCAATAACACACCAACTCGAATAGACTCGAGAAGAAATATGAGTTTATAAAAATTAGGCTACAACAGCAGATGAATACAATACGAATAAAATAACCATAACGCCGGTAGAAGTGATATGAGCACCTGGTACCAATGCCCGCACGTCAAGCAACTCCATCAGCAACTCCAAGGGCTCCGTAATCATCTATGCTGCAAAACTAGCAGGGTACCAGGTCCTCAGAGGGACGTAATAAGGTACAAAAAATACAGCATGCCAAGTATAACAGAAAGAAGCAAGTGCAACGATGGTGTAATCTAGCATAACCAACTAAGTGAGACACAGTTTATAGACAATGTTCGACGCGTGGGCTATCCAAAATACAATCTAGCTCCGGACATGGAAACACATGGGACGTACCGCAGCTCTGGGCAAAGAGTCACACGGGTGATACAACTACTCTAGATACATGATCACTACAGAAATAATACATTTACATATATAAGCACGTGCAGAGAAGCCCAAACGCCTAGTAACTGTCTTCCCCTTCCCAAACGGTCAATGATTGTGCGCTGAACCTGAACCTCTATCTAGCAGTCTCGTCATACTAAAGTAACTATCAGTCAAAGCGACCCTTAGGTCGTCCCAGGTTCCGGTCATGATGTCAGTATCAGGATACAGGAAATCTGGCACGATGACAGTGTCTGAATGTGTTCTAGGGTTACGATATACACAGGTATGTACATCGAGGTGTTACGAACATATATCATTCGTTACCAAACGTTACCGACGAAAGTTTGCACTCGATTTTGACCCGGACGCGAAGTAACGATTCTAATCAAACTCGCGCACAATTGATATAATAAAAAAATAGATATCTAGTAACTGAAATACAGGGTGGCAAGGTACAAATGCCTGCGTCTAGCTGCTGATGACGGGGATCCGGTACAACGTCCAAGTCCGCGGGTCCTGTAGTACCTAGAGACGAGGCACAAGCTCAATCAATAACTATCACGAGACTAAAATAAGATGTGACACATGTCTAATCATATGTTCAAACTTAGCTACAACTCACAGGGACACGACGCTAGAGGGTTGACCAAGGTTGACTCAGAGTATGTTACATCTAATCAAATTCATCATCTGTACAATATCATCAACCAAACCTCAATCTTACTATATTCATCATACTATTCAGTGGTTTAAACCATGATCAAATCCTCAGTTTCATCCCGGGTCTTCATAGACATTAATATGCACGTTTGACATATCTCATCCTTAAATAAATTATCAATTATTTATTAAACCCTCGAAGATATACATTCACTATGATTTCATAATAAAACTAATACTTAATTAAGTTCATCATTATTCATCCATCCTCAATGAATGGCTAAAGGTTCGATATTACTCACTATTATATAATCTATCACCTGTTCCCCAATGTTAATTATTGTTTCAATTTCATAGTATTGTTTCACAATAATTTAAATCTGCTCATCAACCATAATCAATATTTATATAATAAAATGGACTTCACCCTAAATTTTCGTACCCAGTATTTATAAATCCTGCTCTCAACATAGCATTTAACTACCCACTGCATATACAATAAACCATAAAACTCAAAGTAGCATTCACCAACTCTAAGGCTCGATAATAACCAATGTTTTGATATCACACCTATTTCTCCATAATTTTAATCCTGCTCCTCAATAACATTTAATAGTGCATCATCAACAATAAACCATATGCGTAATTTAAAAGAGAACTTAAACCTCAAATCAAACTTCTTAAACCCTAACCCTAACTATGTTATTTTAAACCATAAAACTATTGTACTACATAAGGAGTTGGGGGAGGGGTTACCTTGGCGTCGCGGTGGTGGCCGTCTCTGGCCGGAGTGGGCTGTGGTGATGATGATGATGATGATGATGGTGAAGATGAAGATGCTGGTGGTGGAGATGGAGATGCTGGTGGTGGAGGGTGGGCGAAGAAGCGGCCGGAGGTGAGGTGGTGAACGGGGTGGCAGTGAAGGGAGGGGGCTCGATCGAGGTGGTAGTGGAGTGGTCGGGTGATGGTGCTGGTAGTGTGTGGTGGTGCTGGTGGTGTGTGGTAGTCGTGGGGTAGTGGTGCTGGTGGTGTGGGATGATGGTGCTGGTGGTGTGGTAGTCGTGGGGTAGTGGTGCAAGGGGGAGATGGTTGTAGTGGTTGCAGTGGCCGGGGTACGTGTGGAGCTCGGGAGGTTCGGGAGGGAGGCGGCCGGTCGACTGGAAATGATGGCGGTGGAGGCAGCGGGCTCGTATTACAGTGGGGAAGCTAAGGGTGGCCAGCAGTAGCTCGGCTTGCGGTGGTCGAGGCCGGTCGGGTGCAGCAGGAATGGTTGAAGGTGGCTGGGGCAATGCTGGAGGGTGGTGATGGTGGTGGTGCGGGTGGTTGTGCTGGAGACTGGAGGAGGAGTGGGCTCGTGGAGGTGCTAGTAGAGAATAAGGAGTGGCCGGGGGGGTTGGCCGGAGCAGGGAGGTTGGCCGGAGTAGGGTGGTTTAAAAAAATGAAGAAGAAGAAGAAGAAGAAGAAGAAAGGAAGAAGAAGGGAAGAAACCTACGGTTGTGGGTTTGTGAGGAGGGAAGAAGAAGAAGAAGAAGAAGAAGAAGAAAGGAAGAAGAAGGGAAGAAACCTACGATTGTGGGTTTGGGGATTAGGGACGGTTGGTATGTGTCATGAAGAGATATTATATAGGGGAGGGCGATGGAGAGTGTGCGGTGAGGATGGGAGTTGATTTTGAATGAGTGGCTAGGATTCAACATGAGGGAATTGTGTTCACACAATGTAGAGAGTGGGATAAGGTTTGAACCGGTCAAGGGTTGACGGCTTCTCCATTTGGTTTGAACCAATGGGGTGATGACACCTAGTGAAACTTTTGCAAATAAGTCCCTTAAATTTGGGTATTTGCACAGACACATGATATGATAAAAAAATTGTAGAAGAATTGGTGTTTGGTACTTTGTAGGGTGAGGGGGTGTTGTGTGTTTTGCATGGGCTTAATGAATGGGGGTTTGGGTTAAATTAGGGTTAAGTTAGGATTAGTCAAAGTTGGTATCCCCAATTTAATTAAAATAAATTGTCATGTGCTCTTAAATTAAATGGGGGCACATGGGATCTGAATTTGGAGTGACACAAAGGTCATGGAAGGTGTAGGCTTGGTGTCAGTCTTGGACCCTTTAATTGGTCCGGCTAAACGGGTTGAGTTGGTGTCTCAAAATTGATGGCAACGACAAAGGTACGCGGCACCGAATTAAATAATAGATTTTGGATACGGAAAGTTGTGCAATTAAATTAGAGCACAAGGATTTGTGTTTTTGAGTGACGGAAAAGTCCAGCGCCTAAGTTGGCGTGTGAAGTCTAGAATGCAACAACTTGTTAGAAATTATGGGCTAATGTTAGGTTCCGAATATTTCAACAACGGTAGGGCGCACCAAGGGTTTAGTTAAAGAAACATACATCTGCAAACTTAAATCTAAACCTCAAATACCTGATGTTAAACTAAAATTTTCTAACCCGTAACCCGTCTATCTATAAAAACAAATAAGGGGGTTTACTTCTATCTATCTTCCTTACTAAGGGTAACCATCTTCTCAAAAATTTATATCCGACATGTCTTCTTCCGCCTTGATAAGGATCTGCTTCTGAAGGAAACATCGCGCACGAACGTCCATCTCTCTGAAATAATGAGAGATGATAAACAATAATAAGGATTTCGAGGGGAATAAAAGAGTATAATTATGTAGTCCAAGGGCGAGAATCAATTGCTAAGAAATTTTTAAATCAGTTGTGGATTGAGATACTAATACTGCTAATCCTGATTACAGGCTCGCTCGGTACCGAAAAGTAACTGAAATAATTTAATCAAGACCTGAATGGGCCACCACAAAACATGTAACGCCCCAGTCCCAAAATACGTAGAACTAAAAATACGTAACATGCCAGCTACACATTCGACCAGACTCTGGCCCGACTCGAATACGTATAAGCTGTATAATAAGGGTAACTATCTAAGCATACTTATATCTCTATGTCTCAATCCACATAAAGAACAAAATATCAAGAATGAACTACATGTGCTAAAGTCGGCCGCCCAGTAACACATAAGCTCGAATTGACTCGAGAAAGGAATACGAGTCTATAAAACTAGGCTACACCAGCAGATGAATAAATAATATAAATAATAACTATAACTCCGAAAGAACTAATATAAGTACCTATCACCAATGCCTGCAAGACAAAGCAACACACATCAGCAACTCCAGGCAGGCTCCACAACGGTCTATGCTGCAAAACTGGCAAGGGACCAGGTCCTCAGAGGGACCCAACAAGGTACAAGAAATAGCATACCAAAGTAAAACAGTATAATGCCGCATACTCAAAGGTAAACTACCGTAACTATCTAAGTGATATGCACGTGGGGACATCACTCGTACTTAGGCTGAAACTACTATAGGCTCTGTGTCGGGGGGCCCATAGCAGCAAGTAATATCTCGAAGGGCTAGTAAATGTGCCAAAGATCTGAGACAGAGTCTAAGGCACCTCTAGTAATGTAGTATATATATAAATAATCAACCTATAGTATGGTGTGTCTCTCCCCACCCAATATAACCTCATGTCTCATATCCACGATATCTCATGTCCACACGCAAGATCATGACCTCTAGCTAGTACAACGAGTCATATATATATATATATATATATATATATATATATATATATATATATATATATATATATATATATGCAAGTCTCATATCACGAATCATGTAAGCCTATACATAATCACCATGAATAACTCAAGAAAGATTCTGTCATATAAAATAGTGTCCTATGGTATGACGTACTTGGTAAAGCAAGCACATAAAAATAGAATCGTAGAATCAACTCTCTAATGACGTTACACGATTCCGCGTATGGCATCGACACCCGAATCTTGTTCGGACGCTACGCAACGTCTCACGGTCCTAGGTTGAGCTAGCACATCACAAGAATATATAAAATAAAACACAAGTCGATAGTATAACAGGATTTACTATAATTTGGCAATATATACGTGTATGGGTTCTGAACTCCGTTAGTTGCTCCTGTAAAAGTAAAATCTTCAAGTACGCCTCCGGCTGCTGAAACAAACATCACCATTATTCTCAGAATACTTGAAATACCTATGATTGACTACCCATAAATCCAATTTGGATACAGTGGCAGAATTGACAGTTTCTGGTTAAAGCGGGGTCCACATGTGACCTAATTCGCACCAAAAAATGTGCCAAAGATAAAATTCTCCAAATCAAACAAACTTAGTATTTATGAATCCAGAACGATAATACGAACCTAAAGGAACATCTAGAACTGGATTTCGATGAGCCGGTCACAAAATTACCCGTTAAGTGGAACCATGGGGCCCACGAAATGTTGTTTCGTCAACGTTCTCAGAATCGCACCAAACTTGGGTCACAGGACCAGCGTAACGCTACGAATCCGAAGGCATACATTTTTTTTGTGAAACGACAAGCACACACGAAGTTATAACAAGTGTCAGAACAAGTCGATACGGTATTTTTCGACGGATACACGTTGATATCTATTAACACTAAATTAGCATCTATCTAATATTAAGACTATATATATCCAAATAAATCCTAAATAATTTCAAAAATCTAAATAAATTTACTAAAATTTTAAATAAATTACAGAAAAATATAATTAAATATTTTAACCTAAAATAAATATTTGGTAGGAACAATATGCAAGTATGGTCTCATAGTAAATCATGGAAGTCCTAAAAATTTATGTTTCTAATATTTTAATTACCTAAAAAATTTAGAAAAATCTCCAAAAATCTAAAATAGCCTAAAAATGAATCTAAATAAATATTTATATAAGTAAATATACTAAGAAATTTATTTTCTAATTAACTATGAGAATACTCTAAAAAAATTTAATATTTAAAATAATCTATAATAAATATACTAATATAAAATATACACAAAATACCTATTTTGGTTGAGGGGCTTTACACCTCTCGCCCACGCCACAAAATAAACATGTTCATTAGTTATGTGCACTGACTGATTATGTTATCTTTTTTGTCTTTGCCTTAGGATCAGTTACATAGCAATATAATGAAAGTAATATTCGTATCTTCTCAAGAGTGTCATACTATAAACAACTGAGTTCGTCTTACCCTTTCTTACCATCCGGCCTTCCCTGTCATATGCAGCAATATAATCAATAATCTACTAAATAGCGAAGAACATCTACGCAATCTAAGTGTTACGTTTGTGTCTCTGCCTCAAACCTGTTATTACTCGAACTATATTATATACCGTGCATCCATTCCAAATATGTAAAGTGCCGTATAATTGTACTCCTTCATGTTACTCCATTTCTGAATGCGGATAGCCGCTATGCATGCATGACTTATCTATATGAAGGTCACTGGCTCTGTTAGCCATATTGGACATGATCTGGGATGGAACGACTGTCTTTCCAGCTCGGTTGTGAGCCGTACTGGACGTCCCAAACCATCCGACGAGTCGGCTGAACTTCCAGGTCGGTAGCAAGCATTGTTGGATGTCCCGCACTCACCCGCTAGTACTTTAGCTAGCGTATTACCAAGACTACTCTGGCATTGTCCTCCCGGGCTGATACGATTCAGATGCCTCAACAATCGTGTCAAGGACTCTTCTGTACCTGGTGCGTAACTAGTTGTCCGTGACCATGCAACTACTCCCCACTTCCAATCCTATAGAGAACTTTCTACTCAGCTTTTCTTATCCGAGGATATCAACTCGGTCTAATCTTACCGAGGACTACACTCGGATCTTTCTTCTTTGCGCAGCTCCCTGATTAGAGACTGCCTCGGTGATCTGGATATCCCGAGTACTTTTTTTCTTTTCTTCTTCTGACTTGGAACGATTACTTGATAGTCTTTCTCGTCTATGTATGCAACATGACTATACTCTACCTCTTGTCACATTTTGTGCGGTACGATGCCACAATATGAACTCAAAATTACTTTTGTGGCACATATAAGAAACTAGTATATTTTAATTTAATAAGCCCGATTACGCAAATAGCGAGTAAAATCTTCATGTTCTATACAATGATAAGGCAGGGTTAACCCCTTAGCTATGTGTGTTCATCTCTTTTTGTTAGCAAGCAAAGGTTATCGCTTGAAACTAGCATGTATCATTACTTTTCTTAAGTGTGCAACTGCAAGTACAGGTTCACCAGGGCTACCCACCTTAGCGATGAATAGCATCGGCCAAGCGAGACTCCGAGTGTGCCTCTGAAAAGTCTAAGTCTGAACTCCATTCGAAGATCTAAGTCTGAATGTCTTTGCATAGAACGAGTCATCTCGCTGAGTAAGGCAGGTCGGTTCGCTACACTTGTGCTATCTGAATCGGCCCTCCAGATTAAGCGGAGCAGGTCATTACATTCATTACCTGCGAAGTTGATCAAGTTCTCTGTGGATAACTTTGACGTTATTTTTGGCATGGACTGGTTGAGAGACATTCATGGGATGATATATTACCGTATGGGTAGAATTTTGTTTAACATCCCGGACAAGAAAGAATTTATCTTCAACAAGACGATAAAGGATCAGCATGAAGGTGGCATTACTGCAGTAGCAGGAGTTGAAGGTCAGTTTTCTAGAATAATTAAAAAAATTCTTGATGTATTTCCGAAAAAGCTTCCTGGATTACCCCAGTAAGCGAAGTAAATTTCTGCATAGAGTTAAAACCAGGAGCAGAGCTAGTTTCCAGCAAGGTCTATCTGATGTCACCGATGGAACTTAACCAGTTGTATCATCACGTGAAAAAATTGAAAGCAAATTTTTTTATTCGAGCTAGTGGATCACCATGGGGAGCACCATCACTTCTAGTAAAGAAGAAGGACGGGTCGACACGGTTGTTTATCGACTATAGGCAGTTGAATGCCTTAATAGTGAAGAAAAAGTATCCATTGACTAGTATTTATGATTTTTTTTATCAATTGAGTGAAGCAAAAGTATTTTCCAAAATAGACCTTCAATCAGGATATTATCAAGTAAGGGTCCAGGAACAAGATATACCAAAGACAGCATTTCAATTTTGATATGGGCATTACGAATTCTTAGTTATGTCGTTCGGATTGACTAATGCACCAGGAATATTCATAGATTTTATGAATCATATCTTTATGCCATACCTAGATAAATTTATAGTGGTATTCATAGACAATATCCTTGTCTACTCCAACAATGAAGAAAAGCATGAAAAATTTCTTCGATAAGTGTTACAAGTTTTGAGGGAGCATCAGTTATATGCTAAACTCAGTAACTGTGAGTTCTGGTTAGATCATGTGTCATTCTTGGGATACATCATCTCAGGAGCTGGAGTGTCAGAAGACTCCAAGAAGGTTAAAGCAGTAGAGAATTGGCCAGTCCCAAAGATAGTAACATATGTTCCAAGTTTTTTGGGATTAGCAAAATATTATCGGAAGTTCATGGCAGACTTTGCACAGATTTCAGCACCAATGACTCATCTAACCCGCAAGGAGGTAAAAAATTTTTGGTCAGTAGAGTACCAAGCAGCATTTGAGAAGTTGAAAGAGAAACTGATATCAGCACCGATCCTTACACTTCCAGTAGGATCGAAAGGATTCACGGTTTACTGTGACACATCTGGGAGAGAACTTGGATGTGTATTGATGCAACATGGGAAAGTAATAGCTTATACATCCAGGCAGCTTCGAGATTATAAGAAAAATTATCCAACCCATGATTTGGAATTAGTAGCAGTAGTATTTGCTCAAGTTATGGAGACATTACCCATACGGTGATTGTAAAACCCCTAAATTCTGAAAACTGTTTTACTATTTATTTATAATAGTTATGAGCTAAATAGAGAGAATAGATTTTATTAGATCTTATTTTGAGAAGTTCAGCACTTAGAGAATTTATGGAGCCATTATAAATTTTTCCTAATTTATTCCATGTAGGAGACCCTTTGGACAGTTGCTAGCTCAACCGTATGCACCAATATAATTTTTTAGAATTTTATATGAATAGATATATGTATATATATGTATATCCTATTGGATCTCAACCCGAAACCCAAACCGCAACTCCTAAACCACTACCCACTTGCACCCGAACCCGCGTAGAAATATTAGCAGCAAGCAGTAGCAAAACCTACTTTATTTTTCCCTTCTCCGCGCGTAAAGAAGAAAAATATCAGCAGCAACCCCACCGCCTTATTCCACCGCCTCTCATCTCTATTATTCCTAAACTCTCCTCAACTGAAACCAAAACCAATGGAAGAGCAACCGAAACTAAAACCAATGAAAGAAAGAAGCAGCAACAGTAATTCTTAAGCACTAAGTTTCCCACCACCTCCTTATCCCTATATATATTATAACTCTCCCAAACTCTAATCCCACTTCTTTCACCAAAACATAAACACAATATCAGGACGTGCACTATACCGAAGTCTTGCTCAGGCAAGTATACCTTGCCAAATTCTTTACTGTTTAAATTATAAAGTGTTGCATGTTATCATGTTGAAATATACATATAACTATGTGCGCCCGAGATTGACTCGGGTGCAGTCGACAAATACGTCGATATGTAGTATAACTGACCTAGACATTAGCAGACTCACCTACAGATGCGAGGGTATTCTGATATCCTCCTAGACCCTGATACTTGTACATGCATCACGATTGTAACTCATATTGGGATGCGGGTTCGCGCACTCGATTAGCTACCGGTGCGTGTGACACACATCACGGTTTAGCACGTAAACAGGATTATCTAAAAAGTTGTGACATGGCATATAGCTACGTGGTATGCACGTTGTGTATTTGACTTGTATATCCGTATTGGGCGGGAAGAAAACTAGTAGGCGTATGGAATACACACATTGGACTCCGTAGTATCCAGAGGAGCCACGGATCCAATGACCTCCTTTATTCAGATACCACGTTCTTCGGAGCGATACGGACGTATATATTTGCAGATACCTCATTCTTCAGAATGATGGATGTTACATGTTCAGATACCACGCTCTTCGGAGAGTGGACGATATGCCTACGCCTACCCATACGTACCAAGGTTGTCTTCACATAGCATTCACTTAGATGGTTAGCACACCCTTATTTACTTTATTCAGTATTTATATATGGCATACTTTTATGTATCTTGTTATGTACCACTGAGGACCTGGTTCCCTTCCAGATTTAGATGAGGCGTACTATCCCACGATGTACGGACCTGGGCGGGAGATGAGGTACGCTCCGAGGAGGAGTTAGAGGTGCTGCCATCAGAGTCCCCCTGATCTTTGGTAGACTCACCATCTAGAGATGGAGCCTATTTATCTAGATAGACGATGCTCTAGTCATGTTATATGTCAGCACTCTTATTTTAGTTTTTGTAGTGGGTTTGTTCCTACCAGACATATCTGGATTGTACTATGACATTTCAGACTCAGCACTTATATTCCAGTACTTATTTCAGTGTTCCTTGATATATTGTGGATGAGATTAGATGTTACCTGTTATATGCTAGTACTAGACTTATTAGTATTTTAGGACAGCGTAGCACGTCTTATTGGGTCCAATAAATTAGGTATTCCCTCGGAGATGTGTCAGCTGGCCAATGCCACGTGGCCTGGTCCCGCGTAATTTGGGACTGGGGCGTGACAGTGATCGGGTGGAGATATTTACAGATCACAAGAGTTTGAAGTATATATTCACTCAAAAGGACTTGAACATGAGATAAAGGAGGTGGCTAGAGTTATTTGGTGATTATAATGTGGCACTTCAGTACCATCCAGGCAAGACAAATTTGGCGAAGATGCTCTAAGTAGGAGAGGTAGTGCATTCATCTTGATAACTCAGAAGCGCATTCTAGAAGATCTTCAAGCAATGGACATCGAGGTAGTGTTACCTCAAAAGATAGAAATGTTAGTCATTTTTCACATAGTCTCAAATTTAGTGGAGAGGATCAAGTCCGCTCAAGTTAAAGATTCTCAGATTCAGAAGCTTAGGTCAGAATGAGAGTCAGGTCTTAGGAAGGAATTAAGAATTCATGAAGACGGAACACTCAGATTTGGCAACCGCCGTTGTGTGCCAAGTGAAGATATCCGACAAGAAGTGATGATCGAGGCACATAATTTCCCGTATTTTATTTATACCGGAGGCACGAAGATGTACCATGATGTCAAACAATATTTATGGTGGAACAGAATGAAAAAAAAGATAGCTCGATTTATTTCACGATATATCGTAAGTCAGCTAGTGAAGGCAGTACAACAGAGACCAGCAGGATTGTTACAACCCCTGCCTATTCCAGAGTGGAAGTGAAAACACATTACGATAGATTTTGTAACCGGTTTACCTAGGTCCCCTACTAGACATGATGCAGTTTGGGTAATAGTAGATCGAATCACGAAAGTGACACATTTTCTTTCTTTTCGAGTAGGGCAGTCCACAGAGCAGTTATCAGAGATGTATATGCGGCAGATAGTAAGGCAGCACGAAGTCCCAGTGAGTATAGTGTCAGATCGTGATACTCGCTTTATATCTTATTTTTGGAAAAGTTTGCATGAGCGTTTGGGTACCAAGTTGAGATTCAGTACCGAGTATGTCACTACCACATTTCATAATAGAGGTATTTTCGTCTTTTCATAATTTAATGTGTTAATGATTGCATGATAATTAATTATATTTAAATTGTTGTGATTTTATTTGATTGTTGTACTTTACTGTTGCTTCGATAATTAGAGCACTACTCTAGGCACTGCCTTCCAACTAATTTTACACCCTTGTCCTAGACTTGCCAGACTTTTATTTTGATCTTTGTGTGACTCATAACTATGCCATGATGTGCTTCATTTTAGTCGCACAACATTCTTCGCAAACGACTATATTTAATTCGATATAAATCCAACTTTGTATCCTTGTGCGCTCCAATCAAAATTGGAGACACAATCTCGATCCATTTTGAGCAACCCAAATTAGGATAATATTCTATTCTGAGTCTACTTCATTCATGACACTTGTGTCCCACTCAATTTTAGCTCCTTGTACTTCTAATTAATTTTAGAACACATATTTCATTTATTTTAATTTAATTAAACCATAAATGTAACTTTGTGCAATTTTTAAATTATTGGAAATTTTATGCAAAAGTGCATTAAGGTGTCCACCCCATCGGACACGATACGTGAAGAAACCCATTTCTCCTTCATGTAAATTTTTTCCACAATATTTGGGAGTGTGTAATTCAATACCAACCTCCTTAAACCATGGCCCTCAAAACCTTGAACCAATGGAATTCTAGCCTTGCATTTTGAATCCTAGCCCTTGAAAATATTAATGACAAGCCCTTTTTCCCAAGGGTTTGACCAAGCCCTAATTCTAGGTCAACCCAATATTATACCTATACATATAAATAGTATTCCGTTACGTTTTCTTTTCTTTTTCAACCTAATATAGCTACAACCGATCCCTGTTCCCATCTTCCCTGTTCCCATCAACCCCCCACTTCACCCGCCAGACAACCCTCGCCAGACTCTGACGATAACCCGCTGCTATCCCTCAAAGACCGCCGTTCTCCTCCGCCCAGACAACTTCCCACCTCCACACGATAACCCCCGCCTCCATCCCGCTCACATCTCCCCGCCAAAAATTGACGCTGAACCGAGCCGACCGTTGCACTCGATCAAACCTCGCCTGAACGCCTACACGACCCATCCGGCCACCCTCGTCACGACCGGAGCGACTCGCCAACCCACCTGAACTCGCCAGCCGCCCGACTTCGAACCCACTGCATCCATCGACGACCTGCTGTCCAGACCCGCAACAACCCGCTGCCACCTCGCCGAGCCGTCGACGACCCCGACTGCCTTCAACCGACCTCACGACTGTACCGCGCCTGAAACCCGCCGGAGACGCTGCCAACCCGCTGATCACAGGAGTTCGACCCGCTCGACTGAACCGAGCACCCCCTTTGCGACGACCTTGACACGAACGTCCCGTCCCGCGTACACAGGTTCGAGTTCCCTCTTGCATGCATAAATATTTTAGCTATGTTTAATATACGTGTATTGTGTATTTAGTATATGTTTGGTATATGGATATATAATTGGTATATATGTGTAGTATATGTATTCCCTAGTATATGTTTAATATATATATATATATAGTATAAATTCAATTAGTTTATATACATATATATTATATATGTAATTAATTGGTATACATATATATATATATATATATATATATATTGTATATGTATTTAATTGGTGTATATGTATATTGTAAGTATTAATGTTATATGCTAGTTAATAATATGTATATTTATATATGTACTATGTGACCCGAGCGTGATTACGAATATTTCGTAGTTACATTGACCTGTGACCATGTGATATGTTAGCAGACTGCCATATGTACACTTACGTACTGGCAAGACCCGTATTAATTAACTGTCTGTTATACACAGCAATTACAGACTTGACCCGTGCAACTAGATACATAATTGACCCTGTAGATGACAAGTGTCACCCCCTAGCATAGTCTCTGAGTTCATTGTGTTTTTATTGTGTATGTTAGTGTAATGTCTGATGCAATATTGTATTATATGATATGTCAATAGGACTATTGGATCATTCAGACGATACTTTGGAAATAGGACATTAGTATTGCCAGCTAAGGACCACGGGCGAGTATATTCTCTGAAAGTTTTTATTATGTTGATTATCTCTTAATTCTAGTTGTATAGCGTACATGATTCTGACACTGTTGTATACACGAGTTGGCATAATCAAGACCTGTCACGAGGAGTCGTGATTGGGATCCATCGTGCTAGCAGGGGAAACGCGGAAATATTAGTAGCTTATGTGATCATACCCAACTTTACATGCATCATAGCTCACCCACACCTCACGTCGGTACAGCCTGACCATTACATGCCTCATAGCCTGTTACATGTGCTTAGCCTGACTATTGCTCGCATTATAGCTATCCGGATGGTTAGCCTGACCTTACATGAATCATAGCTAATCATATGTAACAAGCCTGATCAGTCCCAAGCCGATCACATGATATGCTGATGTTTCACACACTTAGCTAGATATTCTTGACATGTATCCTTAGTATATTGATCTAGCATTCCTTATGTTCTAGTTATTGTTATAGTACTCACTTATATTCCAGTTCATTGTTCTACCATGCACTTGTATTTTTATTCATTGCTAGATGTACATTGATGATGACATATGCTCCAGTATTCCTTTATTCCAGCATTCTTTATTCCAGTATTTCTTATTGCCAGTATTCATATCTATCTTGTATTTTTTTACACTGTATTATAGTTTTTTTAATATATGTGGAACTGCTGTTAGTGCTTATACTTTGCTCCAATCCAGACTGGATATTTTTTTCAAAGGATCTTGAGGACTTCTGTCCCACACACTACGGACCAGGTATGGATACAGACTACATACCAGAGATCTTAGATGAGACTATTCCTTTAGAGGAGACACTACCTGTAGCTATCTAGACAGTATTTATTTTATACATTGAGACTTATTTGGGGTTATTTCAGTTTATGTTTAGACTTATTCTTAGTTTAACTTGAGACTTGTGGAGACTTTATGTTAGACAGCTAGACTATGATTTATCTTGATTTTGAGACATGGTATTTAACTATGTCATTCTTCTTATCTTTTATCGTGCTTTATACTCTTATAGTTGTTGTGATTGAGTTTACATTATGAGATATTGTGAGATGTATATTGTCCTCCTTATAGAGTTGATATCATTGACATGATGTGAGTTGTGTTTAGTATTTATTATGACCTAGACAGCGTTATACCGCCGATGCTGCGGCATAGGCTGGACGTACCCACGACTCATGCCCAAATTCCGGGTGCAGGTCGTGATAGCGTATCATCCCCAGACAAAAGGGTACAATCCAGACTTTGGAAGATATGTTGCGGTCTTGAACCTTAGACATTGGTGGATCTTGGGTAGATCATCTTCACTTAGTAGAATTCTCTTACAACAACAGTTATCAGGCTAGCATACAGATGGCTCCTTTTGAGGCATTATATGGAAGGAAGTACAGATCACCCTTGGCATGGGATAAAATTAGTGCATGGAAGATGTTGGGGCCTGAAATGATCACTCAAACCATTTGAGTAGTTAAGCAGATCAGGGAGCGGCTTCGAGTTGCACAAGATCGTCATTGTCACTGGACAGATCAGCATCGTAGGCCGTTAGAGCTTTATGTCGGCAAAACGTATTTTTGCAAAAAATTTCTACCCGTAGAGTCATTAGATTCGGGGTTCGCATGAAGCTTAGTTCGTGATACATTGTACCGTTCGATATTTTCGAGAGGATAGGGGATATTTCTTATCATCTTACCCTTCCACCTTTGATTCGTGAAGTGTATGATATATTTTATGTGTCTCAGTTGCGTAGGTATATCCCGGAACCTAGTCATGTCCTCGATCACTCTGAGTTAGTCGTTGGTACCAACTTTCAATCTCTGAATTGCGGGAAAGTTCGGATTCGGAACTGCTGTCTTTCAGTCCCTCTCTGATAAACAATACTACTCATAACGAAAAACTTATGAGGAACAGCCCGTGTACATTTTAAATCAGAGAGAAAAGGTACTCAAGAACCGGACTATCCTTCTTGTTCGTGTTGCTTGGGGCCATCACTCCTTGGGAGAGTCGACTTGGGAGCACGAGGACGATATTCAATCTCGGTACCCGTACCTATTCAACTTATACGGTATATTCCTTTTATATGCCTTACATCTTTCATTTCGTGACTGGGAAGCACTCATGAGAAATGATACTGCTTCGCTTTATTATATATGTTATTATGCTTGCCTATTTATATATGTAGATTGCCTTTAGTTAGTTTGTAGCTTATCTTGATATCTCTAGCTAGCCTTGATTTTGAATTTCGAGGACATAATTTTTTTTAGGTGGATAGAGATGTTAGCCACCTTCCCGTCTCACTTTGGTGCATGTTGTCTTTGGTGCATGTTGATTGCTTGTCCGGCCTTTGTTTAGATCGGACTCATGATAATTGAGAAGAGTGGGTTTGGATGGGTTGGTGGCATGTGTGTCTTGGATGGGTTTGATTAATCCAACGGTCCATATCTCAAACCTAAACCTATATATTTCTATTTCTCTCTCTCTCTGTGCTCATTATTTCCTTTCTATTACTCTCTCTTAGTTTTTCTCTCCCTCCGTAGGCAAGTACATCTTGCACAAGAGCAGAACCATAGATTTATGCATAATCTTAATAATTTTTATTTGTTTCTAGCTTATGTTATTGGGACCGAGCACCCCTTCATCTTTAATACTTGTCGTTCTTGATTTTCTTGGTTAGTATTGCATGGACTAGAGTTTGGGTCTATGGGTTCACTTTTGTTTTCTTGGGGATTGATCTTCCAAAACTTTATGTTTTACCAAACTAATTAGCTCATAGTGTTGAGCACCATATTTTATATAATTTTGTTTTTGGTCGTGCTTGATTTCGAGTCCAGTTAAGTTTAGTGTTGCAACTTGATACAATACGTGTACCAAATGGCTTACTGAAGAAGAAGAACAGTGCTCTATGAAGAGTATGTAAGATAACTCATTTGCGTATGTTTGTCATTTAAATTAAAAATAGAACTGGAAGAACTAGATTTGATTAACAATTAAGAAAAAGTACAGAGAAGTCCTAGAAAATAATCTAAGTACAAAGTTATTTTCTGGGGTGTGACAATGGAGGGTTAGGAGTGTAGAAAATCTCTTTACTCCATGGATGATCTGATGCAGAAGCTCTTATCTCTCGATCGAGTATAAATTCGTAGATAGCCAGCCCTTCTTCTCCTTTTTTGTGTTCGGGTGTGGTACCCTACTATTTATAGTCATATTTGTGGCCACATGAAATTTGGGTCGCATGGATGGCGGGATTTGCCATATGTCCCCTTTTAACGGAAGGGTGCTACAACTGTGCACGGGAATCCGGGCTTCAGCTGTCACGTGGATATTTGTTAAGATTTTCATATTTGTTGACTATCTGGATGGTTCTCATCTGTTGTAGGCGCGACTTGGTCAAATGGACACATGACCGCTATTTGGTAGGAGAGAACCACTCAGTTGTGACAACAAGACTTGGTTGATGTAGAATCTGGGACACATGTGGCCAAAGACACACGGGACACACGGAGTCTGTAATGTATGGGGCCAGAGACGCATGGACCACATGGAGTCTGTAATGCATGGACCAGAGTCACATGTGACGCATGGAGTCTGGGACGCATGGGCCAGAGACGCATGAACCGCATAGAGTCTAGGACGCATGGACCAGAGATGTATGGACCGCATAGAGTCTGCAATGCATGGGCCAGAGCCGCATGGGATCTTTTGTTGTGTTGTACACGTGACTCTACACTATCCTTGGGACTTCTATCACTTAGTGTGCTCTCGTCCTTCTAGGCGATCAAGAAAATCTTTTTTTTTTCAAGATTCTGTCTCAGGCGCCATCATTGTTGTCAGGACGTCATGTCAGGTCGACCTGCGGTCAGTTGTCAGGACGCTCGTTTGGACTGCATGGGTGTTCCTTTTCTGGGCTGCATGGTGTCCATGCGGTCCAATATCTGTTGATTTTTATTTTGAAGCACATGAGCGTCGGGCACATGGATGCACATTTTCTATGCTTCTACAAGACCCCCTTTAAAAATTTCAAACTGATAAGATTAAAATACTTTGAATAAGAAATATGGATGGGGTATGTTCGGGCTGCATGGACATTGAGCCGCATGGGCGAACAGTGCTAGGCTGTCAATTATGCATTAACTGCCAGATTTGCCTTGACCCTCGTGTGAATTTTGTTCGAATTCTGAGCCACCCTTTCATATGGATCCCAATACTGACGGCTGTAGGAGCCCAACCGAGCGTAGATGTCATTGGATGTGGGTGGAATTCGAAGGGTCTATCTTCGTCCTTTAGTGGCCTATAAATAAGGGTTTGAGAAGAAGAGAGAGAACTTCTTGCTTCTGCTGAGTTCTGTCTTCCACATTGCCTCTGCATTTTCCTCCTCCGTATTCGGTCGTCTTCTCAGTACGTCTGCCATGACTCCTAAGGTCTCTCCTTCTTCCTCGAGGGCCAAGAAGGTCGTCGTCAAGGGAAAATATCCTGCCTTGTCATCTAGAGCCGAGGACGAGGCCCCATCCTTTCATCCTGACTTCAGCTACCCATCCATGGTAAGGGTCAGAGGAGCGGGTTTTTGTAGATGCTTCTCGTCAATTATTTGCGTCCCCAGATGCTTGCTTCTTTTATTTTCTAGCAATGTACATCAATGATTTGGAGGACTCGGGTTCCTCTTCTGCTTGACGTTTGTATTCTCCCCTTCTTTTTGTTTTAATGAAAGAATAAATCACTTTTATCATTGTTGTAAAATTTGCGGTGCTAGTACTAGAGGTGAGATGGTCGTAATACAGTATATGAAGTAAGTATGGACATCCCACTGGGGATTTTGGTGGACCTATTACCCTTTTGTGCACTTGGGGGTGCGAGTAATAGATTCAAAATAAATTCTATCAGAGATAATATGGATGTGATAGGTTTTGTGGATAGTAATGATATCCCGTTTGGGATCTTTGGTAGACCTATTACCCATTTGCGCATTTGAAGGTGCGAGTAATAGATTCGAAACAAAACCTATCAGAGGTAATATGGACATGATAGATTTTGTGGATAGTAATGATATCCCGCTGGAAGATCTTTGGTGGACTATTATTCTTTTGCGCACTTGGGGTGCGAGTAATAGATTCAAAACAAACCCTATCAGAGGTAATATGGACGTGATAGGTTTTATGGATAGTAATGATATCCCGCTGGGGGATCTTTGGTGGACCTATTACCCTTTTGCGCACTTGGGGTTACGAGTAATAGATTCAAAACAAACCTTATTAGAGGTAATATGGATTTGATAGGTTTTGTGGATAGTAATGATATCCCGCTGGGGCATCTTTGGTGGACCTATTACCCTTTTGCGCATTTGGGGTGGGAGTAATAGATTCAAAAATAAACACTATCAGAGGTAATATGGACACGAGGACATGATTTTTTTTGGACCCATTACTTTTTACGCACGTTTATCCAAGTAATAGATTTAGAACAAGCCCTGCAAGAGGTAATATGGACGTGGAAGTTTTTGTGGACTTAACACCGCGGGCATACTCCAGATTGGGTACGGGTGATAAGTTGGAAGGCAATCGATATCAGAGATAATATGGACATGATGATCGATGGTCAAGGCTGGAAAGTTTGCTCAGAGGTAATATAGACATGGCAGACTCCATTGGAGTAGTGTATTAGAGCGACAGTCCAGAGGTAATATGGACATGGACCAGCGCCCAGGGAGATATGATACAGTTTGGTAATAGAGGAGTACCAGTCTAATTTAGACGTAGTACTTTTTGAGGAACTTGCCGTTGATAGGCATCAGGAGGAAGTCGCCATTGGGTTTTGCTAGCCGGTATACATCGTTGGAAAATACGGTTTCCACAACGAATGGGCCCTCCCATTTAGCTTAGAATTTGTCGGCTGTCTTGTGAGTCACAACCATCGGTCTTCTTACTTTTAAGACAAGGTCACCCACTTGAACGTTCTCTTTTTTACAAGTTTGATGAAGGCTCCAGAGAGACACGCTTGATACAAATCTATGCGTTGTTGAGCTAAGAGTCATTTTTCGTCGAGTGCTTCCAACTCCTGTAACCGTCGTCGATAGTTGTCGTTCGTGGTTAGTTGGTTGAAGAGAGCTACTCATAGAGATTTGGATCTCAAGCGGGAGTACCGTATTACTTTCGTACTCCAAGAAGAATGGCGTGTTCCCAATAGCTGTCTGGACTGTTGTACGGTAGGCCCAGAGACATTCACCCAACTTCTCGTTCCAGTCGTGTTTGTTGGAAGACACAAATTTCTTGAGGAGCTTGATGATATATTTTTTTGAACGCTTCTGCCAGACCGTTTGCTGCGAGGAAGTATGCCGTGAAGGCCACATTTTGGAATCGGTTCTTGTCACAAAATTGATAGAAGACGTGACTTGCAAACTGTGGACCATTGTCGTAGATGATCCTACGCGATAAGTCGAAGCGATATATGACATGATGCTTAACAAAGTTAATTGCGTTTGATGGTTTGACTTCGGCGAGCGGAACAGCTTTCGCCCACTTGGAGAAGTAGTCGGTGATCGCCAAAATGAGCCGATGTCCTTTTGATGAAGATGGACTGATTGGCCCGATGATATCAATTTCCCACGTCTCGAACGGCCAAGATGCTCCAATTGGGTATAGGAATTCAGATGGCTAGTGGATGAAGTCTGCGTGGATTTGGCAAGCTTGGTACTTTCTGGCGTAATCAACAGCATCTGCTACCATCGTAGGCTAATAGTAGCCAATTCTCCGAAGGCGATCCTATAGCTTTAGACCAGGTTGTTGCACCCTGCAGATGCCGTCGTGAGCTTCGCGGAGGGCTTTTTGTGCCTCTGTGTTCGACAAACATCGGAGCAGAAGACCATTATAGGACCGACGGTACAATATTTTGGTCTCCGAGTCGTAATAGAAACGGATGGAGCATATTCTGATTGAAGTAGCTTCCTTTGGGTTTTCTGGAAGAATTCCATAGACCGCGTAGTCGATGAATGGAAGCCTCCAATCTGGAGCATCGGTGTCGACCTACGCTGCATAGTTGAGGCATAAGTATAGGTTGCTTTTGGGACAGACCATCTCTCGACCGATCACCGTTATTAGCTAATAGGTGTTGTCTGGGAGTGCCAAGAAAGCTGCGAGGTCGGCTAAAGTGTCCGCCTCAATGTTTTACAACCGAGGGATATGCTCAATAAAGAACATCCCGAAGGTCGCGATCATGCCAAGTGAAGCTTGTTGGTAGGGGATCAATTCTTCCTTTCAGACTTCATTTACTCCCCGGACTTGATTGACGATTAGTTGAGAATCGTCATAGGCCTCCAAGTACTCTACTCCGACTTGCTTGGCGAGTTGGAGTCTAATGATTAGGGCGTTATACTCTGCCACATTATTGGAGCATGGCTCCGTGAGAGAGTATGTGTGATTGATGATGAGGCAGTATGGAGAGACCAACACTATCCCGACCCCAACGATGATGTTGCCTTTGAGCCCCGCTCTTGAAGCACAGTCAAAGAACATTCGCCAAACTACTTCATGTGAGGTGATATTGGTATCTGCCACTTCATCTGGAATCTCTTCATAGAGCTTTGAGATTTCTAACCCCGGATGGGCTGCCAGAAAGTCGTCCAATGCTTGACCCTTGACGGCCTTCTTTGGGATGTATACCATATAATATGAAGATAATAGTATTGTCCAGGTAGCCAAGCAGGAACTGTGTGCCCCGGGTTTGGTCATTAGGACCCTGAGGGGGTTGACTCACAAGATTATATGAATGATCTGTCCAGTCACGTAGTATCGAGTTTTCTGGATGGCGAATACCAGCGCTAGAAACTCCTTCTCAGCGGTGGTATACCTATGCTCTGGGCCGACCATCATCCGACTGAGGTAGTATATGGCCTGCTCGTAGCCTAAATTGCTATTCTGGGCTAACAGGGAACTGAGAGAGTGATCCATTGCGCATACATAGAGTAGGAATGGCTTTCCCATGACCATTGCCACCAGCACAGGAAGATTTGATAGGTATTCTTTGATTGTTGTCGAACGCTCGTTGGAACTCTTTATTCCAAACAAAGGAGACACATTTCTTCATAAGCTGTGTGAATGGCCGACAATGTCCAAAGATATTTGATATAAATCTCATGATATATACCAACCTCCCTTAGAGGCCGCGGAGTTTTCGGAGGTTCCTTGGCATATTCATCTCCAGGATGGCCTTGGTCTTGTCGGGGTCTATATGAATACCCCAGAAATTGATGACGAAATCTAGGAATTTGCCACTGGGGTCTATATGAATACTTGGTAGGGTTCATCTTGAGACAGTGTGCGCGCATTAAGTCGAACACAGTCCTCAGGTCTTGAAGGTGATCATCTTTGGAGCGACTCTTGACGGCGATATCGTCGACGTAGCATTTTACCGTCTTAAAAAATGGGATGCCCTTTAGCTCATAGCAGATGTTCACGAAATATATGAGGCCTCTTTAGCAGATGTTCACAAAAAATGGTGCTCATAGCTCGCTAATACATAGCACATGTGTTCTTCAGACCGAAATGCATGACCGTGTAGCAGTATACGCCTATCGGGGTCCGTAATAATGTATGTTTCTCATTGTTGGGAAATATCTTGATCTGGTTGTAGCCTGAGAAGCCATCCATGAAGGAAATTTGCTTGAAGCCACAAGTGTTGTCGATCATTACGTCGATGATTGGAAGAAAGAATTCGTCTTTGGGATATGCCACATTTAGATCACGAAAGTTAATGCAGATTCGGATCGTTCCATTCTTCTTAACGACAGGCACAATGTTGGTGACCCAGTCAGGATATTGTTCCTCGCAGATGAAGCCACTTGCTATTATCTTGTTGACTACAGCTTCGATGGAATCCATCACGTCTGGCAGGAACCGTCGTTGTTGTTGCTTGACTGGTTTGACGTTTGGCAGAATGTTGAGTTTGTGGACCATAATTTGGGGATCCAGTCCTGGTATGTCTTCGTAACTCCAGGCAATGACATCGATGTATTTCCTGACGATAGGGATTCCCGGTCTTCGTCGGACATGCTTTTGCTGATGAAGATAGGCTTTGGGGAGGTCTCGTCACCTAGAACGACTTATACGACTTCGTCCTTGGTTAGAGGTTCTTGCTGCTCAAATCTTATCTCCCATTATGAACCAAGGTATTGGGCCCAAGGTTCCATCTCAAAGAGATCGAGTGGCTCCTCGTTGTCTTTCTAAGGTCGGCAGACGCCATGTTGGAGGACAGTGTTTGTCTGAGCACGTCCCCGATGCTGACATCGGAGTCCCGAACTGAAGATTCTGAGGAGTGTGAGCATACTTTATCATCTTTATCTGAGCCCTCAGGGGTAGTAGGAGGCGTTACATATCCTAATTCATGCTTAATCTTATGATAATAATCCTCGGGCTTGTCCACAGGGGAGGAAAGTCGTAAAGGCAACCTTCGACCTTTGTCGAAGTTTAATCTCTCAGTGACCTTCAGGTTGTATCCCATATTTTGGATAAGATATAGGGCTTGTGTGTAAACCCCCTCGACCAATTCAAGACTTATTAGAATTAAATCGAGACGCTAGGGTTTATTTGGCATTAATTAGGATTAATGTGCGTCCATTTACGTCTTAAAATGCACCACGCCCTTGCATCTCACCTTAGCTACGCCGCAGCTCTTGAGAGAGCGCCTTGCAATTATATAAATTGATTATAATTGAAGTCAACTTCACCTCAAACAAATTCGACCAAGCCCACCTTGTGTACTGCTACGTAGACCAGCCCCCAACAAGGCAGGACAGGCCCACACGCAAGGCCAGTCCATAATCTCCATCACCAACTATAAATACAAACCCTCTCATGCAAAACCCTAATAAACTACTATTCATCATCCTCCACAAAATCCTAGCCGACCTCCCCATCTAAACCAAGCTCCCCAACCGGCTGGACCCCTCAACCTCGACTACTCCCAACTGGCCGCACACCCCAGCCCGCTCCCGACCACCTCACCCGACCGACCCCCTACAGCCGCCCCCGCGCCGACTGCTCCAGCCTGCTCTGGCACCCCCCACGTCGACTGCTCCAGCCAGCTCCACCCCGACCCCGACCGGCTGCTCAACCAAGCCAGCCCGCTCCCCGACCGGAGCACTGCCCCTATCTCGACTGTCCCATCACCGCTAGACGGATTCGTCCACGCTACCGGAGCCACCCTCATCGAAGGGAACAGCCGACCAGTGAGCGTACCCCCTCACTCGGTTAATCAGGTACTCGTTCGTGGAACCCGTCTCTCTCGTGTCCTAGTAATTTTCTTCGTGTCGCCGTGTCAGCATGGAAGTGTATTAATAAACTCATAAATCTAGTTAATATTTTGTGCATGGAATTGAGTTTTAGTTAGATATTAATTAGTGATTAATTATTCTAAACTAATGACCAGTTACCAAGGACAGGTAATTCGGTAGAAACCTCCGGATATAAATCCTATTATGAACCAACATAGAGAATAAAGATATGCCCGCATAGAACCGAAATCATGGATAACTCGTAACTGGATAATTATTGCCTCGAGATACCTGTTAACCGAAGACATAACACGTGTACACCCTAGCTAAGTGCGCACGTGATGATGTACTCGCGCAACAGTGAACTCGCGACAAATATTCAAGAGTAGCGTATTAACCGTACGTAGATAATACGTAGTATCTGATGCTTGTATTATTGTGTTATATTGTTTGTCTAGGGTCTTTGGATCAGCCAGGAGACGCTACCGGAACAGGCTTTTGGCATTCATCTCTTGAAGACTCAGACAAGATACCTTGCCATATTTACTGTCTAATTTAAATTATGCAAATGTTGTATTATATGCTTTTTGCTTTGCTTTATACAACAGTGCGCGTCCGAGATTGTCTCGGGTGCATTTCGACGGACACGTCGAAGATTAGTGTACATTGACTTAGTCATTAGCAGACTCACCTCATTGGATGATACCCTATTATCTTCCAAGACCTGACACTTTTACACGTAGTCGTAGTGACAAATCTCATGTTGGGATGCGTGTTCGCGTGATCGACTAGCTATCGCCGCGTGTGACATACATTACGGTTAGCAAGCAATCTAGGACTATCTCATTATAGAGACTTGGCATTTAGATAAGAGATATGCGCGTCGACTATTTGACTGGTATATCTACATTGGGGAGGGGAGGACGACTAGTAGGCATATGGGACATCCCACTCCTTTACACTGATACCGCACTCGACGGAGTGATACGGACGTATTTATATATTACAGATACCACGTTCTGTAGAGTGTTGGGCGTTACTTGATGACATTGCAGATACCACACTCTATAGAATGGCGGACGTTATTGTATTCCTGCGCCCGTGTTATAGGGGGCATGTGTGGCATATACTAGCCGGTTGCCACGACTAGTGAATTATGTCAGCATATGTCTAGCCTACACATTTCTATATACTCACAGTTGTCCTCACATTGCATTCACTTAGATGGTTAGCACACCCTTTAGTGTATTTATTTTATTCAGTATTTATATATGGCATGTCTCTCTGTATCTTGTTACGTCCCTCTGAGGACCTTGTTCCCTTCCAGATTTGGACGAGGCTTTCTAGCCCACAGTGTACGGCCCCGGACAGGAGACGAGATTCGCTACCGTATAGGAGCTAGAGGTTCTACCGTCAGAGTTTCCGTGATCAGTTGGTAGGCCTTCAGCCTAGATTGGGTGCATCATTATCTAGAGTCGATGCCCTAGTCATTATCTTTTATATCTCATTTCAGTACTTTATTCCGTCATAGCAGTGGGTTTGTTCCCACCAGACATCTTGGTTTGTACTATGATATTTCAGACTAGTGTTATCTTCTAGCAGTTTATTCAGTACATCTTGCTCTTTATTTGTGGATAAGATTAGATTACCTGTTATTGACTGATATTGTACCTGTTAGTATTATAGGACAGCATAGCACTCTTCGTGGATCCATTAAATTGGGATATCCTCGAAGACGTGTTAACTGGCTATTGCCACGTGGCCTAATTCCAGGTATTTTGGGACTGGGGCGTGACATGATTTTAGTGGTGGCCCATGCAGGTCTACTTTTTCGCTTGTGGTATGGTAACATGCCCAGCGAGCCTGCAATAGGATAAAAATTACTAGGTCTCATCCACTTTTGATTCTCCTTTGAACTTTCTTCGTATTGCTTCTAAATATCTGCATCATGTTTGTTTGATTTGTCCTCTTTTTAATGAAGACCTATCTCTTGTAGCGAGATGAACTTGCACAGTGGACGAGGAGCACCCCATACCGCGGTGCCAGATAACACCACTCAAGGAGACGAAGTACCCCAAGGGCAACCCCTGCTACAGACCCCGCTGATATATTGGCACGAGACATCGCAGGGTGATCCTACGCCGCAGCCTAAGGGACAGACTTCCCAGACAATCCCCACTCGACATTATGAGGGACAAACTTCTGGAGCTACACCGTTGACGCAGACTGAGAGGCCGACATCTGAGGAGACGCCTACTGCACAACCGGAGATTCTACTACCACCGCCTCCACCTTATCAACCCTAGATGCCACAGCTAGATGGCCAGCCACAGATGCTTCAGTTCTTCCAGACAATGATGCAAGCACAGTGGCAGCAAATAGAGATATTGAGACAGAGTCTGATGACGGTACTAGAGAGGACACCTGTCGCGATACCACCACCAGCACCTCCAGCAGCCCAGACAGGTGGCACTGTTAGATGGTTTTGACAGATGGGACTAGATACTTTCTCGGGCAATGAGACCGCCGAGCAGATCTCCGATTGGGTCGCCAACACGGAGATGTTAGTAGAAGCTTCACAACTGCAACCAGAGCTTTGGATGCTGCAGTGAGGGCCCAACTAAAAGGCAACGCCCATCACTGGTGGGATTCTATTGAGCGCAGTGTAGGGAAGAACCAGACGTGGGAACAGTTCCTAGAGTACTTCAATGCGAAGTATTTTCCAGCTACAGTCAGAAATGCCCTGTACTCCCAGTTCCTATATCTAGAACAGGGGAATATGACTATTGACGCATATGACGCAGAATTCAGCCGCCTTGATACCCAATGAACTCGAGAAAGCCCAGAGATTTTACCATGGACTAAATTTCGAGCTACAGAGGTATACCACCACACAGGCGAGGATTTCTTATGAAGAAGTTCTTGCAGAGGCAAGGATCCAGGAGGCCATCGTCAGAGGAGCTAGACGTCCTAGCATGACTACACCAACCAGAGCACAGCCCAGAGCAGGAGGACCGCTTCATTATCCCAGAGCACAGACGCAGCAGAGAGCAGCGCCATACCCACAGCAGGAGCTTCCGACTTGTCACCATTGTGGCAAGAAGGGACACGTCGTTAAAGATTGCCGGAAGAAGTTGGGATTATGTATGATATGCTGGTCCAGACAGCACCTTGTCCGAGATTGCCCGCGGCACAGAGAGGCAGCACTACAGACAGTACCGAGGCCAGCAGCACCGGTCCCGAGGATACTACCCCCACCAGGAGGTCAGCGACCACCAGCACCCGGAGGATTTTAGAGGGGACCACCCTTGGCCCCACAGGTAGTACAGTTCAACCGGAACCGACAGCAGACAGGAGGACAAAGGCAGGGACAAGCCTTCGCTTTAGCAGCTACTGAGGAAGAAACAAAAGGGGAAGCTATCACAGGTACCATCTTAGTTGCATCATTGCCTGCAACTGTATTATTTGATTCTGGAGCCACATTGTCATTTATATCTAGTAGATTCGTAGCAATGCATAGAGTAGCGACTTTCCCCTTACCTAAGAGTTGGAAGATTCTTACCGGAGGAGGTATTGTGCCGGTTACCAGCACTATCAGAATGTGCTCGTTAGTTGTATGTGGTAGAGAGATGAGAGCGCGATTCTTGGTATTGCCTATGCCATACTTTGATGTTGTGTTAGGCATGGACTGGTTAAGCCAGTATAACGCCGTACTGAACTGCCGGAAGGGTAGCGTCACATTTAGACCGCTAGATCAACCGGAGTTCGAGTACATGCGAGGGACCGTTGAACAAGGAGTAGGACAGATAGCGGGAACTTGCATGGCAAATGTTGCAGAATTTGAGGATGTATTTCCCAAAGAACTGCCAGGCTTACCGCCAGATAGAGACGTGGAGTTCACCATCGAGCTAGTACCCGGAGCAGCACCGGTATCTTCTAATGTATACCGATTAGCGAAGAAGGAGTTAGACGAACTGAAGTTACAAATAGAGGAGTTACAGAGAAGAGATTTATCCGTCCTAGTGCATCACCTTGGGAGCACCAGTGTTGTTCGTACCCAAGAAGGATGGAACAGTACGCATGTGCATTAATTACAGAGCCCTTAATGCTTTGACTATCAAGAACAAGTATCCCCTACCACGGATTGATGATTTATTCGACCAGTTGACAGGAGAAGTAGTGTTCACCAAGATTGACTTGAGATCGGGTTATCACCAAGTGAAGGTGCAAAGAGAAGACATTTAGAAGACAGCATTCAGGACTCGTTATGGTCACTACGAGTTCTTAGTAATGCCATTTGGGCTGACGAATGCACCTCCTGTATTTATGAACTTGATGAACAGAGTATTCCACCAATACTTAGACCAGATCATGGTAGTCTTCATCGACGATATTTTGGTGTATTCGAAGAGCCACGAGGAGCGCGAAGAGCATTTGAGACTAGTGTTAGAGACTCTAAGGATAGAGAGGCTTTATGCCAAGCTGAGCAAATTTGAGTTTCTCCTAGATAGTGTCGCTTTCCTTGGACACGTTATCTCAGGAGATGGCATTTCAGTAGATCCGGCGAAGATTTTATCGGTAGAGACATGGCCAACCCCTACCAATATTTTGGAAGTGAGGAGCTTTCTAGGACTTGCCGGATATTACCGGAGGTTCGTAGAGAACTTCGCGAAGATTGCATAGCTAATGACCCGTTTGACCCACAAGGAGCAGGAGTTCACTTGGACAGAGGAGTGTCAGAAGGCATTCGATGAACTGAAGAAGCGCTTGACTACAGCACCTATCTTGACCATACTATCTGGACCCGGAGGATTCGTAATCTATAGTGATGCGTCCGAAAAAGGTTTAGGATATGTTTTGATGTAGCATGGAAAGGTTGTAGCTTATGCTTCTAGACAGTTGAGGACACATGAGAAGAACTATCCCACCCACGACTTGGAGCTTGCAGCAGTAATCTTTGCCTTGAAGATTTGGAGGCACTATCTATATGGAGAGAGAGTGGAGATATTTACTGATCATAAAAGCCTAAAGTACGTCTACACTCAGAAGGATCTTAATAGAAGGCAGAGACGTTGGCTCAAGGCGATGACGGACCTCGATATCGAGCTACAGTACCATCCGAGAAAGGCCAACATAGTAGCCGACGCATTGAACAGAAGACCCACGGCATTCTTCATGACCACCCAACAACATCTGTTGAGAGAGCTAGAGCAGATGGGTATAGAGGTCGTTATGCCCGGAGTAGATGGACAATTGTCGAGTTTCCAATTACAATCGATATTAGTGGAGAGAATTAAGGCTGCTTTGCCGACAGACGCCAGATTTCAGAGACTTAGATAGAGGACAGAGGCTGGAATGCAGACAGGACTTCGAATACACGAAGATGGAACTTTGAGATGCGGAGATCGTCTCTATGTTCCAAATGGAGAACTTTGTCAGGAGTTGATGGCAGAGGCACATAGTTCAACCTATTCTATTCATCCGGGAGGCACTAAGATGTACAGAGACTTGAGACAGTACTACTGGTGGCATGGAATGAAGAGAGAGATAGCACGCTTTTTGGCCAAGTGCCTGGTGTGTCAGCAAGTCAAGGCTGAGTATCAGAGATCTGCAGGATTGCTTCAACCACTACCTATACCAGAGTGGAAATGGGAGCACATCACCATGGACTTTGTTACGGGCTTCCCGAGAAGTCCTAGTGGGCGCAATGCAGTATGGGTAATTATGGATAGACTCGCCAAGTCCGCACACTTTTTACCCTTCAAAGTTGGGCAATCGACAGAGGCCTTAGCAGATATGTACATGAGGGAGATTGTGCGCCTACATGGAGTGCCAGTTAGCATCATGTCTGACAGGGATACGAGGTTTACGTCTTACTTTTGGTGGAGTATGCAAGAGAGTCTCGGTACTCGCCTGAAGTTTAGCACAGCGTATCACCCACAAACAGATGGTCAGTCAGAGCGCACCATTCAGACGCTATCAAGCGAGCATCCAGATGGCTCCCTATGAAGCGTTGTATGGAAGGAAATATCGTTCCCCAGTATGCTAGAGTGATATAGGCGAGCGAAAGATTCTCGGACCAGAGTTGGTTGTTCGTACAGTAGAAAAAGTGAAGAAGATCCAATGGCACCTTCGAGCAACATAAGACAGACAGAAGTATTGGGCGAATGCACATCGTCGACCCTTAGAATTTTAGGTTGGAGATCACGTATTTTTGAAGATCTCACCTACTCGAGGGACTATCAGATTTGGAGGCAGAGGGAAGCTGTGTCCGAGGTACATCGGACCATTCGACATATTAGAACGCGTTGGAGAGGTTGCTTACAGATTAGCCTTGCCGCAGACCTTGGAAGGAGTTCATGACGTCTTCCATGTATCTCAGCTGAGGAGGTACATACCGGATCCGAGTCACATACTTGACCACTCAGAGATCACAGTTAGCCCGACCTTATCATACCAAGAGGAGCCCGTCGAGATTCTGGACAGGAGCGAGAAAGTACTGCGAGGACAAACCATTCCCGTAGTTCGCGTCACGTGGAGACATCATGCACCAGGCGAGTCGACTTGGAAATGCGAGGAGGATATTAGACAGCGCTATCCCCATCTCTTCGAAGGACTAGGTACATATTAGCATCTTTTGTATTTGGTCAGAACTTCTTACCAAGCGTAGGTTTTAATTTCGAGGACGAAATGCTCTAAGGAGGGTAGATTGTAAACCCCCTCGACCAATTCAAGACTTATTAGAATTAAATCGAGACGCTAGGGTTTATTTGGCATTAATTAGGATTAATATGCGTCCATTTACGTCTTAAAATGTACCACGCCCTTGCATCTCACCTTAGCTACGACGCAGTTCTTGAGAGAGCGCCTTAAAATTATTTCAATTGATTATAATTGAAGTCAACTTCACCTCAAACAAATCCGACCAAGCCCACCTTGTACACTGCTACGTGGACCAGCCCCCAACAAGGCAGGACAGGCCCACACGCAAGGCCAGCCCATAATCTCCATCACCAACTATAAATACAAACCCCCTCATGCAAAACCCTAATAAACTACTATTCATCATCCTCCACAAAACCCTAGCCGACCTCCCCATCTAAACCAAGCTCCCCAATCGGCCGGACCCCTCAACCCCGACTACTCCCAACCGGCCGCACACCCCAGCCCGCTCCCGACCACCTCAACCGACCGACCCCCTACAGCCGCCCCCGCGCCGACTGCTCAGGCCCACTCCCGCACCCCCCGCGCCGACTGCTCCAGCCCGCTCCACCCCGACCGCTCCCCGACCGGCTGCTCAACCCAGCCAACCCGCTCCCCGACCGGCTGCTCAACCCGGCCAGCCCGCTCCCCGACCGGAGCACTGCCCCGATCCCGACTGTCCCATCACCGCTAGACGGATCCGTCCACGCTACCGGAGCCACCCTCGTCGAAGGGAACAGCCGACCAGTGAGCGTACCCCCTCGCTCGGTTGATCAGGTACTCGTTCGTGGAACCCGTCTCTCTCGTGTCCTAGTAATTTCTTTCGTGTCGACGTGTCAGCATGGAAGTGTATTAATAAACTCATAAACCTAGTTAATATTTTGTGCATGGAATTGAGTTTTAGTTAGATATTAATTAGTGATTAATTATTCTAAACTAACGACCAGTTACCAAGGACAGGTAATTCGGTAGAAACCCCCGGATATAAATCCTAGTATGAACAAACATAGAGAATAAAGACATGCCCGCAAAGAACAAAAATCATGGATAACTCGTAACTGGATAATTATTGCCTCGAGACACCTGTTAATCGAAGACAGAACACGTGTACACCCTAGCTAAGTGCGCTCGTGATGCTGTACTCGAGCAACAGTGAACTCGTCACAAGTATTCAAGAGTAGCGTATTAACCGTACGTAGATAATGCGTAGTATCTGATGCCTGTATTATTGTGTTATATTGTTTGTCTAGGGTCTTTGGATTAGTCAGAAGATGCTACCGGAACAGGCTTTTGGCATTCATCTCTTGAAGACTCAGGCAAGATACCTTATCATATTTACTGTCTAATTTAAATTATGCAAATGTTGTATTATATGCTTGTTGCTTTGCTTTATACAACTGTGCGCGTCCGAGATTGTCTCGGGTGCATTTCGACGGACATGTCGAAGATTAGTATACATTGACTTAGTCATTAGCAGACTCACCTCATTGGATGATACCCTATTATCTTCCAAGACCTGACACTTTTACACGTAGTCGTAGTGACAAATCTCATATTGGGATACGTGTTCGCGTAATCGACTAGCTATCGCCGCGTGTGACGTGCATCACGGTTAGCAAGCAATCTAGGACTATCTCAATATAGAGACTTGGCATTTAGATAAGAGATATGCGCGTCGACTATTTGACTAGTATATCTACATTGGGGAGGGGAGGACGACTAGTAGGCATATGGGATACCCCACTCCTTTACACTGATACCGCACTCGACGGAGTGATACGGACATATTTATATATTACTGATACCACATTCTGTAGAGTGTTGGGCGTTACTTGATGACATTGCAGATACCACACTCTATAGAATGGCAGACGTTATTGTATTCCTGCGCCCGTGTTATAGGGGGCATGTGTGGCATATACTAGCCGGTTGCCACTATTGGTGAATTACGTCAGCATATGTCTAGCCTACACCTTTCCATATACTCACAGTTGTCCTCACATTGCATTCACTTAGATGGTTAGCACACCCTTTATTGTATTTATTTTATTAAGTATTTATATATGGCATGTCTCTCTGTATCTTGTTACGTCCCTCTAAGGACCTGGTTCCCTTCCAGATTTGGACGAGGCTTTCTACCCCCACAGTGTACAGCCCCGGACAGGAGACAAGATTCACTACTGCATAGGAGCTAGAGGTTCTACCGTCAGAGTTTCCGTGATCAGTTGGTAGGCCTTTAGCCTAGATTGGGTGCATCATTATCTAGAGTCGATGCCCTAGTCATTATCTTTTATATCTCATTTCAATACTTTATTTCGTCATAGCAGTGGGTTTGTTCCCACCAGACATCTTGGTTTGTACTATGATATTTCAGACTGGTGTTATCTTCCAGCAGTTTATTCAGTACATCTTGCTCTTTATTTGTGGATGAGATTAGATTACTGTTATTGACTGATATTGTACCTGTTAGTATTATAGGACAGCGTAGCACTCTTCGTGGATCCATTAAATTGGGATATCCTCGGAGACGTGTCAGCTGGCTATTGCCACGTGGCCTAGTTCCAGGTATTTTGGGACTGGGGCGTGACATTGTGAGTTACGCCGGAAGAGTGACATTCTGCCTACCTCAGATTCTGTTTCTTCTTT
The DNA here is from genome assembly GCA_036927795.1 of Iris macrosiphon. Lineage (NCBI taxonomy): Eukaryota > Viridiplantae > Streptophyta > Magnoliopsida > Asparagales > Iridaceae > Iris > Iris macrosiphon. The sequence goes on along the minus strand of JAYESA010000005.1, from coordinate 313,326,306 downwards.
TTTAGGGATGAAGGACCGGGGGCATTCCTCTCTGCCGAAGATGATGAGCATATCTCCCATCTTCTTGGGTGGGACTGAGAAATAAGAACCCTGACTAGAGCGAAGCCGATGTACGATATAGGTAGTGGTCACTTTTGTGTGCAGATGAAGGCCCAACCCGTGCTCCAGGGAGTAGAGTGTACTTATATGCATACGCTCTGAGTAATTCAAAGATAGCCCTTTATTAAGAAAATAAGGTATCTTTTCTGGCGGGATTACATCGTCAGGGGAAGGAATGTTGACATTGGCGGATATATACTCATTCAACTTATCCTTTTCCTTGGCTACCCCCAACGCAAGCGAAGGCTTTGGTGATTTTCTGTATAATTTTACCACCAAAGGTCCAGAGGCTGCAGTCGCGGTCGAGTCCTCCTTTGGTGGTCGACTTGGCCTGTGAAGGCGAACAACCATCAGTTCGGGGGGGGCATAGATAAAGTAGAATCTTCTTTTGGTGGTCGATTCGGCCTACGCAGGTGGATGACCATTGGTTCAGACGACGCTAAAGGTATCAAGATTCAGGTGCCTTCTCGCGTGATTTGACGATGAGGGGTGCAGTCGCTTCGGGAGTGTGAGTCTTGAGACGGATTCTCATAGGCTCATCGGGTGCTGTTGTAGCTTCGGCTTCATCTTCGGCCTCATTGTCGCCTTCATCTTTACGGGCTTTCCTATAGTGGATCCAGTCGGAGTGTAAATCTTGATTACCTTAAACGGATCAACATCAGCGAACTCTGTTTATCGAAATCGTGTTCGTCTACATATTTTAGGCACTGGTGGAGGGTGGATGGCATGATCATGTGTTCATGTATCCACGGATGCCCCAACAAGATATTATAGGACGTATCTATGTCTATGACGTAGCAGGTGACTTCTATTTTTAAGTCGTCGATCTGGCATTTTAGGCAGATTTTATCCAGAGGGTAGCTCATTCCCCTTGTTGAAGCCACTGATGGCGGTATTGGTGGCCGCCAGACGATACATCGGGATCCCTAGGGTCTGAAGCAAACTTCTCGAAATGATGTTGATCGACGATCCTGGGTCAATATACATTCGGTCCACCTTGATGTCGCCAATATATCCTGTGTATAACAGGGGACGATCGTGCTATTGTTCTTGAGTAACATGTCTTGTTGTGAGAAGGTGATGTTGGATATCGCGTCCAAGGCATTGGTGCAATGTGGACAAGCAGGAGGATCTTCGGTTGGTGGCTTGACTTAGGCCAGGTAGATATCGGCATTTTGTAATGCCTCACTCAGGATAGCCCGAGTGTCTTTAGAGAGTCGCAGGGCGATAATTTCGTCGAAGTATTTAATAATTGTGCTAAGATATCGAAGTTATAGGGCCTTTCCAGCCCTTGTGGTGCATCCCTACGCAATAGTTTATCGAAGCGCGTCTCCTTTTGTTTCGACTTGTCCACTGGCGAGGGTTGAGATGGCCCATGACCAGTTGTGGTAGGTGCGACAACTGAAGGCATATCGCCGTGCATCGGTTGGTATATTACTCCTGGCCTTGTTGTGCCTACTGCCAACTCTACAGCCTAGGAGAAAACTGTGTAGCAGGACTTAGATTTCTTGCCCTTGGACTTGGCGGTGGAGGATGTCGCCGGCTGCGTCAAGTCTGGCATGAGGTCAGGATGGACCCACATGACCTCCCCACGTGGTGTGGTAAGAGGTATTAGCCCGACCGTCTGGTCTCGAGCTGGTGGAAGGTTGACCACCTCCATGGTTACCTTTGGGATAGGGACCACTCCGTCTTGGGCTTCCGTTAGTGGAAAGTTGTCAAATTGGAGGGACACCATGTTGGCGGCGACCGTCACGTCGTCGAAGTCCAGGAAAAGAGCCTTGGTATTTATCAGACGTTGGATGTACCACTTCAGAGTATAGCACTCCTGTGTCGGGTGGTGGACGTAGCGGTGGAAGTGACAATACTTTGGATTGGCTATTTTCGCCGCCTCAGGTTGACGTCTGACGTCGAGGAGCCAGATTTTGCCTCCCTGCATCAACATATCGAAGATGGGTTTGACATCAACATCTTCGAAAGAGTAAGTCTCCTTTGGTTTTGGAGGCTCTGTCGGCTTTTGCTCAGGCTTCTTGGTCAAGGTAGCGACCATAGCCTATTTTTCCTTTCCATCGCGGCTGCTATTGCCGCCATTACTGTTATTATTATTGTTGTTGTTGCTGGGATGCTTGCCCTTTTCCTCAGAAGTAGGGATATGGATCCCCAAGTGCCAAGCGTCCTTGAGCTTTTTTTCAGTGTTGACGGTGCTTATAATGAATGTTGTCCAATCTTTAAACTGGCTCTCGCCCATCCAGAAGTTGATTGCCGGAAGCATGTTTTTCCGGGACATCTCCATTAGTATGGCCTCTGGATTGCCAGGAGGCAACCTTAGCGCGGCCTGTCAGAACCGTTTGATGTAGTTTTGAGTCAGTTTCTTCTCACCGTGATGACATCCATCAGGGAAGACATCGTCATATCATTTCCTGCCTCATAAAACGTATTAAGGAACAGACGCTTGAGGTTATCGAATGATGAGATACAGTTATCTTCGAAACTGCAGAACTATCGAAGGCTACCCCCACCAATGACCCGACGAAGAGCCTGGTAAGGATAGCGTCGCTGCGGGGTAAGTGTCCCATTGTAATCTCGAAGTAGCTAATAAAGCGGCGAGGGAAGGACTTCCCGTCAAACATTTTTATGTTGAAGGGATTTTACTTGGGCGGATATAGTACATTCCTCCATTCTATCGAGTATGGTTGCCGCACCTCGAGATCATAGAGTGAGTCCCAATTGCTCATAGAATCTAGACGAGCCTGAAGGTCTCAGACCTCCCTCCTTGCTTCCTTAGCTTCATCTCCTACGGAAGGTGCAGACGAGCCAGGTAGGAGAGGATCACCGCCCATGGGTGGAGCAGTCGTGTTTGAATCTCCGTTGGTCACAGGGTCCAAGTTTACTTGCCCAGAGGCCCTTGCTGGCTGGGAGGCCATGTTCGCCTTGATTTCTAGCATCTTCTGGGTTAGAGATTGCATTGATGCACTCATTGTATATATTATGGCCTCGAGAACCTCGAGGCGCTGCCGGTCACTGGGGCCTTCATGGTCGTCTCCGGCCATATATATCGTCCTCACACGGGAAAAAATGGACGGGGCAGTGGATGTCATTCTCCCCGTCTCATACCCTTGTAGTGAGTAGTCTTCATGGAGGGCGGGTGACATTATGTCCTCATCGGATTCGGAAGGGATACTACCCACAATGTAAACCCCCTATTTTTCAGAATAATTTTTAATATATTTTCGGTATTTTCTGGAAAAGAACCAAGGTAATTAAGGGTTAAGGATTTTTAAATGCAGTTTATTAGAATTAAATTATTATGGAAATAATATTTATGGTATAAAATGGAAAACCGGATATGGGGTATCTTTCGGTGAATTTATTGGACTCCGGAAACGCGTTTTAAGCCTTAAAAACTTTTGGCTCATTAAACCGAACCAAACTAAACCCAGATTAAACCAAACCGTTGACCGAACCAAACCGATGGCTAAGCCAAACCAAGCAAACCCATCATAATGGGTCGGGTCGGGTCGGATCCAGCAAACCCGACCCGGACCCGAAACCCTAACCGAGCCCTAAGAGAATCCCCCACCGGATTCACTGTTCATGCCCTATTTATACCTCGACTTCCGTGCCCGCCGCCGCCGCAAAACCCTACAGACCCATCTCCGCCGCAGTCGACGATCCCCCTCGCCTGAACCCTAGGCAGCCGACGTCTTCTCCACCTTTCACTCGTTCCCCCAGACGTCGACCACCCCTCGACTCCGTCGTTCTCATCCGCTCGATCACCGGCAGCCTCCTCTTCTCCCCACGACCCTGCCCCTCTGCTCGACTCCACCCGCGACCACCCAGCCCCGCTCGTCCCTCGCCGAGCTCCAGTCCCCTCGTCGACCTCCCCACCCGCAGCCCGACTCCGGCGCTGCTACTCACCGCCGACCCCGACTCCCCCTCAACCCCGACCCGCCGCTGGGAACAGCAGCCGACGAGCCTCCCTCCGCCGACCGGAACGGCTCGCCTCCAGCAACCTAGGCAGTCGCCCCGATCCTGACTCGGTTCGTGTCAAGGAGACACGACAGACACGCGGACACGGTAGATTCTCGACCAGGACACGAAGAAGTACTCTCTGACACGTGGAATTCAGCGTTTACGGAGCCCTGTTCAGGTACCGTTTTCTCTCGCCTCGCAACTCCGTTTTAGTTTCCGTCAGTTGCTACGCGTACACTGTATAACCCTCTCGGTGTCCGTGCAACCCGCTCGGTGCATCGCGTCCTGTGGTGATCGCACACCGCGATCCAAAAACAGGAAAAATAACGCCCTGTTTTACCCCGAAACTGAGTGCGCCCCGCCAAACGGGATGACTTGGTCGCACGCGGTCTTCACAGATACGTGCGCGTCGTTGATACGGACGTGCGGGATTTCGCAAAAGCTGATTCGGATGTGCGAGCACACCGGAATCAGTGCGTATCCGCGGACAACGCCCCGTATCCGACTTTTCTGGAACACGCTATAACTTTGTGTACACACGTCGGATCGAGATAAAACTTACGCCATCGGACTCATAGCAATACGCTGGTCCTGTGACCCAAGTTTGGTCCGATTCTGAGAACGTTGACAAAATCGCGTATTGTGGGCCCCACAGGCTCCACTTGACGGGCGATTTTGTGATCGGCTCATCAGAATCCAATTCCGGAAGTTCTGTTGGGTTCATATCATCGTTCCTGACTTGTAGACACTGAGTTTGAGGAATTTGGAGACCTTTGACCCCGACACGCTTTTCGGTGCAAAGTGGCCCACATGTGGACCCCGCATTAACCCGGAAATGACCTTTTTGCCCCTGTGTCCAAATTGGACGTAAGGACAGGCATTTCTAGCAGTTTGATATCTTCTGAGACTGTTGGTGATGTGTATTACAGCTTTTGGAGGAATACCCACAGGATCCACTGATACCGGGACGATTGTGGATATTCAAACATCAGGCAAGTGTACCTTGCCAAACTTTGCAGTCTTTATATATATTTCCTTGCTTTATTTATATTGCTGTGCATGCTCAACCTTGGACCGTGTGACGTACTTAGCGTCCGATTATCAGTCGGGTGCCAACACTGTACGCAGTGTTGGGTACTGTCATGTAGAGATGGACATTCGTGACACTTTATATTCTCGTACTTGTCTTATCAAGTACCATACGACCCAGACACTTGACACTGTTCATGAGACAGGATCTTCCGAGATATTCGTGGTGATTCTGTATAGGATACAGGACTTGACAGAGATACTATATTTATAGATACTTATGACTTTTTGCATTAGGTATGATCCCGCTTGACATGGACATGAGACGTTACGGTCATGATATGCGTGGTTACATGGGGTGGGGAGAGACACACAGGCTACAGGCTATTTTCTATATATATCTACTACTATTGTGAGGCCGTAGACTCTCGTAGCAGAGCTAGGCACATTATGTGTTATTACCACTACCGGCTCCCCGACACAGAGCTTGTAGTGGCTCAGCCTGAGTACTCGTGCTGCTCTCACTTGCATTTTCACTTAGATGGTTACTTATTTGCCCTATTTATTTTATTATCTGCTGCACTGCATTTATTTTGGTATGAGATTTCTTGTACCTTGCTATGTCCCCTGAGGACCTGGATCCGGATTATGTCCCAAGGATTTGAGGACGAGATCTATCCCGAGATATACGGAACCGGAGTAGGAGCTGATCCAGGAGCTGTACCGCCATCCGAGGACGAGGTGTTAGCCGAAGACTTCTCCTGAGCATCCATGTTTCTTGCTCAGTATTTATTTATTTATTTCAGTCATTTATTTCTGGTCTGTTGAACCATTGTATCAGATATTTATCGGGTTGTTCCCCGAAGCACTTTGTGAGACTAGCTGATGATTTACATTCCCTAATTTATTCTGTGGATCATATTTTTATATCTTGTGTGGATGAGATTAGTTGTGCCATATTGTCGTAGACTTGATTTTACAGCTAAAGTATGCCGTGATGGATCCATTAAATTGGGTTTGTCCATCGGTGCGTGCTGCTGGCCATTGCCACGCGTCCAGTCCCTCGGTATTTTGGGACTGGGGCGTGACATAGTTTTTGTGGTGGCCCATGCATGTCGACGACTAAATTTTTCGTTTTCAACTAAGGGACCGAACCAGCCTACCCTAAGGATAGGATAAATTATAGGATCTCATCCATTACTTAAACCACTATTGAACTCTATATCGAACTCAAAAATTGTTACTTGAATTGCATCCTGTTTTGATTCCTCTGAGCTTTCTTACAGTTTATCTTTTGATTGCAGAGTAATGGATCCCAGGAACGGAGACGAGATTCCTTTGGATACACCACACGACGCTGTGATTACTTATACAGACGGAGTGACTCCAGGGAATGGAGGACAAGCATCGCAGAGCGATCAAACCGGACAGCCTAACCCAAGGTTCCGGAGAGATGACATCCCACCTCCACCACAGTTCACTCCCAGATGCCAGTTTTTCCGCCAGTGCAAGCCATGGACGGGCAACAGGTGTTCCAGATGATGTATGCCATGATGTAAGCACAGCAACAGATTCAGCAAGAGGCCCATCAGCAGGAGGCCGAGTATCTGAGAACCAGCCTGGTATCCGCATTGGAGCAGGCAAATCCACCAACGAGGCGAACAGCGACGGGATCTATCACCAATTTCCGTTATCTCAAGCCTCGCACATTTTCTGGTAAAGAAGGGCCAACAGAAGTTCATGAATGGCTCACTAACATTCAGCATCAGTTGGAAGCTGCTGAACTTCCGAGAGAGAAGTGGATGACTGCGGTCAGAATGCAGTTAACTGAAAATGCCCATCACTAGTGGCTAGCAGAAGAAAGGAGGCTCGGACAGGACCGAGTCACATAGGAAGAGTTCTCCAGACTCTTCCAAGAGATGTACATTCCAGTAGTTGCACGATCAGAGCTCAGAGACAAGTTCAACCGCCTTATCCAAGGCAGTATGACAGTGGAGGAATACAACGCGGAATTCATTCGCCTTAAGTCGCTTCGCTCCAACATTGATCTCGACAGAGGAAGAGAAAGCTGAAAAGTTCTTTGATGGACTGAAGTTCGAGCTTCAGAGATTGATTGGCTCGGTCGCACCTACCTCTTATACCGATGTCCTTGCAGCAGCACGACGCATGGAGCACGTCACTAGAAGGGAATCGAATCTGAAGGGGCCAAACACATCCGCACTACCCAAGACAGCACCTGGAGATTCTGCAAAACGATTCCAGAAGAGTATACCAGAGAGAGCAGCACACAGGGTCATATCTCTCCCTACCTGTCACCACTGCGGCAAGGTAGGACACATTGAGAGAGAGTGCAGGCGTAAGTTAGGACTATGCCTGCTTTGCGGATCAGACCAGCACTTTTCTAGAGACTGCACTAAACAAAGAGAGGGAGCACCGAGACTGGACTTGCCTGCACCACGACCAGCTTATCCAGCAGTAGGAGCACAGCAGACATGAGTTGGAGGCGTCAGGCCACCAGCCCCAGGAGGAAACCAGCAGAGACCACCACTGGCACCACAGACAGCCCTATTTCAGCAGCAGCAGCAGCAGAGAGGACCAGCTCAGGGTCGAGGCCAGGCATTCACATTAGCTGTTGAGCAGGAAGCTACTGCAGGTGAAGTCATCGCAGGTACTATTTTAGTAGCTTCATTACCAGCTGTAGCATTATTTGATTCTGGAGCATCGCATTCATTTATAGCAGCTAGCTTCGTAGCCACCCATAGAGTAGCTACCGCACCCCTTTCGAAGATGAAGAGAATTCTTACGGGAGGTGAAATTATTCCGGTTAGTGACGTCTGTAGATCATGTTCTGTAGTAGTTTGTGGAAGAGAGATGCGAGCCCAATTTTTGATCTTTTCTATGCCTGACTATGACGTTGTACTTGGTATAAACTGGTTAAGTCAGTACCATGCGACTCTTGATTGTCGACTGGGAAAGGTTATATTTAGACCGCCTGGACATCCAAAATTTGAGTTTCTTCGAGGAGCAGTAGAGCAAGGAGTTCAGCCTACTCTTAGGGTACTCTCTGTATAAGGGGAGACAGGTTACCCAAGAGTCATCTCAGAATTTGTGGATGTATTTCCCGATTATCTTTCAGGTTTACCGCCTGATCGGGAAATAGAATTCACAATAGACTTAACTCCAGGAGCAGAGCCTATCACTTCATCAGTATATCGGCTAGCACCTAAGGAGTTAGTAGAGTTGAAAGAACATGTTGACGACCTTCTGGATAAGGGTTTCATCCGGCCCAGTATTTCACCTTGGGGAGCACCCATATTGTTTGTGCCGAAGAAGGATGGAACAGTACGGTTATACATTGACTACAGGGCACTGAATGTTGTGACCATCAAGAACAGGTATCTCTTACCACGCATTGATGATCTATTCGATCAATTGAGTGGTGCAAGGGTATTCTCGAAGATTGACCTTCGATCCGGCTATCATCATATCAAAGTAAGGAAGGAAGACATCCCGAAGACAGCTTTCAGGACCAAGTATGGACATTATGAATTCTTGGTGATGCCGTTTGGCTTAACCAACGCGCCAACAGTGTTTATGAGTTTAATGAACATAGTCTTTCATCAGTTTTTGGATAAATTTATGGTTGTTTTCATTGACGACATTCTAATATATTCCAAGAGCCATGAAGAACCCGAGGAGCATCTCAGAATCATGTTAGAGACCTTGAGGCAGGAAAAGTTATATGCTAAACTCAGTAAGTGTGAGTTCTGTATGGACAAAGTACCTTTCTTGGGATATATCATCTCAGGAGAAGGACTTTCAGTGGATCCAGAGAAAGTTGCGGCAATAGAGACTTGGCCTACACCCACCTCAGTTGCAGAGGTGAAAAGTTTTCTCGGACTTGCGGGATATTACCGAAGGTTTATAGAAAATTTCTCGAGGATTGCAGAACCGATGACGAAGCTGACACGCAAAGACCAGGAGTTTATATGGACAGAAGACTGCCAGAAGGCCTTCGAAGAATTGAAGAGAAGATTAACAACAGCACCTGTTCTGACTCTTCCTTCGGGGTCAGGAGGTTTTGTTGTTTACAGCGATGCATCAGGTAGCGGATTGGGATGTGTTTTGATGCAACATGGCAAAGTCATTGCTTATGCATCGAGACAGTTGAAGGTTCACGAGAAGAACTATCCAACACACGATCTGGAGTTAGCAGCAGTTATATTTGCATTGAAGATTTGGAGGCACTACCTTTATGGGGAGAAAGTAGACATCTTTACAGATCACAAAAGTCTGAAGTATGTATATACTCAGAAGGAGCTTAACATGAGGCAGAGGCGTTGGCTTGAATTGATGGTAGATTTTGACATAGATCTGCAGTATCATCCGGGAAAGGCGAATGTTGTAGCAGACGCACTGAGCAGGAAGCCTGCAGCTTATTTCTTGACGATGCAGCCCAAGTTATTGAGAGATCTATAGGAGCTTCAGATAGAGGTTGTCCTACCAGGACAGAATGGCTTGATGGCTAATCTTAAAGTTAAGTCATCACTCGTGGAGAAGATTAAAGAGGTGTTGCCCACCGATGCTAGATTTTAAAGACTGAAAGAGAGTATGGAAGCAGGCATGCAGACAAGACTTCGCATACACGAAGACGGGACATTGAGGTTTGGAAATCACCTGTATGTTCCAAATGGAGAATTGAGACAGGAGTTAATGACGGAAGCACATAGCTCTATGTACTCTGTTCACCCAGGAGGAACCAAGATGTACCGAGACTTGAGACAGTATTACTGGTGGCATGGAATGAAAAGGGAGATTGCAAGATTTGTGGCCAAATGCTTAGTCTGCCAGCAAGTAAAGGCCGAGCATCAGAGGACTGCAGGTATGTTACAGCCGCTTCCTATACCAGAATGGAAGTGGGAGCATATCACGATAGATTTTATCACAGGATTTCCGAGGAGCCCCAGCGGAAGAGACGCAGTATGGGTTATAGTGGATCAACTCACTAAATCGGCACATTTTTTGCCATTTAGAGTTGGACAATCCATAGAGGTACTAGCCGACATGTATATGCGACAAATTGTCAAATTACATGGAGTGCCTGTTAGTATTGTATCGGATCGAGATTCGAGATTTATCTCTCACTTCTGGAGAAGCATGCAAGACAGTCTGGGCACCAGACTCAAATTCAGCACGGCATACCACCCACAGACAGATGGACAATCGGAGTGCACCATTCAGATCTTGGAGGACATGTTGCGATCATGTATGCTAGACTTCGGAGGATCTTGGGAAGATCATTTGCACTTAGTAGAGTTCTCCTACAATAACAGTTATCAGGCCAGCATTCAGATGGCACCATTCGAGGCATTATACGGAAGAAAGTGCAGATCGCCTATATGTTGGAGTGACATAGGTGAACGTCAAATACTGGGTCCAGAATTGGTAACGCAGACAGTGGAAAAAGTAAAATAGATTCAGAATCATCTACGAGCAGCTCAGGACAGACAGAAGCATTGGGCAGATACGCACAGACGTCCCCTAGAGTTTAAAGAAGGAGAGCACGTGTTCTTGAGGATTTCGCCCACTCGAGGTACTATCAGATTCGGGAGCAGAGGCAAGTTGAGCCCAAGGTATATTGGGCCATTTGACATTCTAGAGCGCGTTGGTGAGGTGGCTTATCGTCTTACATTACCTTCATCCTTAGAGGGAGTGCATGACGTATTCCACGTCTCACAGTTGCGAAGGTACGTGACCGACCCAAGTCACGTAGTCGATCATTCAGAGATCGCAGTGGGCCCAAGCTTAAGATATGAAGAACAACCAGTTGGCATCCTCGACGTCAGTGAGAAGACATTGCGGGGACAGACAATCAGACTGGTTCGTGTAGCTTGGAAATATCATTTTCCTGGCGAATCGACTTGGGAACGAGAAGTTAGTATGCGCCAGCGTTACCCCCACTTGTTTGAGGAGGCAGTTGTAAACTAAGCCACCTTGTATTTCCATAATTCTCTCTTTTGTAGCTTACTCTTTGATTGCGAGGACGCAATCCTTTAAAGGAGGGAAGATTGTAAACCCCCTATTTTTCAGAATAATTTTTAATATATTTTCGGTATTTTCTGGAAAAGAACCAAGGTAATTAAGGGTTAAGGATTTTTAAATATAGTTTATTGGAATTAAATTATTGTGGAAATAATATTTTATGGTGTAAAATGGAAAACCGGACATGGGGTATTTTTCGGTGAATTTATTGGACTCCGGAAACGCGTTTTAAGCCTTAAAAACTTTTGGCTCATTAAACCGAACCAAACTAAACCCAGATTAAACCAAACCGTTGACAGAACCAAACCGATGGCTAAGCCGAACCAAGCCAACCCATCATAATGGGTTAGGTCGGGTCGGATCCAGCAAACCCGACCCGGACCCGAAACCCTAACCGAGCTCTAAGAGAATCCTCCACCGGATTCACTGTTCATGTCCTATTTATACCTCGACTTCCGTGCCCGCCGCCGCCGCAAAACCCTACAGACCCATCTCCGCCGCAGCCGATGATCCCTCTCGCCTGAACCCTAGGCAGCCGACATCTTCTCCACCTTCCACCCGTTCCCCCAGACGTCGACCACCCCTCGACTCCGTCGTTCTCATCCACTCGATCAACGGCAGCCTCCTCTTCTCCCCACGACCCTGCCCCTCTGCTCGACTCCACCCGCGACCACCCATCCCCGCTCGTCCCTCGCCGAGCTCCAGTCCCCTCGTCGACCTCCCCACCCGCAGCCCGACTCCGGCGCTGCTACTCACCGCCGACCCCGACTCCCCCTCAACCCCGACCCGCCGCTGGGAACAACAGCCGACGAGCCTCCCTCCGCCGACCGGAACGGCTCGCCTCCAGCAACCTAGGCAGTCGCCCCGATCCTGACTCGGCTCGTGTCAAGGAGACACGACAGACACGCGGACACGGTAGATTCTCGACCAGGACACGAAGAAGTACTCTCTGACACGTGGAATTCAGCGTTCACGGAGCCCTGTTCAGGTACCGTTTTCTCTCACCTCGCAACTCCATTTTAGTTTCCGTCAGTTGCTACGCGTACACTGTATAACCCTCTCAGTGCCCGTGCAACCCGCTCGGTGCATCGCGTCCTGTGGTGATCGCACACCGCGATCCAAAAACAGGAAAAATAACGCCCTGTTTTACCCCGGAACTGAGTGCGCCCTGCCAAACGGGACGACTTGGTCGCACGCGGTCTTCACAGATACGTGCGCGTCGTTGATACGGATGTGTGAGATTTCACAGAAGCTGATTCGGATGTGCGAGCACACCGAAATCAGTGCATATCCGCGGACAACGCCCCGTATCCGACTTTTCTGGAACACGCTGTAACTTTGTGTACACACGTCGGATCGAGACGAAACTTACGCCATCAGACTCGTAGCAATACGCTGGTCCTGTGACCCAAGTTTGGTCCGATTCCGAGAACGTTGACAAAATTACGTATCGTGGGCCCCATAGGCTCCACTTGACGGGCGATTTTGCGATCGGCTCATCGGAATCCAATTCCGGAAGTTCCGTTGGGTTCGTATCATCGTTCCTGACTTGTAGACACTGAGTTTGAAAAATTTGGAGACCTTTGACCCCGACACGCTTTTCGGTGCAAAGTGGCCCACATGTGGACCCCGCCTTGACCCTGAAATGACCTTTTTGCCCCTGTGTCCAAATTGGACGTAAGGACAGACATTTCTAGTAGTTTGATATCTTCTGAGACTGTTGGTGATGTGTATTACAGCTTTTGGAGGAGTACCCACAGGATCCACTGATACCGGGACGATTGTGGATATTCAAACATCATGCAAGTGTACCTTGCCAAACTTTGCAGTCTTTATATATATTTCCTTGCTTTATTTATATTGCTGTGCATGCTCAACCTAGGACCGTGTGACGTACTTAGCGTTCGATTATTAGTCGGGTGCCAACACTGTACGCAATGTTGGGTACTGTCATGTAGAGATGGACATTCATGACACTTTATATTCTCGTACTTGTCTTATCAAGTACCATACGACCCAGGACACTTGACACTGTTCATGAGACAGGATCTTCCGAGATATTCGTGGCAATTCTGTATAGGATACAGGACTTGACAGAGATACTATATTTATAGATACTTATGACTTTTTGCATTAGCTATGATCCCGCTTGACATGGACATGAGACGTTATGGTCATGATATGCGTGGTTACATAGGGTGGGGAGAGACACACAGGCTACAGGCTGTTTTCTATATATATCTACTACTATTGTGAGGCCGTAGACTCTCGTAGCAGAGCTAGGCACATTACGTGTTATTACCACTACCGGCTCCCCGACACAGAGCTTGTAGTGGCTCAGTCTGAGTACTCGTGCTGCTCTCACTTGCATTTTTACTTAGATGGTTACTTATTTGCCCTATTTATTTCATTATCTGCTGCACTGCATTTATTTTGGCATGAGCTTTCTTGTACCTTGCTATGTCCCCTGAGGACCTGGATCCGGATTATGTCCCCAGGATTTGAGGATGAGATCTATCCCGAGATATACGGGACCGGAGCAGGAGCTGATCCAGGAGCTGTACCACCATCCGAGGACGAGGTGTTAGCCGAAGACTTCTCCTGAGCATCCATGTTTCTTGCTCAGTATTTATTTATTTATTTCAGTCATTTATTTCTGGTCTATTGAACCATTGTATCAGATATTTATCGGGTTGTTCCCCGAAGCACTTTGTGAGACTAGCTGATGATTTACATTCCCTAATTTATTCTGTGGATCATATTTTTATATCTTGTATGGATGAGATTAGTTGTGCCATATTGTCGTAGACTTGATTTTACAGCTTAATTATGCCCTGATGGATCCATTAAATTGGATTTGTCCATCGGTGCGTGCTGCTGGCCATTGCCACGAGTCCAGTCCCTCGGTATTTTGGGACTGGGGCGTGACACCCAACATAGAAGATTATGTCATCTTGGTGAGAGTATCTACCCTCCGGGATCTCGGAGTCTGTTCCTTAGGAATCGTTGTCACCTTGGAACACTGGGTTGTTGCGCACGTCCAGGGGGACACTACCCCCAGCTTGGGCCATCCCCAGGGGTTCTGAGGAAGAACTGCCCCCAGGGGCTGACAACTTCTTCCTTGAGGCGGTTCCCTGGAAGACGCCCTCCGTAGGTGCCGTTGTCCGCCCTCCGGGTAGTCGCCTTCACGATGCAGTGGTAGAGAGCGTCGAACTGAAGGTATTTGACTCTTTTCTCCCTCGGTGGCGGGCATCTTTCTAGTTAAGTAGCATGAGGCGAAGGGAAACTCCTTATCCTCTGTTGCTTGCACCTGATATTCGAGTTATTTCCGGGTAGAGGGTTTCTTGTGCAGTCATTGGACGGTCGACTGCCTGTCTGTGGGTACTGCCGCTTTATTACAGCAGAAGTTAATGATGATGTTGGCACAACATTGCCTTGGAGAGGGTATGTCGCACGCCAAAGTTGTTTCTCTTGCTTTGCTCATATGAGTAATCACGTCACGCAAATCATGCGAATGGTGTTTTACCTTTGCATCCTCTTTATGAGTCCGGGTATTCCGGGCACACGGATGTGTAGGTGCTGTATTTGCTCCCTGGCCTGGAGTTCGTACACTAACTTGCCCTGAGGTACCGATGAAAGACTTTTGAGACTGACCCTATCCATTAGTCCCTTTGGGCTGGACGCGTGGGTCAGTCATGTACAACTTTCCTTAGAGGCTCGCGGTATAGTTAGCGATGTCGATTGGTGGCCGGTCGTATGAGTAGTTGCTTGAGCTTGATGGGCTTGCATTGTCGTTTACTTCTTCATCTTACCGCAGGCGCGTAGTATGAAGAGTTCAGATTTAGGTTTTCACCATTCTCAGTGGGTCGTATAGGATCTGTGCCTCATGAGATACGGTCAAAAATATAGGTTATGTTGCTATCAGGGTCGCATGCGGCCTGCTGTCTGCGGCTGTGAGTTGATGCCGCATGGACAGTCTTATGCGGTCTCCTTCTTGGCCGCATAGAAGCTGCCTCAGCACCAGAACGTCTGGCATCGTAGTATTTTGCTCTGCCAGAATTTATGTGTTGAACAGTTTCTGCGTCAGCCCGGGATGCCGCATAGACGTGGATATTCTGGGTCTTCGTTCGACGATCGTAGTTGACAACAGAGAGAGAGACTGGAAGCGTCTGCTCCGCAGCTGGGTGGGGCGCAGCGTCCTTGGCCACCCACATTCTACGGGTCTTCTTGGGCTTGGCTATCCTTAGCGAAGGATTAGCACTTTCTTCAGAGAACATGTCCTCAAACGCTTGTTGGTCGAAGCGGACTACCAGCATCTTTTGCGTCGAGCCGAGCTTGGCCGCATTGGATTGTGTCACCGACTTCTCAACAGTGGAGAAGGATGTCCCCAGCAGAGTCACCACCGTGTTTGCCATTTAAATCAAAAAAAGAACTAGAAGAACTAGATTTGATTAACAAACTAAGAAAAAGTACAGAGAAGTCCTAGAAGATAATTTAAGTATAAAGTTATTTTCCAGGGAGTGATAATGGAGGGTTAGGAGTATAGAAACTCTCTTTACTCCATGGATGATCCGATGCAGAAGCACTTCTCTCTTGCTCGAGTGTAAATCCGCAGATAGCCAGCCAGCCAGCCTTTCTTCTCTTTTTTTGTGTCCGGGTGTGGTACCCTACTATTTATAGTCATATTTGTGGTCGCATAGATTTCAGGTTACATGAATGGTGGGTTTGCCACGTGTCCCCTCTTAACGGAAGGGTGCTACAACTGTGCGCGAGAATTCGGGCTTCAGCTGTCACGTGGACATTTGTTAAGATTTTCTTGTTTGCTGAATATCTGGATGGTTCTCATCTGTTGTAGGTGCGACTTGGTCAAATGGACATGTGGCCGCTATTTGGTTGGAGAGAACCACTCAGTTATAACAACAAGACTTGGTCGATGTGGAATCTCGGACACATATGGCCAAAGACGCACGAGACGCATAGAGTCTGGAACGCCCGGGGCCAGAGACGCATGGACCGCATAGAGTTTGGAACATATGGGCCATAGTCGCATGGGACACATGGAGTCTGGGACGCATGGGCCAGAGACGCATGGACCGCATGGAGTCTGGAACGCATGGGCCAGAGCCGCAATGGATCTTTTGTCGTATTGTACACGTGGCTCTGTACTATCCTTGGGACTTCTGTCTCTTAGTGTGCTCTCGTCCTTCGAGGCGATCAGAAAAATTATTTTTTCAGGATTTTTTGTCAGGCATCATCTTTGTTGTCAGGACGTCATGTCAGATCGACCTGCGGCCAGTTGTCAGGACGCTCGTTTGGACCGCATGGGTGTTCTTTTTCTGGGCCGCATGGGTGCGGCGGTCCAACATCTGTTGAGTTTTATTTTGGGACGCAAGGACGTCGGACGCATGGATGCACATTTTTCATGCTTCTACAGCGTAGAAATACGTAAGTTCCACTTTGGGCACATTTGTGTGTCGTCTCAACTCTTTGTGCGTACTAATCGTACTACACATAGTCTCCTAGCAAAAGTGGGCCAGTCACACTCCTTGAGTCAATGGCGCACTTTGAGTGGAAACCCAGTTGGCCCACTTTGGTGTATATTCCATCAAATTTTTCCCTGAAAAATCAAGAGAAAGTGCGCCACAGCCACTTTGTGCACTTTCTTCGAGTTGGCCATCTGCTGCACTTTTTTTAAGTTTCAACAGCCGGCGCACTTTGCTTACGTTTGGTAGCTCGCACACTTTTTTCTCTTCGTTTCCTGAGGGACAAAACTTTGGTTTGTTTCTCGATTTCTGTGTTATTGATTTGTGTGCTCCTCGACTGACGAGTTTTTTGACTGTCGAGCTTTGACCTTGGATTGTGTGTTTTGTCTTGTAGCTAGCTTGCACGCGTATTTTTCTTGAAAGTGTTCTTTATTCTTGACCGCGTACTTTTGTCAAGTGCGCCGTGTTGGTCAACTTGACAAAGTGCGCCACCCTTTATAGCTCGCGCACTTTCTTACGAAGGTGAGCCAACCTAGTTTTGGTCGTTTGTGCGCCAACCTTACTTTTGTGTGTTTTGTGCGCCAACTTGCTTTGTGTGCCTACAGTTTCCTGCGCACGTTGAGCCCTGTTGATATAGCCCTGTATGCCCTTGTTATTTTACTTGTTAATTAGATTAATTTTCCTTGATCATCTTATTATACGTTGGATAGAATAAGAGGCGTAGTTCAACTTGGGTGACGTTCTGTAATCCCAGTCCTTATTTGGTTTAAGGGTTGTGGATCTGATCTCTAGGAGTTCTCGCACTACTCCTATTCTCATTCATCGATATAAGAAAGTAAAAAATTGATGTGACCAGTACTAGACTATCCTGTCCTGAATAACTTGCTATCTGATAACGCGTCCATGATCTTGATTCTAGAAACTTGTTCCTACCCTGACTATTGTATCCGTGCTGATATACTTGTTCGCCCCGAGAGTGCTACTTGATATATATATATAAGTGAGCCGTCGTGTCACATACTCCTGCTATGTGATATATATGTTATTATTTTCATCCACGAATCTGGTAGTTAGACAGTGAATTTAGCCGTGGCTAGATAGTATTGATTGTTGCATCACGCTTCGGTGATTCCAGATTTTACTTTCGAGTGACAATAGGAATTCGTATCAAGAGTGCCCGTACTTAAGGTAAGACATCTAAGAATGAATATTCATGTGACCATGGCATGAGATTCTAATTAACCTAGGGTTAATTAGGCAACTTAACTAGGAAAGCATTGGGAGAAAACGGTATCTCGAGATCGTACATGTCGAACCACCCAAATTAGCTGGGAGTAAAGGCTGGCCACCACGGATATTGTATATCATCCGCACTAGTGGAGTGTAGTATCTGATTTAATTATAAGACTGAGCCAATATCTTTCCTATAGAAATCCTTGAACTGTTACTGATTATTAATTAGCGTAAGGCCCTTGCAATTGACTGGTATATCAATTACATATATTATTGGTTCAGCCAACCCTTCTCGATGATGGCAAGATCTGAGGATACTCATATATTACATTACTGGGTAACCCAGAGATCACATATCAAGCCGTAATACATAATTGGCCGTCTAATTTGTGCCTAGCCAGGAAAGTGGACTATCGTAGCATGATGATTCAACCAATGTCCTTGTTTGGTTGTTGTGTTGCGCTGTTGTGTTACGATACTCCATGGACTAAAGCTATATTGTTTTCTCCTATTGTATATCTGCTTGTGTACTGTGCTTTCTATTGAGTGGGATTAGGGACATAGACTGTTATGGCATGATGGTTCAACTCATGTCCTTGTTTGGTTGTTGAGTTGCGCTATTGTGTTACGATAGACTATGAACTGAAACTACGATGCAGAATATTTTAGCTTGACCATAATCAATGGACGTATTCTATCTTAATACGATAGGGCACTTTCTGTCCTTGTTTGGTGAAGGGGTGTCGTATCATGTCATGGATGGGACATATGCCATTGATTGTTGGCTCATGCATCTCATGCTATAGATCTGGTTTTGTTTTTTCATTTCGTGCTTCATTTGTGGTACTTGCTATTTGGGGTCTGATCCCACTGGTTTTGCATGGCCACGTTTAGAGCCAGCACCGGAGGATCAATCTTACTTCTCCCTCACTGATGGCACGCACCAGAAGGATGGCTGCTGAGAGTCACGAGTGGGTTTCTTGTTTCACTGCTTGTCATTTGTAAACTATATTTTTTTAGGCGTTTAGCAATACAGCACATGTTAGCCGGTAAATCTGGACACTAGTTTCCTACATGACTGTATTTATACTCCGACTGCAGCTGACTCGCTGTCATGTATAATGTTGTTTGTGTATTTGGCATATCATTTTGTATTGCTAGATCTCTAGAATATTCTGATGCGGCGTTTGAGACGCCTCACTGTTTATTCTGGAATGTTCAATGTTATTGCTACTTGATTGAATGATTGAGATATACAAGTTCTTGATCCTAGAAAACTTAATTGTAGTATGCACTCCCTCGTCTTACTTCGGTATTCCGTAAAGTGCGATTGGCTGAGTCATTTCTTCCGCTCTCCAGTATTCTGGATCTGTGACGTGACAGTCGGACTAGTAACTATTGTGCGCTAAAGTGCGTCAAAAATAATATGTACCAAAGTGCGCCGAAAAAGAGGCCGACAGATCTCGTACAAATAAGTCCAGTTCTCTCTAATCCAAAAGCACACTTAGCAACACTACTGAGGATATAAAGAGCTTCACCTCTAATCCTATAACTCTCATCAATGAGTTTGCAAGTTATCTACAGCAGAAGCTATGGCCGACGATAACAGGGTTCCAATTCTAGGAAAAGGAAAACTAAATATCCATATTATGCTTTTTACTCCTATACTAAACGTTATATGACCAATTAATAGAATATGCAGGGTGCTATATGCAGTAATTCTGAATCTTTCTATATAATATCAGACCAAACAGCAAACATCTTTTTCGCCCTAACGCACAGTCTTCTCGTCCAGTCAGCGTTGCGTCCTATGACGTCAGTATCGGACACGTGTACAAATATATTCGCCAAGATGCCTGTTTCGTGTTCTCCACAATCACATTGGCAGTTCCGCAAAAATAATGTGACCAATAATTTCCTCCTCTACTAGAAAATCCCCCCGGGTCGCTGTCGTCATCATTGCGATGGAGCTTACGTCATCATCACACTCTGTCATCATAGAAATGAGTGGGAGAAGAAACAGGTCATGGTCGTACCGACTGTACTACAAACAAAAGAGATGATAATTAAAAGAAAAATTGGCAATATTAAAACTAGACAGGAAAAAAAAAATTGCTACAGGGAATATAAAAGAAACGAAATGAAATGATTATTTTTAAACAATTCAATCAACGTAACAGCAAGAGCATCAAATTGAACCACATCGTTATTTTTCTCTGGCCGGGTCCACATGAGTTCCCTCCCACTTGCTCGGAACTTTCCTACTTCTGGACTCTATTGAGTCCAAGAAGAGGAGAAAATTAAAGAATATAAAATAGAAATATGTTTTTTACACAACATTTTCAAGTGTTGTCACGATACATTGTCATGTAATTTAAAATTATTTCGGAAGTAATTTTGTGAACATTCAAAATAGTTGTGTCTTCTATTTCGACACGTGACAACACTTGACTGTACGGTGAACATACATCCTAGTTTTGATAGATAAAAAATAAATAGAATTTTTTTTGTTGTTGTTGTCTCTGTAATGTCCGTTCATCGATAATCAATGTGGACGACCAATACATCCTAATAATAAACCAATTCGATTACAGAAACGCAAATATATAGAAATTTACAATCACTTTATGATACATGTACATATTTTTTTATTTAGGTCTGTAATTTTTTATAGGATCCTTTAAAATTATCAAAGGATTAACTTCCAGGAATTAATTGTGATTACAGTGTCATATAAAAGTAACGGATCACATGGAAGAAATCTTCTTTCTGAGTCATATTTATTTGTTTTTTCCCCATCAAATATACTAACAATTATATTTTGTTAAATGGTATTTTAGGCTCTAATGACCAATTATAGGAAGATCAACAAAGGAGACATCATTAGCCGATTGGGACTAAGCATAGATCTATTAGAGTACAAGAGACTCGAGGAGACGGATGGATAAATACAAACAAGTCCATGATTTGAGTTCCTGGAAGTCAAATTACTTATTTATTTATTTATTTATTTTGTATAACAAGTGATAAAAGAAAAAGGTCTATGAATGATCTAAACAGTGCCTAAGGATCCGTTTGGATATATTTTCTGAAAGTAAAATGTAAAGCTGTTTTCTGAGTATAGAGATTCTGGCTTCGCGTTTGTTTACTTTCATCTAAATAGTTTTATGAAAAGAAAAAAAAAATTGGGTAAAATAATTTTTGAAAATATTAGGTTGAATAAATGTGTCTCATATTTTCTGTGTCAGGTTCCCATATACTGTCCCTCCACCTATCTGACATAGATTCAGTTCTAGCAGATATCTCGTCCCTGCCGCTGCAGAAGAAGGGGGAGAGTTCAGTCTCGACCACAAGAAGCTCAGGAGATCGTACTGGAAACAGTTTTCCGAATCGAGGCTGCAGCCGTCGAGATCGTACTCGTCGAGGTCGGGTTGGTGGTGCGGTGCGGGGAGGGGTTGGAGGTGCGAGTATGGTGTAGCCGTAGCACGGGAATGGTGTCGGGAGGCACGGGGGTGGTTACAGTCGCCTGGGAGGGGGGGGGGGGGGGGGAGGATAGGTAATTTCGTCATTTTTAAAATTTAGGATAATTAAGGATACCAAATTGTACTTTAGAAATATTTTCCTGGTAATATATAGCAGACAGACCATTTGAATCCTCTACCAAAATTGTAGAAGAGAGAACTCTATAGAATCCTCCACATTCCTGAACTAAATAATTTCACTATGGCAACAATTCTTAACCATAACAAAGAATTAGCCTAGGAAAATTATTCTTCCCTCTCATTTTCTATATTTAAAACCTTACAATTGGAAACTCATTTATTCCTTCTTCCTCCCCATACTCCATGACATGTAAAACTTCTTCCCTAAGGCAAATTCAATCCCCCAACCTATCCCACCAGAAAAAATTATTGTATGTGTCGGATGCAATGCATTCTTCATATGTCAACCATTGGATTACCATAGAAATGTGTGCATGCACACATTCCTATACAATCCCACGGTTGGGGATGGATCGGATGCAATGCGTCCGGCCCATAGAATAATTTCTCCCCCACCAGCCCTTTTCTCTTGCTCCTACCCTCTAACATCTCCTCCTCCGAATAAGCATTGCCAACGACGATACAGACACGGCTCAAATCCGTAGCTGCCGCCTCCCCTTCCACCTCCACCGTAAGTTCGCTTCCGAACCCCTCCAACCCCAACACGGTCGCATTCACGATCGACATTCTCTTCTCTATGCTAAACATTCTCATCTCCACCTCCACTTCCACCTTCGATCGGGGATAGTGCACAGGGTCAAGCGTGAAGTCCTTGGATGCGTCCACGTGTTCGTCGTCGTTCCATATGACGTCGAGAGGGACCTGGACCTGCTTGTAAAGATCGACGTCGTCTTCGACTACGGAGAGGTTGTGGTAACCCCCACCTACATTGGTGGAATCCTGCAAAGGAAGGAAAATGACTCGTAGTCTAGCAACTTCTTGAACAAAGTACGATCATCGTCGACAAAATATAAGTATAAAGTTACATTGTTAATAAATTTTAATTAAATTTTGAACATGCCTTCTACTTCCTCCGACAAAAAGTTGCTATTAATGCAACTATGTACACGAATGGCTAACAATGTATGTGACGTCCTGAAGACATGTGGCTCCTGTTTACTTATGAAAACAGTTTGAGAGGTTCAAGATGTCTGCAGTCTTACTTTCGTATAAAAGGATGCAGTCAGAAAGCTTTACCATTTGTGCTTCACGTGAAACCATCAATCAATCAACTAAATTTTTTTTTCGAAAAATTTCAACGAGAGCAAAAAAAATTCGTATATTTACAATAAAAACATAAAAGTTTTCAAATTTATTATAAAAGTATCAAAACGTCCTTTGTAAGGACATTTTATGCTTTTCCGTTAACTCCGTCAACAGACGAAATTTGAAAAAAAAAAATATATATATATATAAGTAAAACTCCCTTTGTAAGGGCGTTTTACAATTTTTTTTATTTTTTAAAACCTCTCTCTCCTCTCTCTTCTCTTTCTCACGCAGAAAAAAAAAATTTAATATAATATAGAAAACGTCCTTGTGAAGGACGTTATATATATATATATATATATATATTTATTTATTTATTTATTTATTTATTTTATTTTTTTTCCTGCAGGAACCTCTCTCCTCTCCCTCCCGAATCCGAACTCCTCCGCAACCCGAATCCGAACTCCTCCAGCCGGAACAAAAGAGGAGGAAGAACAAAGAAGAAGAAGAAGAAGAGGCCATGGCGGCGGATCTCGGCGAGGAACTGGTCCTCGAGGTGCTGAAGCGCGCTGACGTCCGGACGGTGGCGCGCGCATCGTGCGTGAGCCGGCGCAGTAGGCGGATGGCGGAGGGCGAGCGGCTGTGGGAGGCGGTGTGCACGCGCCACTGGGCCGGCACAGGGTGTGGGACCCACCAGCTGCGCTCCGTGCTGCTGGCTTTCGGCGGCTTCCGGCGGCTCCACTCCGCCTACCTCCACCGTCTGCAGTCTTACCTCTGTATAAAAAGAATACAATCAGAAAATTTTACCATTTGTGCCTCACGTGAAACCATCAATCAATCAACTTATTTTATTTTATTTTTTTCTCAAAGGACATGATTTTGCAACTACCAACAATCAGTATATTTGGTCTAAATCAAGAATGGACAAAGTACAGAGAGGGAATTTGGTGAGCATTTAAGAGGCAGGGAAGCTTGTTTTCTTGTCATGGTACTTGTTAACAATGAAGATTGGTCCAACTCAACTAAATCGTCATCCAGATTTTAATGGCAGATCCCATGAAAAATATTTATGTAGTTGCATTAAATATCAACAAAGAATTGCACGATGTACAGTTCTTAAGAAGATTGAACCCTCCACAAAAATGGAAAGAAAAAAATAAAATAAGAAGGGCATTTGTTCATTTAATTCTCTACTACATTTCATGTCAACCATACCAACAACATTCAAAGAAATAAATGAACATAATGTACAGATCTATGGGCTGTGCTGCAAAAATGGGGACACAAATATTGATAAGGACACAATAAGGATGCATATATTCTAGAAAAGGTTAAATAAGGATATATTTGGATAGCTGCAACTGTTTAAAATTTTTCTAAAAAATACAAATTGGAAGATATAAAATTAAAGACAGAAAATAGTAGAGGATTTGAGGCACGTTACATGCTATCCTTAGAATAGAATTTTGCCCCACGAACAGTGTAGTTGGTTTCTCGCGATCTATTTTCGAGATACAACGAATCCTTCGATCCAATTCACCGTGCATCCGGTAGCGAATCCCACGAACGATCACAACATTGTCCGAAGAAGGGAGATTGGATGGAGGAGTTTTTGGAGGAATTTAGGTTCTGGTATTTTTCTTTTCTTTTTCGTCTCTGTACGATTGTTCTTTCCTTCCGAATCGAGAGCGAGAGAGAGAAAAGAACAAACAGATTTATGTTTCTCAGATCTCAGGATCGTGTCCTGAATATATCTCTCACGTAATATTTTCCACTCTTTCCGTAACGGGATTACGTGAGAACGGTTCCGCGGAAGACCAGCAACCCGCCAGACCAAACAAACGGAAAAAAAAAAGTTAAGAAATTACCTTTGTATCCATGTCTGTTCCGTGCCGCGCAAGCGTGCAAAGTGCTAAGTGCGTGACTAATAAATACGTAAAACAATATATGGAAAGGAGAATGGCTTCTCCTTTCCCATGTGGGACTAAACAAAAGAGTTGTCTTTATTGAATCACATGGGTAAACAAATCTAACAATCCCCCACATGATTCAATAAGCTAACAAAGAAGGTATAGCACGATAGGACATATAGGAAGAAAAACAAGATATGGACAATCACACTGTGTATCAGAGGAAGGTGTCTTCCGGACTTGAACCTCCCCTTAGTGTTATACATCTCATCTATACATACCCAAAGTGACTTAAGTCTTGAACTTAGGATCTTACTTGTACAAACTCAACATACACACAAACACATTGTAAGCATTTCATCGTATCAACAGTTGTGCACTTTTTGGCCATGTGCTATCTCGATTTCTTAAGAGATCTAGAGAACAGCCCGAGTTCCCATAGAAAGCGGCCCTACTTTCACTCTTAAATAGGTGAATCTTTCTAGATATTCTGTAATTTATATACCATGTTTTACAAGCTACATATTCATTAAGATTTTACAATCACCATTTTATTTATTGCAGATCAACACTATACAGTAGAGGAATGGTTCTTTACAATTACTATCATATAGTGTTTCCAGTCATACATCAATTTTGTTGTTACCTATTGAACCTTTTCTTGGTGTTTCTAATCAAAGGTTGGGTTGCCTTTGAGGTGACTCAATCTATGGGCTTTAACCCCATTCCTCTTGCCGTCTCCAACACAAGTTTCCTTGAGAGCACTTTAGTTAGAGGATCTGCTAAATTGTTCTTTGATCTGACGAAGTCAATTGCAATTACTCCATTGGATCGTAATTGCTTCACCCGATTGTACCTCAGACGTATATGTCTGGATTTTCCATTATAACTTGTCCTTTGAACCTTTGTTATTGCAGCTTGGCTGTCACAGTGTACATGGATAGCATGAATTGGTTTGCTCCACAGAGGAATATCTGTTACCAGATTCCTAAGCCAGTCTGCTTCCTCACTGGTGAGGTCAAGAGCTATAAATTCTGCCTCTATAGTATATCTAGAAATACAGGTCTGTCTGGTTGAGTTCCACGCAACAGCAGCTCCACCCAATGTGAATACATATCCACTTGTGGCTTTGGTCTCATCTGTATCGTAGATCCAGTTTGCATCAGTATACCCTTCTAATACATATGGGTATCCTCCATAGAATATTAATCCATAGGATATCGTGCCCTTTAGGTATCTCATTACCCGTTCTAAGGCAGTCCAATGTGAACTATTCAGATTGCTAGTGTACCGACTAAGCTTTCCTACTGCGTAGGAAATATCAGGTCTGGTACGATTAGCAATATAGTTCAGGCATCCAATTTGCTGAGAATACTTCAACTGAGCCACACTGTCTTATTTATTCTTCTTTAACCTGATACTTGCATCGTATGGAGTGCTTAAAGGTTTAGAATCAAAATAGTTAAATCTTTTTACAACCTTTTCTATATAGTGAGATTGGGAGATGTCACGCCCCAGTCCCAAAATACCGAGGGACTAGCCACATGGCAATGGCCAACAACACACTCTAATGGGCAAACCCAATTTAATGGACCCATCAAGGTGTACTTAAGCTGTAACACAATAACAAAGTCTACTAAATATGTCACAATCTAATCTCATCCATGGAAGATAAATATGATCAATATCAGCAAAATCAAATATAAATGTCATCAGGTCTCAATAAGTAAATCGGAGAACAACCCGATAATAAGTCTGATAAAATGGTTCAACAGACCAGAAACAAAAGAGTCTAATAATAGCAAATACTAAGTATAGATAACAGATACTCAGGAGAAATCATCGGCCATCACCTCGTCCTCGGGAATCGGTTCAGCTCCAGTGTCTGCTCCTGCTCCTGCTTCTGCTCCTACCCCGTGTAACGTCCGCAACCGCACGGTGCATTACGCTGAGTCAGATTGAATGAAACAAATGCTGGTTATATTTGATTTGTTGGATTTTGGAAATAAGTATTGATTGAGTTGTTTCATGTGCAGATGGCTAGCGGGTTCGATGGAAATCAGGTGTTCGTTCAGAGCAGTACTGAGATAGCTGAGTTAGAATGATAATGCCATCTTCCTTAGTCCGATCGGTCGGATAATTTGTAGAGCATGGCCTGCTCGTACGGTCATACCAGTTGAGTAGATCATGCTTGCATCGGACCACGGGTTCAAGGGATTGGCCGTATCGGCAGGACAGGATGCTTAACGGGATCAAACATTGTGAGTGGGCTCTTTCCCTTCTCCTCTACTCCTTTATGCCTAATAATATGGAAAACACGTAAAGGCTTGAACACTTGGGCTGAAACATTGGGAATCACTATATTGAGGCATGCATAGAGTGTACGTCGGTTGCTTGGTAGGATTGTGGCTTAAAATGATTTGCGCGTTGGATAGTTGGAGCTAGAGTTAGAATATTGCACTTGAGGCAGTTGGTTGAATGATTGGGATTATGCTTACAGTTGGAAAGACATATTGAGGCAATGGGAATATCAAAAATTCGGGCGAGCGAGCGTGCATTCGTGCACGAGTATCACTTGGTCGCTTTGTCTTGCAAAGCGAGCAGTTGTGGTTCAAAACCGAACAACTGCATCGGCGAGGGTGTTATGCCGCTTGATGGGGCATTGTTCCACGAACGCGGGCATTGTGCCACTGAAACGGCATTGGGCCATGGGATTGCTTTGAGCATGGGTGTTGTACCAATTTAAAATACATTGCTGAGAAGCGATATTGTGAATATGGGATAACTTGATATTTGGTGCCTTGGGCTATATGTTGATGAATGGTCATGGATGTTTTGGTTGGATATTTGGTTATGGATATTTTGGTTGGATATTTGGTTATGGATATTTTGGTTGGATAATTCATGGAACGAGTCTAGGATCGCTTGGTGGGGCGAGAATGTTCGATCCTCTCGTCATACCTACTTTCTGCATGTCACGGACAACCTGTGTACACAGGGTTTGACATTTCCTCGAAACGGTATTCCGGGGCACTGGAACCGTATCGATCCGAAGGAAAATATTGATTCATGCTAGTCACGATGCATTACGGGACCTCCAGCGGGGCTTGCTACCCGGGCTGATAGGGAGCACCGTTAATGCTTGGAATATGTCCTTTATGGCTTGGCCAGTGACTTCATATAGATTAGTGTTGGCTTGCTTTTCTTTGGCTGGTTTGTGATTCGTGTAGGCGCGGCCACCTTGCCTCGGCAAGAGTGTGCACATTGAGATTGGATTATAAACTTTGGTTTGAGGATGGATACTGAGGCATTGGATTATTTGTTCGATAGTCGCGTTGCTTGGGCTTTGAGTAGGACGGTTTGCATGCTAGTTTCCTTTGGGTTGGTTATAATTGCTTGTCGATTGGTTTGAGTTGAATATTTGCATGCTTAAACTGTTTTACAGCTTTCCTTAACATGTCATCCCTATGCCATAAAATGAATCTAGGATTCAACTAGAAAGATCACCATATAACTGTTTGCATTCACTATTTTACTTAGTGTCGGCTTAGACGAGTGGGTTACCCCGCTCACCAGTACGGCTGTGTACTGACCAACGTTTGTGGGCATTATTTCAGGTACGCAGGTGTAGTGGCGCTGCTTAGATATACGAGACATGATGTATGAACTGTAAGTACCTTTGTGGGCTAGAGAAAGAGCAAGAGTATTGCATCGCCTTTGAGGCAATCGCCTTTGTGGTATTTTATTTGGACCCTAATCGAGAGCTTCGCTGCGTATTACTCTGATGTGTGCTTGGTACACAATACTTGACTTCCGCTGCAACTTGGTTGTTTCAATGATAACATTTGGTGTTTGACAACATCGCCTTGTACGAGCGCAACTCCAGGCTCGTACGGCATCACGTCCCGATGAGAACGATTGTCCTGCGGAAGAGCTGCAACGTGGTGATTCACATTCAGCAGGGACTATTGAGCTTGCGGGAGATAGGGGCATGACAAATTGGTATCAGAGCGCCTGGTTCATTTTCTCGGACTTGGTCCTTCGCTTCATCACCAACTCTAAATAGCTTTCGCGTGTCGTCTAGCTCTTGACTCTACTCGGTGCCGTATTGGATATTTTATGCAATAAGTCTATATATTGCTGGTTGTGGCTGCATGTTGTTCTTGGTTGTGTTGCTTTGGTTGGTTTTCGTTAGATCGCTTAGCATCGTTAGGCGTTGTTGCATTCGTGCAGCAAGTTGGATGGCGTTGTTGCATTTGTTCAACAAGTTGAGAGCTGTCGTTGGGTTGGCCTGGCTTGTCGTTCTGGGAGTTCTGATTTCATTAGTGGATCAGTTGGTTGGCATACGAGATTTAGTAATGCGGCATATTGTGAGTAGAAGCATTGGATTGAGAATGGATCATTGCACGAGTTGCTCGTGTAGCGAATGTGTTGGATAGAAGTTAGAATTTTGGTTGTGGCGCATCGGTTGGGCAGGTTTGAGTTTGGCTTAGGAATATCAGGATAGTTTGCACGAGCTGCTCGTACAACAAATGTGAGGAACAGTTGGGATTTGGATTGGATTACTTGGAAGAGAGCTCGATGCACGGGATTGCTCGTATTGCGAAAGTATCAGACGGCTTGAGAATAGTTGGAAGCATTGAGAATGGAACATAGCACGAGTTGCATCGTGAGATTGATGGAAACAGTTGGATAATTCAGGCATTGGCTGAGTTTTTTGTCAGACTTGAGTTGTGAAAGGCATGATCACGCATGAGGGATGGTTCGAACGGATCTTGGATCAGTGCAAAGGAATTGTAATGCAAGTAGCGACTTGATTCAAAGTGGTATATGGGATACCACATATTGAGCAAGACATTAAAAATATTTTGGTTTGGACATCAATAGGAATTGCCTGAACGGACTCGGCTAACGGGAATATAAGTTGTTGGTACAAATCGGTTGTGTTGGGAAGAATGAAAATGGAGCAAGCAAATATTGAGTTGAGCATAAGGAACGAACAGTTGGGATACGTTTGAGCAAAGCGATTGGTTAATTGAAGGATAGCGAGCACGAACTACGAATTTTGGAAACACATTTGACCTGTTGGTTGAGAAATGAAACACGATCTTGGTTTGGAGGGACAATGCGATGGTTTCACACGGGCTTGAAGGATTTTGGATATTGCTGCTCGAGAAGTCGACTCAGGTTTAGCGGAAGTGGAATTTTGGGCAAGATGGTGCAACGATGGTAGACGGATTCTCCGGAAGACGTGAACGGATTGAGGCAACAACTAAAGGCAAAAGATTGTGGCAGACAGACTTTTGAAGATGGTTAAATGTGGGAGCAACGTCGGAACAAATTACTGTACTATTTAAGCAAGTTGGACGTGCATTGTGGAACGCGACAAAGGGATAAGAATTGGAGTAAGTCTTGAGTTTCAGAAATTATTGCAATGGTAGTACGAGAAGTCGAACATGGCAGTTCGGAAAATTTGATGGATTCAGGGTAGAACGATGGATTGATGGAAGACGGTTTCAACGAGCGCAGTTCTCGAACTGTGGCTCGGATAGATGACAAGACTTTATGTGGCTAAGCGGCATTGGTTGACAGATCATCAAAGGTAGTGCATGAATTGTTCGGATTCGAAAGTTCGCTCGGATGGAATGGTTGGATTTTGATTCGGATTTCCAGATGAGATATAGCATGGTTTATAATAACTGTCCATCGTGATGACTTATAATTATCGAGCGTAGCTTCGAGACAGCTGACCCTAGCGACTTGACCGTCAGGTCGGAGATGAATATTGTAGACCCATAGAATGACCCTTGAGGCAGCGTATTTGGGGATGCGTCGAGGGAAGATGTGAGTGATGTGTGTTAGAGATTTGGCTTATTGACTGAGTGTTGGATTTGAGAGACCCTTGGGATAGCCTTCAGCTGAAGAAGCAGCCAGAAGATCGAAGCGACGGTGGAAATAGCCTAGTCAATTGATGAGATTCAGAGTCGCAGATTTTTATCGATGGCATCGCCTCTGACTCATCCCTGGAAGGGAATAGCATTCATATGAATTAACGACTGTGAAACTAGCTCGTGAAGTTAAAGCAGCGGCTCGTTCGAATTAAATCTTTGCGAACACTGGAAGGGACAGGTGTGCCTCAGATTTACAAGATGCATCGGAACTTAGTCTGGGAAGCGTGCTCGTTCGGAAGAAAAAGGTGATATCCTATGCTTCAAGGCAGTGGAAGCAGCACGAAGAACTATTCCATGCGCAACCTAGGAATTGTGGCGAGTGTGTCCACGTTGAAATCGTGGCGACACTATCCCTTTGGCGTGGCGGCGAGATCTTCGTGGATCACACAAACCTTAATATAGATGTTCACCCAGCGAGGTATTGAGATTGAGGAAGAGGTGTTTGGTTGAGCTGATGAAAGCAAAGTTTGATATTTGGGTAAGTCGCCTAGCTGGGGTAGTATCAGTTGAGATGATCGTTTGGTGCACGAGATATATTTGGAGATATTGCTAGTGCGGATTCAGAAATAGTTGAACGGATTGAGTTGGAACACGAACTGATTGAGTCGGGGGAAATCATCATATTTGTGAATGGTGCTTGAGCGAACATGTTGGAATGGAAATCGGATTGGTTCAATTGGGAGTAAAGCAAATAGATGCCTCGGACATAAAGATACCCTTGTAACTTGTTCAAATTTACTATCGCAAAGCTCGGCTGAAATGCATGTATTTTAGGGATGCCTTAAATATGTGTATGATCCAAAACTAAGCGATACAAGGAATTCGTATTGAGCTGCAAAGAGGATGTGGGAATAGGGAATTTGTACGAGCGTTCAGCAGAGCGAGATGCCGAGTCTGGATCATGAGTATGAGAGTTGCATAGAGCAGAGTTATGGAATTGGATTGTGGCATGCTAGTAAGGAATGAGTACCAGCACAGTTCATGGACGAACCTGATTCTAAGTGGTATATTATGTAACGCCCGCAACCGCATGGTGCGTTACGCTGAGTCGGATTGAATGAAACAAATGCTGGTTATATTTGATTTGTTGGATTTTGGGAATCATTATTGATTGAGTTGTTTCATGTGCAGATGGCTAGCGGGTTCGATGAAAATCAGGTGTTCGTTCAGAGCAGTACTGAGATAGCTGAGTTGGAATGATAATGTCATCTTCCTTAGTCCGATCGGTCGGATAATTTGTAGAGCACGGCCTGATCGCACGGTCATACCAGTTGAGTAGATCGTGCTTGCATCGGACCACGGGTTCAAGGGATTGGCCGTATCGGCAGGACAGGATGCTTAACGGGATCAAACATTATGAGTGGGCTCTTTCCCTTCTCCTCTACTCCTTCATGCCTAATAATATGGAAAACACGTAAAGGCTTGAACACTTGGGCTGAAATATTGGGAATCACTACACTGAGGCGTGCATAGAGTGTACGTCGGTTGCTTGGTAGGATTGTGGCTTGAAATAATTTGCGCATTGGATAGTTGGAACTAGAGTTGGAATATTGCACTTGAGGCAGTTGGTTAAATGATTGGGATTATGCTTACAGTTGGAAAGACATATTGAGGCAATGGGAATATCAGAAAATCGGGCGAGCGAGCGTGCATTCGTGCACGAGTATCACTTGGTCGCTTTGTCTTGCAAAGCGAGCAGTTGTGGTTCAAAACCGAACAACTACATCGGCGAGGGTGTTGTGCCGCTTGATGGGGCATTGTGCCACGAACGCAGGCATTGTGCCACTGAAACGGCATTGGGCCATGGGATTGCTTTGAGCATGGGTGTTGCACCAATTTAAAATATATTGCTGAGAAGCGGCATTGTGAATATGGGATAACTTGATATTTGGTGCCTTGGGCTATATGTTGATGAATGGTCATGGATGTTTTGGTTGGATATTTGGTTATGGATGTTTTGGTTGAATATTTGGTTATGGATATTTTGGTTGGATAATTCATGGAACGAGTCTAGGATCACTTGGTGGGGCAAGAATGTTCGATCCTCTCGTCATACCTACTTTCTGCATGTCACGGACAACCTGTGTACACAGGGTTTAACATTTCCTCGAAACGGCATTCCGGGGCACTGGAACCGTATCGATCCGGAGGGAAATATTGATTCGTGCTAGTCACGATGCATTGCGGGACCTCCAGCGGGGCTTGCTACCCGGGCTGATAGGGCGCACCGTTAATGCTTGGAATATTTCCTTTATGGCTTGGCCAGTGACTTCATATAGATTAGTGTTGGCTTGCTTTTCTTTGGCTGGTTTGTGATTCGTGTAGGCCCGGCCACCTTGCCTCGGCAAGAGTATGCACATTAAGATTGGATTGTAAACTTTGGTTTGAGGATGGATACTGAGGCATTGGATTATTGGTTCGATAGTCGCGTTGCTTGGGCTTTGAGTAGGACGGTTTGCATGCTAGTTTCCTTTGGGTTGGTTATAATTGCTTGTCGATTGGTTTGAGTTAAATGTTTGCATGCTTAAACTGTTTTACAGCTTTCCTTAACATGTCATCCCTATGCCACAAAATGAATCTAGGATTCAACTAGAAAGATCACCATATAACTGTTTGCATTCACTATTTTACTTAGTGTCGGCTTAGACGAGTTAGTTACCCCGCTCACCAGTACGGCTGTGTACTGACCCACATTTGTGGGCATTATTTCAGGTACGCAGGTGTAGTGGCACTGCTTGGATATACGGGACATGATGTATGAACTGTAAGTACCTTTGTGGGCTAGAGAAAGAGCAAGAGTATTGCATCGCCTTTGAGGCAATCGCCTTTGTGGCATTTCATTTGGACCCTAATTGAGAGCTTTACTGCGTATTACTCTGATGTGTGCTTGGTACACAATACTTGACTTCCGCTGCAACTTGGTTGTTTCAATGATAACATTTGGTGTTTGACAACATCGCCTTGTACGAGTGCAACTCCAGGCTCGTACGGCATCACGTCCCTATGAGAACGATTTTCCTTCGGGAGAGCTGCAATGTGGTGATTCACGTTCAGCAGGGACTATTGAGCTTGCGGGAGATTGGGGCGTGACACCCCGTATACCTCCGGATAGAATTTCTTTGCTAAACCTGGGGACATAATCCGGATCCAAGTCCTCATGGGACATAGCAAGGTACAAAATAACTCAAGCCAAAATAAATGTATCGCAATAATAAATGAAATAATAGGGTAAACTATGTAACTATCTATGTGAAATGCAAGTGAGAGCATCACTAGTACTCAGGCTGAGACCACTACAAGCTCTGTGTCGGAGAGCCGGTAGCAGTAATATCACGTAATATGCCTAGCTCTGATGTAGAGTCTACGGCCTCACAATAATAAATATATATATAAAATCAGCCCGTAGCCTGTTGTCTCTCCCCACCCAATATAATCACATGTCTCATGTCCACAACGTCTCATGTCCATGTCACGCAAGATCATATCTAATGCAGCAAGTCATATGATAGCTATGAATATAAAATCTATGTCATAAATCCTATAGCCTATACAGAATCACCATGAATATCTCAGAAAGATTCTGTCTCATGAATAGTGTCAGGTATCCTGTGGTATGACGTACTTGATAAGGCAAGCACGAGAATGTATAGGGTTTCGATATCCATCTCTAGGTGACGTTACACAACTCCGCGTACGGTGTTGACACCGAATATTATTCGGATGTTAAGTAATGTCACACGGTCCTAGGTTGAACAGATACAACATATAAATAAATCAAGGAAATAACATGTAGCAATTAGTGCAAGATTGGCAAGGTACACTTGCTTGGGGTTTGGATACCAACAGCTGCTCCGGTATCAGCAAAATCTACAGGTTCTCCTCCGAATGCTGTAATAAATATTACCATCAGGTTCAGAAGATATCAAATAGCTAGAATTGACTGTCCATAAGTCCAATTTGGACACAGGGGCAAAAGTGACAGTTTCTAGTCAAAGCGGGGTCCACATGTGGCCAGCTTCGCACCAAAAAATGTGCTAGAGACAATGTTCTCCAAATTTATCAAATTTAGTGTCTACAAGTCCAGAACGATAATACAAACCCAACGGAATATTCAGAACTGGACTCCGATGAGCCGAGCACAAAATCGCCCGTCAAGTAGAGCCGTGGGGCCTACGATACGAGATTTTGTCAACGTTCTCAGAATCGAACCAAACTTGGGTCACAAGACCAGCATATTGCTACGAGTCCGATGGTGCAAGTTTTGTTTCGAAACGACGAGCGTACATAAAGTTACAATAAGTTTCAGAACAGGGCCGATACAGGGTGTTGTCGACGAATACGCGTTAATTTCGGTGTGCACGCACATCCAAATCAACTTTCGTGAAATCCCACACGTCCGTATTAACAGTGCTCACCTTTCGGTGAAGTTCGCACATGACCAAGTCGCCTCGTTTAGCGGGACGCACCCAGTTCCGGAAAAATTAGGGTATTTAAATAACTAATATTTTGGTCATTTTCACCCTCGAATTAAATACAAATTACAGCACGATAAATTGAACTAAAAATAGGATTAAAAACTTGGTCATATGGTCTAAATTACTGTCATGACCCGCACCCGGTTTAGGGGCACGAGTGCGTGGGTACGTCCAGCCTACGCCGCAGCATCGGCGGTAGAACGCTGTCAAGGTCTTGATACTATCTAGCCAATCTCACACAAGCATCCAATCTCCATAAGGAGGCACGGATGACACAAATAAACGAGCACATACTCAATCACAGGATTACAACACGATAAGATAGCGAAACAAAAATTAAATACAACACAAGTCTAAAGTAATAATCAAACTCAACAGTTATCCAAGTCTCAATAAAATGCCGGAGACAAATCCGGTACCAAATAGGCTACTGAAAGAACTAACTAAAATATAGAAATTTCCGGCTAGACCTCCCGGAATCACAACTAGACTACCAAGTCTGCAGCTACTCACCATATGGTCCATAAAGAGTCGGACAGCGGTCCTCTAAGGCATAGTCTGGAAAAATGTTTCCAGTCAGGAAGGAGCAAAGTACAAATCTCAAATAACAGTTCCATTAAATTGATAAGGTCTATAATACAATAAACATGTCATGCTAGCTACTGAGAAGACAGTGAAATAAATACAATGGCAATTAAAGAGAGACAGGCAATGTAAAGAGACAGGCAATAGGCAATATGATACAGTCAGTGCATGTATGAAAATAAAAAGAACAAGAAACAATATCATATACGGGTGATGTAGTATATGATTTAAATAGGGAACTGTAATCTATTCTAAGTGTTTGAAATAGTAGTTCAAAATGTGATCGGCTTGGGAACATGTACGATAGCTACAGGGCCTGGCTAATCATGGGTGAAGAGCATGATTAACACTTACAATTTTCTATACTACAATAAGAGGTTATGATCACATTTCTTACTAACTACTTCCCCGCCCCCAACTAGTACTGTGGATCCAACCATGACACGTCACGATACACGAGCAAGTCCAATCTATCATATACGATGTCTAATATACATGTCGTGTACAATGTCAATACGATAATCAATGTAACATCTCATGACTGCAGATCCAAGCTATACTAGTCCGTGTAGCACAGTGTCAAGGATTCAGTTGTAACATTTCAAGATTATTGAATTTATAGAAATTATCAAGAAATTAGAAATTATCAGAGAATGTACTTGCCTTGGGTCCTTAGCTGGTATTTATTGGATGTCCTGTTCCAGAGTATCCCCTGGGTGAACCAACAGTCCTATAAACAAATCACAATTATAACACTTGTATCAGGTGCTATCCTAACACACAGTCTATAAACACTGGCCTCAGGGTCATGCCAGGCAGGGCACTAGTCAGCTAGGGTCAACTAGTAGGGATACATATAAATAAACATCTTATTAACTGATTACATATAATTTCCATCAATTTTAATAATAGATATATGTATAAATATATACTTAAAAATAAATAATACTTGTATATAAACATAATAAAATAATACTTGTATGTATATATATATAAACATAATTCATGAAATATATCTAAAATATATACCAATATAAATTACTTGCTATAGTTGCACATTTTCCAAAATACGTACATTTATATACTAACATATATTAAATACGTATTTACATATTTATACATTTATACCAAAATACGTATTTTATCTATATAAATATACCAAAATAATACATATATGTATGTGAATACATATACACTAAGTATTATTCTAATACACACATGCACATAATTCACATACATAATACACAAATATACGTATTTATATACATATATATATATATCTACACATTAATTAGATATATACATATGCATTTTAATTAATCATACACATATACTAATATGTATCTATACTAGAATACATATGCAAAATATATATATACCATATATTTATACCAATTAATAACTATACTATATACCTGTATATTAATATACACATACACACAGATATACGTATATGTATTTCATAATCCTATATTTATACACATTAATTAAATAACTCATATACATATATTATATATATACCCATACGTATATACGTATGTATGTATATACATATATATATATATATATATATATATATATATATATATATATATATATATATATATATATATATATATATATAAGAAGAAGAAAGGGGAGAAGAAGAATAACTCACAGAGGCTTGGGGTCGCTGGCCGACCGGACTGCAGAGGAAGTCGGCCGGAGTTGATCAGGAGGAGGACGATGATGGCCGGACTACGGGGGTCTCGAGCGCGGGGCTGCTGCTCGGCTGCTCGCCGGAGTCTCTGTCGGGGTGGTGGTGGCTAGGAGATGATGATAATGGAGGTGGTGGTGGTTGATAGGTGGTTGAAGGTGGTGATGTTTGGGGGCAGCGGCCACCGGGATACGGCAGGAGGGGACTTCGTCGGAGTGCAGGGGAGGAGCACATGTAAACCCCCAAAATTTTAAATTATTCAATCTTGGATTTTTCCCAATTTTCTGGAATTTTCTGGGAATTTTCTGTAATTAAAATCAGGGTTTTCAATTAATAAATAATTTTTTTATTAGCAATAAATAATATTAAAATATCATGAAAATATTATTTTTGAGTGCAGAATAAAAAACTGGACTTAGGGTAATTTTTCTGGATTTTTCTGGGCCCCAGAACTATTTTTAAATGCCTAAAAACAATTTTTCTAATTAATTAATTAATTAACTGTTTTAAATTATTATTATTATTATTATTATATTTTATTTATTTTATTTATTTTTCTTTTGGGCCCGGCCCAGTGGGCCGAGCCCAGTCCAGCCCAGCAGCCCACCCGTTCTTATCGGGTCGGGTCGGGTCAGCCAAACCCGACCCGCCCGCAAATCCCCGACCCGCCCGCACGACCCCGTCCCCCCCCCCACGTTCCGCGTCCCTCGCCGGCCGCCGCGCGCAGCGCCGCGCTTCCCGCGCCCCGCCCGCCGCGCTCCCCGCGCCACGTCGCCCCGCTCCGCCTTCCTCGGCCTCCCCTGCAACCGCCTGCCGCCCTATTTAAACCCCCTCGACCCCGGCCGTCTCCCCCACTCCCTCGCCGTAACCCTAGACGCCGCCGCCGCCTCCCAGAGCTCCGCCGACCGGCCGCTGTTCCCTCGCCGACCTCGCCCCACCGTTGCCTCCCCTCCGGCGCCCCGCTCCGCCGTCCCCGACGCCGACCGCAGCAGCAGCACAGCACAGCAGCAGCCGCAGCCGCCGCTGCCGGCCGCCGCTCGCCACCGCCGAGCCGCCAGAAGCACCGCCTCACTCCGGCGAACCGTTCCTCCGCCCTCGCCGGCCGTCCAGCAGCCGTCTCCGCCGTCCTCGGCCGTTTTCCGACAAACCCTAACCCTAATCTCTGTTCCTGTGTCGGACACGGGACACAGTGTCCGACACGACTCGGACACGATTTCGACCCTATTTTCGGGTCCCCTTCAGGTATGTGTAACTTTCGCCTCGTAGCTCCGTTTTCAATTCTGCAAATTGCGTTGTGAAGCCTGTATGACCCTCTCGGTGTCCGGACAAACTGTTCGGGACACCGCGTCCTGTGGTGATCGCACACCGCGATCCAAAAACAGGAAAAACCAGACCCTGTTTCACCCCGGAACCGAGTACGTCCCGCCAAACGGGACGACTTGGTCGCGTGCGGTCTTCACAGATACGAGCGCAGCGTCGATACGGACGTGTGAAATTTCGCGAAAGCTGATTCGGGTGTGCGTGCACACCGGAATCAACGCGTATCCGCGGACATCGCTCCGTATCCGCCTTTTCGGTAATTTGCCCTAACTTCGTGCACACTCATCAGATCGAGACGAAACTTGCGCCATCGGACTCGTAGCGATACGCTGGTCCTGTGGGTCAAGTTTGGTTCGATTCTGAGAACGTTGACGAAATCGCGTGTCGTGGGCCCCACAGGCCCCCGCTCGACGGGCGATTTTGTGTTCGGCTCATCGGAATCCAAATCTGGAAGTTCCGTTGGGTTCGTATCAGCGTTCCTGACCTGTTGACACTAAGTTTGGTGAATTTGGAGACCTTTGACCCGGACACGTTTTTCGGTGCAAAGCGGGCCCAATGGCGGACCCCGTTTTGACCCGAAACTGTCGTTTTTGCCCTTGTCTCCAAATTGGACCCAAGGATAGGCGTTTCTAGCTATTTGACATCTTCTGAGCATGATGATAATGTCTATTTCAGCTTTTGGACTCATCTGTGGAAATTTCTCCCAAGAACCAAATTAAACAGATCCAAACAACAGGCAAGTACCTGCACTTCAAGTTAATCTTTATATTGTGATAATTAAATTCCCTGCTCTACTAGTACTCTTGCTAATTACACGTAGTGTTAGAATACTATATTTCATGTCTTGAGTATTGGAATTCATGTCTTGTTATCATGTCGGGTGGGAGAATACTGAAAGGCATGTAGTTTACCCTTCCCCTTGTCGTGAATAATAGCTGTTGGTACACGACTGTCCATCAGCCGGATCTCGATTATTCGTGAATAATAGCCGTTTATGATGGCCGTATTAGCCTTATAAACCCCTGTATGCCAACTAAGTATTCTAAAAACAAACACAAGTTTCATACAGATAACCTCTGGTCATGTTATATTCTTGCTGACTGTGTAGTTTCTTTTCCTGCTCGTTTACTTCTTTTTTTCTCATATTCCTGTTTATAGTGTTGACTCTGAGATATTAACATTCCTTTATGCAATTTCCTTAACATGATATTCAATGTTTAATTGTCATAAATATTTAGTTTAACATTGTTGTGCACTGTGTACTTTGCTCCTTTCCTGACTGGATCTGTTGATTTAGGCGATGATGAGGATCTTGCCCCTACTTTTTATGGCCCTTATGAGGGTACAGATGATACCTATGAGGAGCCAGACCCTACCCAGGAGACCCCTGCTGCTGAGTAGCTTTTAGTAGCTATCTTTTATTTCTGTTCTTATCTTATTTAATCGGGTTTGTCCCCGATTTCATTTGAAATTCCTGTATTAAACATTTGAATTGTTGTCACATTCATTTCAGTTGCAAAATTTAAGTTTCTATTCTCATTATTATCTTGCCTATGTTAAGTTGTGAATGAGCTAGTTAGTAACTGTGGATAAACCTAGACAGCGTACTACCGCCGACTCTGCGGCGTAGGCTGGACGTACCCACGTACTCGTGCCCGAACTTCCGGGTGCGGGTCGTGACACGTTTTTATGGTGGCCCATGCAGGTCCTATCCTAAAATAGGGTAATACCCTAGGACAGGGTATGGAATAAAATTGAGGATTCTAGGAAAAGCTCATTCACAGTATAGCGTCCTTATTTCAATTCTTGATATCATTGCTGCTCAATTTTTCCTCTCGCCTTTGATTTCCAAGTATTTCTATTCTGATCTTCCTATCCCTTAATCTTTCAGAATGGTCCAGACCAGGAACACAATAGGAGGCACATCAGAACCAGCTGAGCCGAATGTGCCCGAGACTCTTGCACTCCCGCCGCCCCCATCTGTTCCGGCAGTTACCTTAGATGGGGCACAGCTAATAGGAGTGTTCCAGGGATTAGTGGAATCCCAGAAAGAACAGACGGCACTTCTGCGGACCAGCCTCTCAGAAGCTCTTAAACCCCAGGAGTCGTCACTCAAGAGGCCAGGGAGTGCTAAAGACTTCAAGAACCTTAGGCCTCTGGAATTCTATGGAACTGAGGGCATTCTCTATGCCGATGAGTGGATAGAGAATGTCGAGAGACTCCTGAAGACTGCCCGGGTTCCCGATGATTTCAAAGTGGAGTCCGCAAGCCTGCAACTGTTCGACATTGCTCGAACCTGGTTCAGAGACGAACCCCAACTATCTGCTCCCAACATCACCTGGGAAGACTTCAAGAGGCTATTCAAGGAGAAATTCTACCCCGAAGTGGCTCGGGAAGCTCTCGAAAGCCAATTCGAGAGACTGGAACAAAGTAACATGACTGTTGATGAATATACTGCTGAATTTAGCAGGTTAAGCCACTTTGCGGAGTACATGGTTCGTACCCCGGAGGACAGAGCCCGTAGATTCAAGAAGGGGCTATCTCCGGATATTCGTCTCGCTGTCACCACCAGCCGAGCTCGCACCTATGAGGAAATCCTGAGCGTGGTATAAGGCGTCGAGAGAGATGTGGGGCACAAACTGAAACGAGAAAGAGATACCGGAAATACGGGACCCAACAAACGCCCTTTTCAACAACAACAACAGCAGAGGGCCCCGCAGCAAAATCAGCGTCCTCCCCCTCGAGCTCCAGCACCCCAGGCTCAAGGACAGAACCAGCGAGCTCCCCCTTGCAACTATTGCCAAAAACCAGGCCACACTTGGCAAGACTGCAGAAAGAGGCTAGGTGCTTGCCTCTATTGTGGTTCCCCAGCACATCAATTGAGGGACTGTCCTGCTGCTCAAGGACGTCCAGCTGCACCAAAGGCTCCAGTCCAGGCCAGGCCCCCAGCAGCACAACAAAGGGGACCCCCGCTTCCAACTCAACAACAACGCTTTGCTCAGCACCAACAGCAGCAACAGAGGGGTGCACCGCAGCAAGGCCGTGCTTATGCAATAACTTTGGAAGAAGCGGAAGCCACAGCTGACGTGATCACAGGTTCTGTGCTTATAAATTCAATACCAGCTATTACTTTATTTGACTCTGGAGCTTCTCATTCATTCATGTCAGTAGATTTCCTTATGAAGCATAGCTTAACCACTAAACCCCTTAGGAATTGTTATAAGATCATTACCGGTGGAGGAATCATCCCGGTTAGTGATGCCTGTAACAATTGTCCTATTACATTATGTGGAAGAGAACTGTATGCTAGACTACTTGTAATGCCAGTGCCCAGTTTTGACATTATACTGGGTATGGATTGGTTAAGTCAACATCATGCCACCATAGACTGTCACAGAGGTAGTGTAATCTTCAGGCCCCCTGACAAGCCAGAATTTGAATTTGTTAGAGGTTCTAGAGAAATGGGTAATAACATAATTTGTGGAGCCCTAGTAACAGAAGAATTGCCACCTATCATCTCTGAATACCTTGATGTCTTCCCTGAGGATCTCCCAGGCTTACCCCCAGACCGAGAAGTTGAATTCTCCATTGACTTAGTGCCAGGAGCAGCACCAGTATCTCAAAATCCCTACAGAATCAACAAGAAGGAGATAATAGAACTAAATGAACAAATCAAAGAGCTAGAAGACAAAGGTTTCATTAGGTCTAGTGTCTCACCTTGGAGAGCTCCAGTATTATTTGTGCCCAAGAAGGACGGAACATCCAGAATGTGTATTGACTATAGGGCTTTAAATGCCTTAACAATTAAGAATAAGTATCCCCTGCCCAGGATAGATGACTTATTTGATCAGTTGAGTGGAGCTCGGGTGTTTTCAAAGATTGATTTGAGGTCGGGTTACCACCAAGTAAGGGTGAGAAAAGAAGACATCCCTAAAACTGCTTTCAATACCCGGAACGGATATTACGAATTCTTAGTGATGCCGTTCGGGTTGACGAATGCACCAGCAGTTTTTATGAACCTAATGAACAGAGTTTTCCAGCCATACCTAGACAAATTTGTAGTGGTCTTTATTGACGATATTTTGATCTACTCCAAGACCCCCGAAGAACATGAAGAACATTTGAGGCTAGCATTGGAGACTTTGAGGAAGGAAAAGCTTTATGGAAAATTGTCTAAATGTGCTTTCTTCCTAGACAAAGTAGAATTCTTGGGACATGTTGTGACTGGAGATGGAATAGCAGTAGATCCTAAGAAGATAGCGGCAGTAGAATCCTGGCCCACTCCAGACTCTGTAGCAGAGATTAGAAGCTTCCTGGGACTAGCTGGCTACTATCGGAAGTTTGTGAAGGACTTTGCTAGGATTGCTGAACCCATGACAAAGTTAACAAGGAAGGAT
Organism: Iris macrosiphon; assembly: GCA_036927795.1. Taxonomy (NCBI): domain Eukaryota; kingdom Viridiplantae; phylum Streptophyta; class Magnoliopsida; order Asparagales; family Iridaceae; genus Iris; species Iris macrosiphon. Next base: position 313,283,369 of record JAYESA010000005.1, on the reverse strand, counting down.
GAAGAGTTCACCTGGACTGAAGAATGTCAGCATGCTTTTGAGGAGTTGAAGAAAAGGCTGACTACTGCTCCTATCCTGACCTTACCCTCTGGAACCGGAGGTTTCGCTATTTATAGTGATGCTTCTGGAAAAGGTCTAGGTTGTGTATTGGAGCAGAATAAGAAAGTAATAGCATATGCCTCTAGACAGCTTCGACCACATGAAAAGAATTATCCAACCCATGATTTAGAATTGGCAGCTGTCATTTTTGCTCTTAAACTTTGGAAGCATTACCTTTATGGAGAAAGGGTGGAAATATTTACAGACCATAAAAGTCTAAAATATATTTTCACTCAGAAAGAGCTAAACATGAGGCAAAGAAGGTGGCTGGAACTAATGAAAGACTTTGATATCACTCTTCAATATCACCCTGGGAAGGCAAATGTAGTTGCTGATGCTCTAAGCAGGTATCCTATGGCGATGTACTTGACTATGGACAGACACCTGCTGGAGGACTTGGAAAGTTTAGGTATCGAAGTAATTATCCCAGGAAAAGAAGGCCAAATGATGAACTTGCAGATTCAGTCTACCTTAATGGACAAGATCAAGGAGACGCAGTTTCAGGACGAAGGCCTGCGAAGCCTTCGAGGTCAGGTGCAAGCGGGACTAGTAGAAGAATTCAGAATTCATGAAGATGGATCACTGAGGCATGGCGATAGATTATGTGTACCTCGAGGAGACATAAGAGAAGAAATCATGCAAGAGGCGCACAGATCGCAATACTCTATACATCCAGGAGCCAACAAGATGTACAAGGACCTGAGGACGCATGTTTGGTGGCATGGCATGAAAAGAGAAGTAGCCAGGTTCGTATCCCGCTGTTTAGTGTGCCAACAGGTTAAGGCTGAAAGACAACGACCTGGAGGATTGCTTCAACCACTACCCATTCCGGAGTGGAAGTGGGAACATATCACAATGGATTTTGTTTCCGGACTTCCAAGAACACCTAGTGGTAAGGATGCAATCTGGGTGATAGTGGATAGACTGACCAAGTCGGCACATTTTCTACCTTTCAAAGTAGGGCTATCTACAGAGAAGCTGGCAGATTTATATATCAGACACATTGTCAAGCTGCATGGAGTCCCAGTAAGTATTGTCTCCGACCGAGACTCAAGGTTCACCTCTCACTTCTGGAAGAGCTTACAAGCCAGCTTGGGGACGCAACTCAAATTCAGCACAGCTTATCATCCCCAAACCGATGGTCAATCGGAACGTACAATCCAGACACTTGAAGATATGCTCCGTACATGTGTCCTGGATTTTGGAGGATCCTGGAAAGACTATTTACATCTGGTGGAGTTCTCTTATAATAACAGTTATAAAGTCAGCATCGAGATGACTCCATTTGAAGCCCTGTATGGCCGAAGATGTCGTACCCCGCTATCATAGGACGACGTTGGAGAAAGAGCCCTACTGGGACCAGAGATGGTGATCGATTCAGCTGAGAAGGTAAAGCAAATATGGGACAGACTTCGAGTGGCTCAAGACAGGCAACGACATTGGGCAAATAGCCACCGAAGGCCCTTGGAATTTGAGGTAATTAAATTTATGAAATTCAAGTCAATTTAAACATTTTATTATGGAACTAAGACTTGATTATGACTCTATTTTAAGGTTGGAGAGCTGGTGTTCTTAAAGATTTCCCCGACACGTGGCACCATTAGGTTCGGAAGGAGTGGAAAACTCAGCCCAAGATTCATCGGACCTTTTGGCATACAGGAGAAAATCGGAGAAGTGGCATACCGTCTGGCATTGCCACCCTCTCTGGAAGGAGTCCATAACGTCTTCCACGTGTCGCAGCTGAGGAAGTATGTGTCAGACCCCAGCCACATTTTGGATCACTCAGAGCTCGAAGTAGGCCCAAGTTTGACTTACCAAGAGCAACCCGTGGAGATCCTGGATCGCTCGGAGAAAGTCCTACGGAACCAGGTTATCTCCCTGGTGCGCGTAGCTTGGAAGCACCATTCCCCCGGCGAATCCACCTGGGAGCGAGAAGACGAGATTAGAGAGCGATACCCCTATATTTTTGAACCCTGAGGTGTATTTTATTCTCGGCTTTTCTTTTCGTCCCATTGTTATTCTTAAATTTCGAGGACGAAATTTTTGTAAGTTGGGTAGGTTGTAAACCCCCAAATTTTCAAATTATTCAATCTTGGATTTTTCCCAATTTTTTGGAATTTTCTGGGAATTTTCTGTAATTAAAATCAGGGTTTTCAATTAATAAATGATTTTTATTAGCAATAAATAATATTAAAATATCATGAAAATATTATTTTTGAGTGCAGAATGAAAAACTGGACTTAGGGTAATTTTTCTGGATTTTTCTGGGCCCCAGAACTATTTTTAAATGCCTAAAAACAATTTTTCTAATTAATTAATTAATTAACTGTTTTAAATTATTATTATTATTATTATTATATTTTATTTATTTTTTTTATTTTTCTTTTGGGCCCGGCCCAGTGGGCCGAGCCCAGTCCAGCCCAGCAGCCCACCCGTTCTTATCGGGTCGGGTCGGGTCAGCCAAACCCGACCCGCCCGCAAATCCCCGACCCGCCCGCACGACCCCGTCCCCCCCCACGTTCCGCGTCCCTCGCCGGCCGCCGCGCGCAGCGCCGCGCTTCCCGCGCCCCGCCCGTCGCGCTCCCCGCGCCACGTCGCCCCGCTCCGCCTTCCTCGGCCTCCCCTGCAACCGCCTGCCGCCCTATTTAAACCCCCCCGACCCCGGCCGTCTCCCCCACTCCCTCGCCGTAACCCTAGACGCCGCCGCCGCCTCCCAGAGCTCCGCCGACCGGCCGCTGTTCCCTCGCCGACCTCGCCCCACCGTCGCCTCCCCTCCGGCGCCCCGCTCCGCCGTCCCCGACGCCGACCGCAGCAGCAGCACAGCACAGCAGCAGCCGCAGCCGCCGCTGCCGGCCGCCGCTCGCCACCGCCGAGCCGCCAGAAGCACCGCCTCACTCCGGCGAACCGTTCCCCCGCCCTCGCCGGCCGTCCAGCAGCCGTCTCCGCCGTCCTCGGCCGTTTTCCGACAAACCCTAACCCTAATCTCTGTTCCTGTGTCGGACACGGGACACAGTGTCCGACACGACTCGGACACGATTTCGACCCTGTTTTCGGGTCCCCTTCAGGTATGTGTAACTTTCGCCTCGTAGCTCCGTTTTCAATTCTGTAAATTGCGTTGTGAAGCCTGTATGACCCTCTCGGTGTCCGGACAAACTGTTCGGGACATCGCGTCCTGTGGTGATCGCACACCGCGATCCAAAAACAGGAAAAACCAGACCCTGTTTCACCCCGGAACCGAGTACGTCCCGCCAAACGGGACGACTTGGTCGCGTGCGGTCTTCACAGATATGAGCGCAGCGTCGATACGGACGTGTGAGATTTCGCGGAAGCTGATTCGGGTGTGCGTGCACACCGGAATCAACGCGTATCCGCAGACATCGCTCCGTATCCGCCTTTTCGGCAATTCGCCCTAACTTTGTGCACACTCGTCAGATCGAGACGAAACTTGCGCCATCGGACTCGTAGCGATACGCTGGTCCTGTGGGTCAAGTTTGGTTCGATTCTGAGAACGTTGACGAAATCGCGTGTCGTGGGCCCCACAGGCCCCCGCTCGACGGGCGATTTTGTGTTCGGCTCATCGGAATCCAAATCTGGAAGTTCCGTTGGGTTCGTATCAGCGTTCCTGACCTGTTGACACTAAGTTTGGTGAATTTGGAGACCTTTGACCCGGACACGTTTTTCGGTGCAAAGCGGGCCCAACGGCGGACCCCGTTTTGACCCGAAACTGCCGTTTTTGCCCTTGTCTCCAAATTGGACCCAAAGACAGGCATTTCTAGCTATTTGACATCTTCTGAGCATGATGGTAATGTCTATTTCAGCTTTTGGACTCATCTGTGGAAATTTCTCCCAAGAACCAAATTAAACAGATCCAAACAACAGGCAAGTACCTGCACTTCAAGTTAATCTTTATATTGTGATAATTAAATTCCCTGCTCTACTAGTACTCTTGCTAATTACACGTAGTGTTAGAATACTATATTTCATGTCTTGAGTATTGGAATTCATGTCTTGTTATCATGTCGGGTGGGAGAATACTGAAAGGCATGTAGTTTACCCTTCCCCTTGTCGTGAATAATAGCTGTTGGTACACGACTGTCCATCAGCCGGATCTCGATTATTCATGAATAATAGTCGTTTATGACGGCCGGATTAGCCTTATAAACCCCTGCATGCCAACTAAGTATTCTAAAAACAAACACAAGTTTCATACAGATAACCTCTGGTCATGTTATATTCTTGCTGACTGTGTAGTTTCTTTTCCTGCTCGTTTACTTCTTTTTTTCTCATATTCCTGTTTATAGTGTTGACTCTGAGATATTAACATTCCTTTATGCAATTTCCTTAACATGATATTCAATGTTTAATTGTCATAAATATTTAGTTTAACATTGTTGTGCACTGTGTACTTTGCTCCTTTCCTGACTGGATCTGTTGATTTAGACGATGATGAGGATCTTGCCCCTACTTTTTATGGCCCTTATGAGGGTACAGATGATACCTATGAGGAGCCAGACCCTACCCAGGAGACCCCTGCTGCTGAGTAGCTTTTAGTAGCTATCTTTTATTTCTGTTCTTATCTTATTTAATCGGGTTTGTCCTCGATTTCATTTGAAATTCCTGTATTAAACATTTGAATTGTTGTCACATTCATTTCAGTTGCAAAATTTAAGTTTCTATTCTCATTATTATCTTGCCTATGTTAAGTTGTGAATGAGCTAGTTAGTAACTGTGGATAAACCTAGACAGCGTACTACCGCCGACTCTGCGGCGTAGGCTGGACGTACCCACGTACTCGTGCCCGAACTTCCGGGTGCGGGTCGTGACAGCACAGCCGGACCGGAGATGCAGATGCCCGCCGGAGCAGCAGGGAAATGGTGGGGTGGCGGCTTGGAGAAGGCTGTGCGGGTGGTGGAGCGAGTAGACGGTGGAGGAGTGAACAGGACGCCGCCGGAGCACAGCCAGCGGAGGGAGAGGTGGAGGATGGTGGAGCGCCGGCGCCAGAGTGGGCTGATGGCCGGCTAGGAAACTCACAGTAGGGAGAAGGGTCGGCTTTGAATAGGATGGGTTGGGGTGTTGAAGGAGCAGAGGCCAAGGGGGATCGAGGCTGGCTGCCAGCCCGCCGGAGTGTGGGGTGAGGCTGCGGGAAACTCGGCCGCCGGGCTGAGCAGCGGTTGCCGTCGGGTTGGCCGCCGGAGCAGGTCGGGGAGGGGAGCACAGGGTGATGGTGTAGTAATGGTTTTCCCCCTCTTTTAGTTTGAATTTGAATTCAAAAAAAAACAAATAAAAGAAGAAGAAGAAGGAGAAGAAGAAGAAGAATAAAGGAAAGAGAAGGAGAAAGGAAGAAGGAGAAGAAGAATGGAAAAACTCCTACGTTGGGGTTGAGGATGGAGGAGAGAGAGAGGTGGGGGCTTGCTTGGGGATGTGGGCTACCTAGGTTTTCTAGGGATTAGGGTTGATGTGATATTAAATAGGGGAGAGGGTTTTGATGGAGGGTGAGGATGCACTCAATTAAATGAGTGGTCCAGATTGGACATGAAGGAATTTCTCATGTGGGAAAAATGCAATTTGGTCCACAAATAAATAACCTTTCCATTTGGTCTTGGACAATGGGGTGATGACACCTACAATTGAATAATTGCAACTTAGCCCCTTAAATTCTGAAAATTGCACAAACACATAAAATGATGAAATTTTTGCGGGCGATTCGGTGTCCGGTGTTTTGTAGGGTCAGGGGGCACTATATGATCGGTATGGGCTCAATTTATAGGGCACTGGAATTAATATGGAATTTACGGAATCAGATAAAATGGTATCCTCAAATTAAATAGAAATAAATGCAAGTTGTGTTCAACAATTAATTAGGAGTACATGGGACCAAAATCAGGTCAGGTCATCAATACCAATAATGAAGAAGACTCAGAACAGAATATTACCCTATTTGGGCCGCACGAAAAATAGGTCAAGATTGCCTCCAATTTCAATTGGAACGCACAACGATATAAAAATAAGAATTTATTAAATAACGTCCGCGACGATTTTTGTGCGGCTAGAAACAATGCACAGGGAGCATAATTATGAGTTGCAAAGAATAGCAGAATGGAAGGCGGGCATGTCTAGGGCAAGATGGTGAAATTTGTTGGGAGACAAAAGTCAGGGTAGTGCTCCAAATATCGAAGCAAAGGCAACGCGCAATATTTAATAAAAATACGGTAATCAATTACAAACTCCAAGAATTAAATTCTAGATAAAATAAATAAATACAGAACTCTATAATTCGGACAGGTGGTCATCTACTGGGCTTCTAGGTCTAGTCTGCTAGCTCAAAATAAATGGACAATGCATCTAATACTATATTTAATTACACATCACACAATCATTTATTAAAAATCAAATATACTATCATGCAATTAATTAATTAATTATAACTACAATAATATTAAATATTATAAAAATTTGAAAATACCCCTGTTTTCGGAATGTGGTAGTGACAAGTCTACCCACCTTAAAAGAATTTTGTCCTCGAAATTTAAAATCCTCAAAGTAGCGTTTAATCATACACATTATTATTTCCCTCAAATTTTAAATTCATAATCCACGAAATCAGGTAATAATTCATGATGTCCTTTCACAATTTTCAAAAATCCTGAACTATTTGTATTCCTGAAAAATCCTCGAAATAAAAATCAAAGTCCATTTTTATCAAGATTTCCCCAAGATTTTAGTTAATAATTCAATACCCAGAATTCAATATCCACTCCTCTAATTTGATTTTTAATCAATGCACATATAGAAATGTAAATCTCGTCCCACAAAGTTTAAATTTAACATTAATCCATCAATGATTTTATAACTCGATTTCCTCTTTCCTCAAATACTCAACAATGCGATACATAAGGATTTTCCAAATGCCACATCCAGTATAAATTCTAAAATTCATAACTTGCAATCAAATAAATATAATGATAATCTCCCAAAATTTCCAAACTTTTATAACCAATTTAAACATGTCATAATCTTCCTGGAATTAATAAATCATAAACTCTGCCATGTTAAACTCTTGGCCCTTTATTTAAATTGATGTTTATCCTCGAATTTTAATCATCTTGTCTCTCCTGTCAAGTCATAACTCCTTCATGAATTCTTTGTCATGGTCAAACCCCAATAATCCTGGTCAAAGAAATCTTCCTACAATCATACAACATGCAACCTAAGGGGATATGTACGGTCATGGTGTCTTTTGTCATGGTATTGCAGTCTTTGGATCAGGGGTACTACTAACTACATTCTAACAAGAAATCATGCATACAAGCTACAGTACTAAGGAATCAATCAATCAATCAAGTAGATAGGGACGGAAGGAAGGAAAGAACAGAACTTGCTAACACATTACCTGCAGTATCGGTCTCCTCGACCGTCATCGCAAATGCCCCGCCCTGCTGGGGTGGTTCCCTTCGCGGGTGCTGAGCAATATACGGTTCCACAGGTAGCCTAACTGGGTCTCTATAATCTGAAGCTGCGCGCTGGCCGGGAAGATAAGGGGCTAGAAGACAATCCCTTACTCGATGTCCCGCAGCGCCGCAGTGCAAACAAAGTCCTAGCCTCGTTCTACAGCTCTCCCAAAGGTGACCTGGCTTCTTACAGAAATGACAAGTCTGCTGTGTCTCTCTCGGAGGCTGTTGCTGATTCTGCTGAACACGGACTGGTGCCTGGTACTGTTGTTGATACTGATACGCCCATGGATGTTGTTGGATAGGAACTGGTGCTAGGTACTACGGTGGATGATGAAATGTCCCTGGTTGTTGCTGAATATGAAATGGTACTTGGTACTGCTGTTGGTGCTGAATACGGGGATGCTTGGCTGGTCTTGTGCTACCATTCGTATCTCCAAAAGTATTGTGACTCCTCTTAGGCCTGAGATCCAGATCCTCTTCTGCAATCTGAGCATCCATCAAGATAGCCTCAAAGGTAGCGGTACGACGACCAGAAGTGCGCGACCTAATCTCTCTTGTCAGTCCCTTTCTGAATTTCTGGGCTCGATCTCCTGGGTCCCGAATCATAGACGATACAAAACGGCTCAATCTACAGAATTCTGCAGCGTACTCGTCGACCGACATGTTTCCTTGAATCAAGTCATGAAACTGACTTTCCAAGGTTCCCAATGCCATGTCGGGAAAGAACTTCTCCTTGAAGAGTTCCTTGAAGGTCTCCCAAGTAAGTCCTTGTGCAGTAATTCTCGGCTCTGTGCGATACCACGTGAGTGCGATATCGAACATTTGACTGCCAGCGGCATCTATCTCCAAGTTCTCTGGAATCTGGGTCAATCGCAGGCTTCTCTCTATATCCTCTAGCCAGTCGTCAGCGTAGAGTATCCCTTCGGTACCTTTAAACTCTCGAGGCATCATCCTCTTGAAATCCACTATAGTGCCTGATCTCTGCTGTTGCTGGCCAGGAAACTGCTGGTACTGTGCTACTCTCTCCAAAGCTTGGAGAGTCACTTGATGAGCATTCTCCATGTTTTCTCTCATCAGCTCGGTTTGTGCCTGGTGCGCTTCTGCTTGCACTCTCTGAGCCTCAGCTTGAACCCGTCACTCTCTGGGCATCTACCATGCCCTGGATCAAGGTAAACATCTGCGTCCCGTCAATGGGCAAACCTCCGAGAATCGGAGTCGGTGGAGGAGGAAGGTTGTCCGTCATAGCTGCGGCAATCTTCTGAACAGGTGGGGGAGTGGGATCCCCGAAAAGTGCAGATACTCCTACGTGCATCGGAGATGTAGGAGGAACTACTGTTGTCTGTCCCTCAGGTGGAGAGGTGACAGGCCCCTCTAAAGCTGATGTTCCCGCTCTCATAGACCGTGTCTGCGGCGACATCCTGAAGACAGATCCCAAGGAATCAATTTAGGCAAAATGCGATATCATCAAGGAAGGACAGTACAGTTCTAAAGAAGCAATATTCAAGATAAATAGATTGAAGGGAAAAAATCCTAGTTATGATTGCACAAGTCAAAGATACATCCCTGGTTTGATACCTCTATCCCCTAGGTACCACAGTTCTATCACAAGCACACTCACTGCTAGCTTCCTTACCTACTGCAATTGATGATACTAGTTATCCTTATCACTCAAGTGCATATCAAATGCAATGCACCATACTAAGTACTGCTCTCTTCAATACAATCCTAGATGGACACCCAAGTCAGTTTGCAGTGAAATCGCAATCATGCTCAAGCCAACAGATCCTTACACATGCATCTTATATACTTATATACTAATATATCTCTCTCACTATAAAATCCTTTCCTCAAATAAAATTCCTCAAAATAACTCCTCGAATAAATTTACAGTAAAAATGCATACACTTTCCTCAAGGTTAATTATCTAAATACTGAAATGAAAATTTAATCACTCAAAAATCCTTACAGCTTGTTTAGGTTCATCAAATTGAATCTGAATTCCTCAAAATAAAATTTTAATAACATAATATCTCAACTTCTCAAGATTCAAAAATGTAATTCGTTTTCAATCCTCAAATTATAATTTAAATCCATAACTTGTAGTCCAGTAGCCCTAGTATTATCTTTCTCACTGTCCTCATCGACGTGCGTCATCAGATAATACCATAAATCAGTCTGCAAATTCATCTTGATACGAAGTCAAACCCTACTATGAAACCAAAATTCCAATTTAATAACTAATCAACAATCAACAAGTGAGAATGGACGGAACAAGGGAATGATTTTAAATTGGAAGTTTTAACAAGATTCTCAGGGGTCATCCCAGGAATCTCTCAAGGAATTATGATTGAGTATTCGCTCTCGTCCTAGTATCCTATGTCCTAGATCCTATCGCAGGCACGCAGTAGTGTAACAAAGATGCCACACTACTACGACATCGCACAACTTGCGAAGTCAGACCTGCATGGGCCACCACTAAAAACGTGTCACGACCCGCACCCGGTTTAGGGGCACGAGTGCGTGGGTACGTCCAGCCTACGCCGCAGCATCGGCGGTAGAACGCTGTCAAGGTCTTGATACTATCTAGCCAATCTCACACAAGCATCCAATCTCCATAAGGAGGCACGGATGACACAAATAAACGAGCACATACTCAATCACAGGATTACAGCACGATAAGATAGCGAAATAAAAATTAAATACAACACAAGTCTAAAGTAATAATCAAACTCAACAGTTATCCAAGTCTCAATAAAATGCCGGAGACAAATTCGGTACCAAATAGGCTACTGAAAGAACTAACTAAAATATAGAAATTTCCGGCTAGACCTCCCGGAATCACAACTAGACTACCAAGTCTGCAGCTACTCACCATATGGTCCATAAAGAGTCGGAGAGCGGTCCTCTAAGGCATAGTCTGGAAAAATATTTCCAGTCAGGAAGGAGCAAAGTACAAATCTCAAATAACACTTCCATTAAATTGATAAGATCTATAATACAATAAATATGTCATGCTAGCTACTGAGAAGACAGTGAAATAAATGCAATGGCAATTAAAGAGAGACAGGCAATGTAAAGAGACAGGCAATAGGCAATATGATACAGTCAGTGCATGTATAAAAATGAAAAGAACAAGAAACAATATCATATACGGGTGATGTAGTATATGATTTAAATAGGGAACTGTAATCTATTCTAAGTGTTTGAAATAGTAGTTCAAAATGTGATCGGCTTGGGAACATGTACGATAGCTACAGGGCCTGGCTAATCATGGGTGAAGAGCATGATTAACACTTACAATTTTCTATACTACAATAAGAGGTTATGATCACATTTCTTACTAACTACTTCCCCGCCCCCAACTAGTACTGTGGATCCAACCATGACACGTCACGATACACGAGCAAGTCCAATCTATCATGTACGATATCTAATATACATGTCGTGTACAATGTCAATACGATAATCAATGTAACATCTCATGACTGCAGATCCAAGCTATACTAGTCCGTGTAGCACAGTGTCAAGGATTCAGTTATAACATTTCAAGATTATTGAATTTATAGAAATTATCAAGAAATTAGAAATTATCAGAGAATGTACTTGCCTTGGGTCCTTAGCTGGTATTTATTGGATGTCCTATTCCAGAGTATCCCCTGGGTGAACCAACAGTCCTATAAACAAATCACAATTATAACACTTGTAGCAGGTGCTATCCTAACACACAGTCTATAAACACTGGCCTCAGGGTCATGCCAGGCAGGGCACTAGTCAGCTAGGGTCAACTAGTAGGGATACATATAAATAAACATCTTATTAACTGATTACATATAATTTCCATCAATTTTAATAATAGATATATGTATAAATATATACTTAAAAATAAATAATACTTGCATATAAACATAATAAAATAATACTTGTATGTATATATATATAAACATAATTCATGAAATATATCTAAAATATATACCAATATAAATTACTTGCTATAGTTGCACATTTTCCAAAATACGTACATTTATATACTAACATATATTAAATACGTATTTACATATTTATATATTTATACCAAAATACGTATTTTATCTATATAAATATACCAAAATAATACATATATGTATGTGAATACATATACACTAAGTATTATTCTAATACACACATACACATAATCCACATACACAATACACAAATATACGTATTTATATACATATATATATATATATATATATATATATCTACACATTAATTAGATATATACATATACATTTTAATTAATCATACACATATACTAATATGTATCTATACTAGAATACATATGCAAAATATATATATACCATATATTTATACCAACTAATAACTATACTATATACCTGTATATTAATATACACATACACACAGATATACGTATATGTATTTCATAATCCTATATTTATACACATTAATTAAATAACTCATATACATATATTATATATATACCCATACGTATATACGTATGTATGTATATACATATATATATATATATATATATATATATATATATATATATATATATATATATATATATATATATATATATATAAGAAGAAGAAAGGGGAGAAGAAGAAGAACTCACAGAGGCTTGGGGTCGCTGGCCGACCGGACTGCAGAGGAAGTCGGCCAGAGTTGATCAGGAGGAGGAGGATGATGGCCGGACTACGGGGGTCTCAAGCGCGGGGCTGCTGCTCGGCTGCTCGTCGGAGTCTCTGTCGGGGTGGTGGTGGCTAGGAGATGATGATAATGGAGGTGGTTGTGGTTGATAGGTGGTTGAAGGTGGTGATGTTTGGGGGCAGCGGCCACCGGGATACGGCAGGAGGGGACTTCGTCGGAGTGCAGGGGAGGAGCACAGCCGGACCGGAGATGCAGATGCCCGCCGGAGCAGCAGGGAAATGGTGGGGTGGCGGCTTGGAGAAGGCTGTGCGGGTGGTGGAGCGAGTAGACGATGGAGGAGTGAACAGGACGCCGCCGGAGCACAGCCAGCGGAGGGAGAGGTGCAGGATGGTGGAGCGCCGGCGCCAGAGTGGGCTGATGGCCGGCTAGGAAACTCACAGTAGGGAGAAGGGTCGGCTTTGAATAGGATGGGTTGGGGTGTTGAAGGAGCAGAGGCCAAGGGGGATCGAGGCTGGCTGCCAGCCCGCCGGAGTGTGGGGTGAGGCTGCGGGAAACTCGGCCGTCGGGCTGAGCAGCGGTTGCCGTCGGGTTGGCCGCCGGAGCAGGTCGGGGAGGGGAGCACAGGGTGATGGTGTAGTAATGGTTTTCCCCCTCTTTTAGTTTGAATTTGAATTCAAAAAAAACAAATAAAAGAAGAAGAAGAAGAAGAAGAAGAAGGAGAAGAAGAAGAAGAATAAAGGAAAGAGAAGGATAAAGGAAGAAGGAGAAGAAGAAAGGAAAAACTCCTACGTTGGGGTTGAGGATGGAGGAGAGAGAGAGGTGGGGGCTTGCTTGGGGATGTGGGCTACCTAGGTTTTCTAGGGATTAGGGTTGATGTGATATTAAATAGGGGAGAGGGTTTTTATGGAGGGTGAGGATGCACTCAATTAAATGAGTGGTCCAGATTGGACATGAAGGAATTTCTCATGTGGGAAAAATGTAATTTGGTCCACAAATAAATAACCTTTCCATTTGGTCTTGGACAATGGGGTGATGACACCTACAATTGAATAATTGTAACTTAGCCCCTTAAATTCGGGAAATTGCACAAACACATAAAATGATGAAATTTTGGCGGGCGATTCGGTGTCCGGTGTTTTGTAGGGTCAGGGGGCGCTGTATGATCGGTATGGGCTCAATTTATAGGGCACTGGAATTAATATGGAATTTACGGAATCAGATAAAATGGTATCCTCAAATTAAATAGAAATAAATGCAAGTTGTGTTCAACAATTAATTAGGAGTACATGGGAACAAAATCAGGTCAGGTCATCAATACCAATAATGAAGAAGACTCAGAACAGAATATTACCCTATTTGGGCTGCACGAAAAATAGGTCAAGATTGCCTCCAATTTCAATTGGAACGCACAACGATATAAAAATAAGAATTTATTAAATAACGTCCGCGACGATTTTTGTGCGGCTAGAAACAATGCACAGGGAGCATAATTATGAGTTGCAAAGAATAGCAGAATGGAAGGCGGGCATGTCTAGGGCAAGATGGTGAAATTTGTTGGGAGACAAAAGTCAGGGTAGTGCTCCAAATATCGAAGCAAAGGCAACGCGCAATAATTAATAAAAATACGGTAATCAATTACAAACTCCAAGAATTAAATTCTAGATAAAATAAATAAATACAGAACTCTATAATTCGGACAGGGTCATCTACTGGGCTTCTAGGTCTAGTCTGCTAGCTCAAAATAAATGGACAATGCATCTAATACTATATTTAATTACACATCACACAATCATTTATTAAAAATCAAATATACTATCATGTAATTAATTAATTAATTATAACTACAATAATATTAAATATTATAAAAAGTCGAAAATACCCCTGTTTTTGGAATGTGGTAGTGACAATTACTGTTCAAGCCAATTTTGAAAACATTTCACAGGTTGATCACAAAACGGTTGCGAACTGGGGAGTTCGGACCAGGTTTCTAAATTTTCATAAATAGGGTAAATTTTTCTAATTTTGCGTCGTAGTTTGCGACCAACACAGGACGCGATACCCCGAACGAGTTGCATGGAATTCGAGAGGGTCACGCAGGGTACGTGTCACAACAGACAGAACGAAAAATGATGAGGCAAGGAGAGAGAAACATTCACCTGAACAGGGGGTCGAAGACGACTGTTCTTCACGAACGCGGGGTGACGCGGCGACGCTCGGCCGGCGGTGGCGACGCTGTGCGACTGCTGTCGATGAGGGCACGGCGGAGGAAAGCTCGGGGTGGCCGGGGCTGTCGTCGAGGGCTCGTCGGGGTTGGCTGGGTCGGGGCCAGAGAGACGGTGACGGTGGTGAAAGTTCTGGTGGGGATGATCGGTGATGGTTGGGGGATGGGGGCGGCCGTGGTGGTGAGGAAGCTGGTGTCAGGGGATCGTCGGTGGGAGACGGAGGGTGGTGGCAGTGGTGGATGTAGGTGGCGGTGGCTGTGGTGGATGGGAGCAACCGGGGTTCGAGGAGTTTAAATAGGGCACGGCGGGGAGGCGGTTATAGGTGACGGAGAGGCGAGGGGTCTCGGCGTTTGGAGTCGTCGCGGAGAGGGGAGGCGGATCGATGCTGCGGGGGTTACGAAAGCCGGTGGGTCGCGGCGGGTGAAACGGCCGGAAAACGGAGGGTCGCGGCGGTCGGGGTCCGGGAAAGTTAGGGATTACTGTAGCAGCGGGTAGGGTCGGGTTAGCGGGTTTCGGGTTGGGTTCAGACCCGACCCGATCCGATAGAGTAATGGGTCTGGTTCAGCATGGGTTCGGTTTGGTTTAGAATTAAACCGGTTTTATTTGGTTTAAATTGGTTTATTTAAAAACTTAGTTTTTAGGTCTTTAAAAATAGTTCTGGGGTCCAATAAATTCCAGAAAAATTGTTGTATGTCTAATTAATTATTTTACACCCAAAATATTATTTTTATAATATTATAATATTTATTTTTAATACTTAAAAATATTTAATTCAGAAGAATATTTATTTAATTATTTAAAAATAGCAAAAAATTCTAAAATTTTATTTTTAATTTCTGAAAAAAAAAATCGGGTGTTTACAGGAGATACCAATTCCCTCAGAAGTGCGACTTAATTTAAGTCCCAAAATTACATCAGTAGGTCCTAATCTTTCATATCAAAATTTTGAGACAGGAATAATTTGATATCATAAATAATATCCATGTCAGTACCAAAAATAAGAATGTCATCAACATACAGGCATAATATTACAAAAGAGCTACAAACAGTTTTGCTATATACACATTTATCAGAATCATTAATAGCAAAACCATATGATAAAATTACCTTATCAAATTTATCATGCCATTACTTTGGCACTTGTTTCAGCCCATAGAGAGATTTAATTAATTTCATACCTTGCATTCTTGCCCTGGAACAACAAACCCTTCAGGTTGTTCTATATAGATCTCTTCCTGTAAATCTCCATTTAGAAATACAGTTTTTACATCCATTTGATGAATAAACAGTTTATGAACAGATGCAATAGCTATTAACATTCTAATAGTAGCAATTCTTGTAACAGGAGAGTAAGTGTCAAAAAAGTCTACCCCTTCTCTTTGTTTAAACCCTTTAGCCACTAACATGGCTTTGAATTTCTCAATAGACCCATCAGGTCTTAACTTCTTTCTAAAGATCCATTTGTAACCTATTGGTTTACAACCTGCAGAAAGGTTAACCAAATTCCAAGTTCTATTTGATATAATAGAATCTATTTCACTATTTATGGCCTATTTCCAAAACAAGGAATCAACTGAGGACCCCTTGATAAGATATAGGGTCCTTTTCAACAAGATAGGTAAAAAAACCTTCACCTAGGTCTGGTTCTCGTCTTGTTCTTTTACTTCTCCTGGGTTCTACTGGGATAATCTCCTCTGGTTGTGAACTCGAGGTTACATCAGGGACTTGTGTAGAAATAGAAGATCTAGGAATTCTATTTTTTAATGGAAAAATATTTTCAAAAAAAGTAGCATCCCTAGATTCCATGACTGTGTTAGTATCAATACCATTTACCTCACTCTTAATTACAAGAAATCTATAAGCAGTACTACTTTGGGCATATCCCAAAAATACACAATCTACGGTCTTGGGTCCCAATTTTCTTTTCTTAGTAGGAGGGACAGAAACTTTAGCAAGGCACCCCCACACTTTGAAATATTTCAAAGATGTCTTTCTACCTTTCCAAAGTTCATAAGGGGTCTAATTTTTGAAAGGAACTTTATTTAAAATATGACATGCAGAAAGAAGGACTTTCCTCCACAAATTATCAGATAAACCAGAGCTACCTAACATAGTATTAATCATATCAAGAAATGTTCTATTTTTTTCTTTCTACTACCCCATTCTGTTGAGAAGCATAAGGAGCAGTTACCTCATGTATAATGTCATGCAATTCACAAAAGGAGTTAAACTCGGCAGAGGTATATTCACCCCCACGATCAGACCTAAGAATTTTAATTTTCTTTTCAAGCTGGTTTTCAACTTCAGCTTTAAAAGATATAAACTTACTGAAAGTTTCATCTTTAGTTCTAAGCAACTAAACATGGCAGTATTTAGAATAATCATCTATAAATGTAATAAAATACCGTTTACCACTACGAGTAAGAATACCGTTCAATTCATAAATATTGCTGTGAATAAGCTCCAATAGCTGAGAACTCCTTTCAACAGAATGGAAGGATTTTCTGGACTGTTTGGCTTGTGTACATATCTCATATTTTTTATTCCTGCTTATGTCAATCTTAGGAATCAATTGTAAATTAGACATTCTCTTTAAAGAGTTAAAATTAACATGTCCCAAAGGACCATGCCAAACATCATAACTAACAGTATTATAAGAGAGAGCATTCGAATCAGAAGTAGAAGCAGAGGGAATATTATTTAAATAGGAATTTAAAATGCTGCAAGGTATGTCCACAGAAAGTTTAAACAGACCCCCACAAACATATTATTTCCTAATAAAGTTACCGTTCAGGGAGATAACAACTCGATCAGACTCAAATACAAGTTTGTAACCATGTTTATTTAGCAAATAACCAGAAATTAAGTTCTTGTTGACGTCCAGTACGTGCTGCACATTATGCAAAGGGAGAATCTTGCCCGAAGACAACTTGAGGTTCACTCTTCCCTTTCCATGCACTCTGGCAGCACTCGAGTTTCCCATAGCTACTGATTCGCCTTCCTCAACCTGTCGGTAGGAGGAAAAAGAATCAATATTAGGGCATATATGGACATTTGCCCCTGTATCAACCCACCAGTCAGTAGGCTGATATGAGGACTCTAAATCAGAACATACGGTTACAAACCTCTGATCATCGGCACCGACAGATTCGGTCCCGGCTATGATAACATGAGCCTGTGTCACGCCACAGTCCCAAAATAACGAGGGACTAGACACGTGGCAATGGCCAGCAGCACACACCGATGGACAAACCCAATTTAATGGAACCATCGGGGCATGCTTCAGCTGTATTACAACAGTCCGGGTCTACTAAAACAACATGTTAAAACTAATCTCATCCACAGAAGAATAAAGCAAATCAACGAAAGGAAATAAGTCATCAACATCAAGTCACAAAATAGAGTATTCGGGGAACAACCCGATAATCAAGTCTGATACAATTGTTCTTTAAACAAGAAAGTAAATAACATCACTGACTGAGTATGTAAGAACATATACTCAGAGATAACCATGGCAATCACCTAGTCCTTGGTTCCTGGTTCTGCTTTCGTGCCTGCTCCTGAACCTGTTTCTGCTCCTGCTAAAGCACCTGTCCTGTAAGCCTCAGAGTGGATCTCCTCTGCTAACCCTGGGGACATAATCCATTCCAGGTCCTCAGGGGACATAGCAAGGTACAAATAATACAAGCCAAAATAATGCAGTGGAATAGTAAATGAAATAAGTAGGGTAACTACATAACCATCTAAGTGAAATGCAACTGAGAGCATCACTAGTACTCAGGCTGAGACCGCTACAAGCTCTGTGTCGGGGAGCCGGTAGCAGTAAATAACTAGTAGTGAGCCAAGCTCGGGCTTAGAGTCTTGAGCACCGCAATAATAGGGGTTTTATATATATGATCAGCCTGTAGCCTGTGTGTCTCTCCCCACCCAATGTAATCACACGTCTCATGTTCATAACGTCTTATGTCCATGTCACGTGAGATCAGAGCTAAATGCAACAAGTCATAATCTAAGAATATAATGTCTATGTCCATCCTGTATCCTACACAGAATCACCTTGAATATCTCAGGAAGATTCTGTCAACATGTATAGTGTCAAGTGTCCTGGGTATACGTACTTGATAATACAAGTACGAGAATACAAAGGGTTTCGGTATCCATTTCTATTTGACTTTACTCAACCCGCGAACGGTGTTGGCACCCGACTATAATCGGACGCTAAGTAATTCACACGGTCCTAGGTCAAGCATGCAAAATATATATATATAAGCCAAGGAGTATGTAACAAATACTGCAAGTTGGCAAGGTACACTTGCCTGAGTTTCCAGCTCCAATTGTAGCTCTGTCAGTAGCAGGACTTGCAAGCAGTACTCCGGTTGCTGAAACAAACATCACTATCAGATCCAGAAAATATCAATCAGCTAGAAACGCATGTCCTTGAGTCCAATTTGGAGACAAGGGCAGAAACGGCAATTTTGGGTCAAGGCGGGATCCAAATGTGAGCCGCTTTGCACCGAAAAATGCGTCAGGGTCAAAGGTCTCAAAAATAGTCCAACTTAGTGTCAACAGGTCAGGAACGATGATACGAACCCAACGGAACTTTCAGAATTAGATTTCGATGAGCCGTTCTCAAAATCGCCCGTCAGGTGGAGCCTGTGGGGCCCACGACACGCGATTTTGTCAACGTTCTCAGAATCGAACCAAACTTGACCCACAGGACTAGCGTATTGCTACGAGTCCGATGGTGCAAGTTTTGTCTCGATCCGACGTGTGTACACTAAGTTACAGCAAGATTCAGAAAAATCAGATACGAGACGATGTCCGCGGATACGCACTGATTTCGGGGTGCACGCACATCCGAATCAGTTTCTGCGAAGTCCCGCACGTCCGTATCAACGACGCGCACGTATCTGTGAAGACCGCACGTGACCAAGTCGTCCCGTTTGGCGGGACATACTCAGTTCCGGGGTGAAACAGGGTCTGGTTTTCCTGTTTTTGGACCGCGATGTGCGATCACCACAGGACGCGATGCCCCGAGCGGTTTGTCCGGCCACCGAGAGGGTCATACAGGCTACGCGATACAATTTACGGAATCGAATTCCGAGCTACGAGCAAAAAGTTATGAATACCTGAAGTGGTCCGAGAAACCCGAGTCCTCCGTGTCCAAATCGTGTCCTGTGTCCACCCTAGGTTTTAGGGTTTTCCTGTGTCCGCCGGAGATGTCTGGGCTCGTCGGAGCAGAGGGGACTGTGGAGGGTGGCGGGTGGTTCGCCGGACAGAGGCGGGGCGAGAGGGGAGTTAGACTGGGCTAGGGCGGGCGGCACGGCGAGGCTGCGGCGAGGCTGTGGCATCTCAGGCCGGAGGCAGCGGGGTCAGGGGAGGTTCTGCGGGTGGTGGCTGGTGACGGAGCCGGGCGGGGCGAAGCAGGGAGGAGGGTGGCGCTGTGTCTGCGGGAGGCGGAGGTCGCTGGAGGTCGCTGGGCGGAGGATACGGCGTCAGGCGGATAGCCGGAGTCGGAGGAGGGGAAAAACCTAGGCGGCCGGCGGGTTTAAATAGAGGGAAAGGGAAGGAGATCAGTCAGGGGTTGAGGAAGAGGAAGGGGAGGCGGCGCGGTGGCGTTACGGAGTGGGGAGGCCGAGCGGCGGCGGGTCGGCCGGCAGAGGCGAGGGGATTCGTCGGTTAGGGATACGCTGGGAAGGGAAATGGTTGCGGGCCGGGTCGGGTCCGTGGGTCGGGCAGCGGATCCGGCCCGATCCGCAATCAGTGAAGCGGGTTCGGGTCCAGCGGGTTTCAGCCCGGATCCGACCCGCAGACTGAGTTTGGGTTGGGTTCAACTGAACCCGGTCCGGTCCAAGTTTTGGGTTTGGGTTGGTTCATTAAATAAACCCGGTTTTATGTTGGTTTAATTAATTACTTAGTATTTAGGGCTTTAAAAATCCATCCGGGGTCCAATAAATTCTCAGAAAAATACTCTATGTCTAGTTTTCTATTTTACACCATAAAATATTATTTTCATAATATTTTAATATTATTTAATATCAATTAAAAATTCTTTAATATTTAAAACACCTTAATTTTATTAGGGAAAAATCTCAGAAAATTTCAGAAATTCCAGAAAAATGTAAAAATCCAAAAATTAAAATTTTCTTGAAAATCAGGGGGTTTACAGCCTGTGGAACAACATGAGCGTCTGTAGGAGTTCGACGATCAGGATTCTAAAATTACTGACCCTTCTTCCTGTGGCGGCATTGCCTAGCAAAGTTACCAGGCTTACCACAGTTGTAACATTTTCGCTTAGGTCTGTTGTCTTTCCCAATCACAGCTCTTGGCTTTAGAAACTGTTTCTTTGTAGGATTCCTGTTCTGGGGGTTGTTCCTCTGTTGATAGGGTTGGCCCTTAGGCTTTCCCTTGGTTTCAGCAATGTGTAACTTTGCCTCGAATTCAGTACTTAGAGGTTCCTTATCTCTAGTTATACCTTCTTCCTCAATGCGGAAGGATACGAACAGGTCGTCTAAGGACATGGGTTCCTTATTATGTTTTAGTTTTAAATCAAATTCTTTTCAGGATGGGAAAAGTTTATTAATGAAGGCAACAACTAAAAACTTATCAGCAAATGACATGCCTTTCTGAGATATCTCGTGTATGATAGTTTGAAGGGTATTAGTCTGTTCAACAAAAAACTTCTCATCTATTATTTTAAACTCTAAAAATCTGTCTACAATGTAAATCTCAGAACCCGCTCCTTCATTGGAGTTTTTTTTATCGAGATCTTCCCAAAGCTCTCTGGACGTAGAAGTAGTACAATATATATCATAGAGGGTGTCAAAAAGACAACTGAGAATTTTTTCGTAATAGATAAAGTCTGTCTCATTATAGGACTCTAATTCATAGGTCCTGGCAGGTTCGCGTAAGTCAGGTAAAATTTTCGGTTCTTTGAGAACCTTAAACAGTTTCAAGCAAGTCAGCCAGTAGGTCATCCTATCCTACGCTGCCATCTCTTAAAATTCAGGCCATCAAACTTCTCAAGTTTGGAGGAGTTATGAATATTGGTGGACAGTTCTTCTACGGTGGTGTTCATCATGTAAATAGGAGTTTTCACAAACAACAAAATAGAAAGTAGACAAAAGCTACAAAAAATTCTATTCTAAGATTGTTTGAAAAATTTCTAAAGAATGCAAATTGGAAGATATAAAATTAAAGACAGGAAATAGTAGAGGATTCGAGGCACGTTACACGCTGTCCTTAGAATAGAATTTTGCCCACGAACAGTGTAGTGGGTTCCTGGTGATCTATTCCCGAGATACAACGAATCCTTCGATCCACTTCACCGTGCACCCGGTGACGAATCCCACGAACGATCACAACCTTGCCCGAAGAAGAGAGATTGGACGGAGGAGTTTTTGGAGGAATTTAGGTTCTGGTATTTTTTTTTCTTTTTTGTCTCTGTACGATTGTTCTTTCCTTCCGAACCGAGAGCGAAAGAGAAAAGAAAAAACAGATTTCTGTTCTCAGATCTCAAGATCGTGCCCTGAATATATCTCTCACGTAACCTTCCCCACTCTTTCCGTAACGGGATTACATGAGAACGATTGCGCCGGAAGACCAGCAATCCACCAGACCAAGCAAACAAAAATAAAAAATAAAATAAAATAAGTTGAGAAATTATCTTTGTACCTATGTCCGTTCTGTGCCGAGGAAGCATGCAAAGTGCTAAGTACGCGACTAATAAATGCGTAAAAATACGTATTAATCTTGCACCCGCTCGTGGGTTGGATGAGATCTAGTCCATCCCTACAAATCCCACTTACCCACTAAGAGGGCAAAGCAATATATGGAAAGGAGAATGACTTCTCCTTTCCCATGTGGGACTAAACAAAAGAGTTGCCTTTATTGAATCACATAGGTAAACAAATCTAACAGCAACTTGACTGAAAGTGGGTTGAAATTAGCAGTTTCTATGCATTTGCCCATTGGAAGTAACAGTTTCAATGTTTGGATGGTGTTAAAACTAAACTTTCTCTATTGAAAGTCCGACAAACAAAACTTGTTTGTCTCCTGCAAGTTCTCATTTTGAGCTGGAACAAAAAATTGGAGAAAGCGGTTTGAAAGTGGTTTTTGGCTTATTGCATTTTCATTCTCACATACGCTTTTATGTTGTCATCCAAACAAAATGAGTTCGAAGTCCTAACTTTCGAAGGACAAAAAACTTATGTATTCAAACATGTTTTGGAAAGCGATACATGGTACAAGTGCACTGCATGACAATATGTTAAAAATAACACTTTTACACTTTCGAGGAGTTACAAGCATCCAAACAAGTCCTAAGTAGTTGCCTATGTTGCACTATACGAGCAGAAGTAGTAGATAAAATAGGACTCTAGGTAGAAATTCGAAAATGGATCCCTCGTATACATACATACATTAATATATATATGTATAACTATACACTTAATACACTTTACGGAAAGTATATTTGGCCATGGTCCCCCTCCCCTCTCCAACCGTTGGTCGCCACGTGGCTTGCGGGACCGTGGCGGGCCAAAATCGGCGGACAACGTAACTACGCTCTACACTTATAGATTTGGTTATAGATTTGGTGGAGACCCCTTCTCTACCACACTGAGGCACTAGACAATTTCCTAGTTAGCTAGCCTTGTGGCAGGGCCGGTCCTAGCAGACACAATACAGATACGTACACCATTTTATTATTAGAGCACAGGTAAGACATTGTAGCAGGACGACCGACCATGGAATTAAATGTACTGATCCACCACATTGCCAACGACTTCGTCCCTGAGAAGTAGTAGAAATCAAAGGCACAACCATTTACTCTGTTAATTGTTCCTCAAGTCATTGTAGCTAGACCACCAGGTGCGACTTGATAGCTGATATATCGGTCGTATAAACAGTGTACGTATAAATCAATTATTGAGTAGAATGTAAATAATGTAAATTAATAATCTGACCGAGATCGAGACTTGAACTTGGTTCAATGTCCTTAAGACAATATTCGTCCTGCTCAAATGCTTACAGTTTAGTGACGAATCTGTCTCCCAAGATACAACGGTACTCCTCCTCCGATAGTAGCACTTCTCACCGCAAGAACTTGCGAAGCGATGTAGGTAGTCTTCCTCTCTTGGACTTACTGAAATGTATAAATGAGTTATTTTCTATAAATTGAATCAAACACTAATATGACTATGCTTTTATAAGGGATGAAGAGAGACAAAATGTGAATAGACACAATATTTGAAAGGGACACACATATTCCAATAGACACAACCAATGAAAATTGGAAACACATTTTCCAATAACACAACCATTGAAAATATTCATAAAATTTTTGGATTAATTCCAACATGAACACCATGTTGCCATACGAGTTGTCTCGGCGCTAGAATTGAACAGGGTTTCGCCGTTAGACCTCCGCTTGACTGTGAATCCGTAATGGTCCGGCACGTAGCTGAAGACGAGTTTGTCGTCGTACTCCTCCGAGGCGGTGAAGGTGGAGGAGGAGGAGCTGGTGGTGGTGGTCAACAATTCTAATTCTAGGACTTCTTCTCTCTCTCTCTCTCTCTCTCTCTCTCTCTCTTGAGCAAGTTGTATAAGGGGACTTCCCACCTTTTCTTTTTCAGCATCGCTTATCTGGATACACAGTTGATTTCGAGACTAAAAATATAAGCTATCAAACATTATACATTAGTCACTATACGTTAGTGAAAAACTTGTGATAAAAATATTTTGCGTGAAATAAAAACTCAAGCAAACACAAAGAAAAAGAAAGAGAGAGGAGATATTGCATGCTCATCATTTTGCAATGAAAATAATCACAATACTCTGATCGGAGAATAACATTGTCACTAATAAGTCAATATTTTCATAGGAAAAGAAATAATCCTAACAAATTTCAATTAGGAAATGGGCGTTGAATAACCATATCAATGTATTCTGAAAATGTATTATAAAAATTTGTGTTTCTTTTAAATAACTCATTGTATTGGCATCTGATAAATTGC